>CM057224.1:42286925-42886925 GCA_029891385.1 Erythroxylum novogranatense | reverse complement strand
TATAAATTTTATATTATTATTAAATATATATATAATTTGTTAATAATAATATAAAATATTATTATTAATTATTTAATGAATATTATTATATTCTATTTAATATATTAATATTATGATTTGTTTAGAGTTAGTATTAAGAACAATTATTGAGAGTATATTAGGTAGTATGCATTTATTAGTTTACGTTCCATCCTAAACCCTTCAAATCGGAGGTTTCTTATTTTCACTGTTTAGGATGGAATGGAAGGTAATATGAAACCCTCCGCTTTCATCCCATTTTATTCCATTCCATTATGAAACTCTCAAACAAACGATGGAAGTGTGTTACGTTCCATTCCATCCCATTATTAACCTCTAAACCAAACAGAGCCTAAGAGTCAAGTATTTGAAACTTATCAAACGTATTATGTTATGGTAGAAAAGGAAGTTGCGATGAAGTTAAAGTTCCTGCGAACAGACAATAGAGGGGAATATATTTTCAAGGTGTTTGAAGAATATTGTACATCGCATGGCATTATATATGAGAAAAATGAACCAAGGACTCTACAACATAATAGGTTTGTTGAGAGAATGAACAAAATCATTGTCAAGAAGGTTCATTGCATGCTCAAAATGCCTATGCTGCCAAAGACATTTTGAGGAGGAGCAGTTTGAATTATGGTCTACCTGATTAATTGATCTCCTTCAGTCTTGTTGGATTTTATTGGATTTTGCCAATTCCTTTTACTATTAAATAGTCATAGGTGAAGAAGATGAAGTTTGTTACCAAACACACATTGGTGGTGATCATATACAATTTGATAATGATGAACTACATGAAACACATCCAGATAATACTAAAAATGAATCCATTGATGATAATAGGTAGGGGAAGTAATTTGATCCAACAGTTAATGAAACACAACTTTGAAGGTCGATAAAGGAGAAAAGCCTTTACAAGGTATCCAAGTTCTGAATAACTATTACTTACAGTTGAGGGGGAGCTAGAGAATGTGCAAGAGGTTGCATCTTATAAAGACAAAGATATTTGACTCATAGCTATGAAGGAAAAGATGGATTCTTGGAAGAAAAATAATACATACGAGCTTGTAAAACTTCCAAAAAGTAAAAAGGCATTGAAGAATAAGTGGGTGTTCAACATAAGGAGAGATGGTAACAAGCTGGTAAAGCACAAGGCAAGCCTAATAGTGTTCGGATTCAATCAAAAGAAGTTTATAGACTTTGATGAAATATTTTCACTAATAGTTAAGATGATCTCAATCCGAATAGTTTTCGGTCTAACCGTTTGTTTAAATCTTGAATTTGAACAACTGGATGTTAAAATAGCCTTCTTATATGGAGATTTGGAAGAGAAGATATACATGGAGCAACCAGGAAGTTTCAAAGCTAAAGGCAAGGAAAATCTAGTATGTAAGTTAAAGAAAAGACTATAAGGCTTAAAACAAGGTCCAACGTAGTGGTATCGAAAGTTTGATTCCTTTATGATGGATCACGGTTTCAAACAAACTTATGTCGATGCTTGCTTGTATCTCAAGAAGTTCTTAAGTGAGAACTTCATAATTCTTCTTCTTTATGTCAATGATATGTTAATTATGGGTCAAGATATTGGTATAATCTAAAATTTGAAGGAGAATTTGTCCAAATATTTTTATATGAAAGATTAGGGACTTGTAAAGAAGATTTTAGCCATATGGATAACTCAGGATAAGGAGAATAAGTGATTGTGGTTGTCTTAGGAGAGATATATTGAACGAGTGCTAGAAAGGCTCAATATAAAGCATGTCAAACTAGTTACCACACCACTGAGATCTCACTTTAAGTTGTGTAAGCATACATGTCCCTCAATAGAAAAGGAGAAATAAAGTATGTCCTTTATTCCATACTCATCTACAGTTGCATCTTTAATGTATGCAATGATATGCACAGGGCCAGATATTGCTCAAGCTGTTGAAATAGTGAACATAGTTTTATCAAAGCCAAGGAAGGTTCATTGGGAAGTATTGAAATGGATTCAGAGATATTTGGAACGTCGAAGTAAAGTTTGTGCTTTGGTGATGGTGAGCCAACTCTAGAAGGCTTTACAGATGTAGAAATGACTAGAGATCTTAAAGGAAGACAATCTACTTGAGGTTTTCTGTACAAGTTTACAGGGCAGCTCTAATAACATCCCAAGCTATAAAAGTGTGTAGCTTCATCCATGTCTGAAGCAAAATATGTAATTGCAGTGAAAGCTTGTAAGGAGATACTTCAGATGAAACGTTTCCTTCAAGAGTTGGATGTGAGGCAAAGAGACTACGTAGTATTATTTATTAGTCAAAGTGTTATTGATTATAGCAAAAATACTATGTATCATTCTTGTATAAAGCACACAGACATTAGGTATCATTGGTTAAGGTCGTGATAGAAGAGCAATAATTAATTTTGAAGAAAATTCAAACATATTTGAATAGAGCTGATATACTTAATAAAGTGGTTCCTAAATATAAACATGAGCTTTGTTGTAAGCTTACCGGGATGTGTCTCAAGTGGATGATTGAGAATAACATGTCTTCCCCATAGTTGGGCTAGAGGGGGAGATTGTTAAGTACGCATCCCTATTTCTTATACTTTCAGTGATCATAGATGCCTTTATGGTTCATGGGAATGATGAACAAGTAAAGACAAGATAAATAAAGCTCTTATAAGGAGATAGACAGTCGTCTAGAGTGCTACACGCCCATGTCTTGACTTACACGGCCATGTGGATTAATCAAGTAAGTCTCTGGAAATTTTTGAAAGAACATGTGAAGAGTGAAGAAATACACGATCGTGTGAAGATACACAATTGTGTGTGGAGACCATGTAACTCTCTATAACCGTATACAACTTCGAGTGAGGCAGTGCTGAAGATAGGCAATCATTTACACAAACTGTGTAAGGTGTAAAAAACCTATTTCGTGATATAAAAAAGACAAATACATAGTTTTTGTAGTTGTAAGTGACCGTGTACGGTGTAAAAAAGTTTATTTTGTTATATAAAAGAGAAAAATGCATAGCTTTTTATAGATGGTATAGCCATAACGTCCAAAAGTGAGTAAAAATAGATAGAGGGAAAATAATGTTGTATTCTCATCCTTGTTTGATTATTTTTGGGATTCGTTTGAGTGTTTGTTGATTGTGATATCAACTTTGGTTTCAATCATAAAACTTTATGAGACAACCTATTGTTGTGGGATGAGAGATGAACTTTTTGTAAATTTTTATTAAGTTTAGTGGATTTGGTTATCCGTCTATCCTGTGGTTTTGTTTTCCTTTTACACTAAAGGGTTTTTCACATAAATCTTGGTGTTTGTTTCATCGTTAAGTTTCTTATTTTTCATATTATTTTGCTGGTGCAGGTTGGATAGTTCTTTCTTGTTGTTGATATTTGGTTGATCTTTTAGATAGCTATGTTATTGTCTCCCAACATGATTCTACATGATTATGTGGAAATAAATTAAAAGAATGAGGTATGAAATAATATCGTAGAGATGCCTTTAAGCTCATTAATAGTGAAAGAAGTGAAGAAGGAAAATCGAACAACTACTAATTTTCTAAATTTGGTTGAAAGAATATTAATGTAAGTCTTTAAACAAAATGCAATAAAGAGTATATTGATGTTTAGTTAAAGAAAAAAGATAATGTATTGGGGGCTATATTGAAATTTTTTAATAACTTACTCAAAGAAACAAGAATCGGTTACAACTCCTTCACCAGTGAAATTAATATTATAAATGAATGTTAAGAAACTATTTAAGGTGAACTATATCATTGCTTATTGATATATCTTTTTTTTCTTCTCATGTACACTTTTCATCATTGTAGGCGTATAAAATGATTCACAGATTCCATAGAAAATGAAGCAAGGAGTTTTTAAACTTATGATATATTTTTGGAGATATTACTACAATTGATTTACACGCATATATATCACCTAAGTCTTCATGAGATAGTATAGAAAAGAAACATAGAATTGATGTTGACGAAGTTTGTCCATTCAATAAAAAAGATCTAATTGCAAATTTTTTTCAGATAAAGAAATCTCCTAAGAAGAATAAGGCAAATAAAACATAATTTAGCATTCTAGAAAATGTGTTGACTACAATTAGTGAATAGTTGAAAAGAAAGAATGATTTTACTTGAGAGAAAAATAGTCGCAACATCATCCACTAAAGAGAATAAATTTGAATCTTCACCATTTAATTAAGAGATTAATATAATTATGAAATATTTAAATAACTTACATGATGTGGCTGTCAAGAGTGTGCAATATAAAAAGTAGTGAAACATTTATATAATTATCCACTTTATAGGAGATTTTTATGAAGATGCCACTGCGAAGAAGATGGATTATATTGTATCTCTTTAGTTATATTTCCATATTATTGCATATTAAAGTCTTATTGGTTTAGACATTTTGTATTAAGAATTATTCTATAGATTGAACATTTTAAGTGTATTTTTAAGAATATTTAATATAAATTTCTTAAATTTATGTTAAGTATCATGGTGTTTATTAATCATTTTAGTATTTATCTTTAAATTTTGTTATAATTGTTTAATGTTTGTATTGTAGATACATAGCCTTCTTATCGAATTTTGAATTAGATTCAAAAGATAAATTGATGAAGACAATTATTATTTCCATGATTAAGGACAATAACTAATATTTCATTTACATAAGCAATCATATAAAACTTTTGTTTTATCAAGTTATGATTAGATATTCAAACTTTTGAATGAGAAATTTAAAAGGATTTATGAGAACTTAATAATGAGTACATGGCCTTCTTCAACTTATATGATGGGTTGAAGAGTTTAAAAGGCTTAAGGTTAACAAATCATTTGATTGTGAAGGAACAAGTGGCAATTTACTTGATAACTATAAGGCATAGTGAGACAACTAAAGTTAATGTAAGGTACTTTTAATTTTTGACTTAGATATATAAGACTTTTCAAAAGTACTTCGAAATTGTCTAGGTCGAATGTTGAAAGCGTTCTGCATCGACTCCAATTTTCTCACTATGCCCTATAATCATAAAAAAAATTGCCACTTGTTCCTCCACAATCAAATGATTTGTTGCCTTTAAACCTCCTAAACTCTTCAACTTATCACATAAGCTCAAGAAGATTATCTTTCTCATTCTTAAGTTTTCATAAATCCTTGTAGAATTCCCATTCAAACGTTCTAATTCGAAATCTGATAATATTTGTTCTCTCCCCCAGCTATAGAAATAATGATTACCTTTTTTCGTTTATCATCAGAATCTGATTCGAAATCTGATAAGAAATTTATGTATCTATAATGTCAACATTAAATAATTAATAAAATATTCAATCAAGTATATTTAATCAAATATAGAAAAAATATTCATACAAAATATAAACTTAAAATTAATTCAAATATTCATACAAAGCACAAACTTAAAATGTTCAAAATATGGAATAGTGGTTAATATAAAAGTGTCAAATCAATAAGAATTTGATATGCAATAATATAAAAATATAACTAAAGCGACATAATTCAATCCAGCTTCCTTGTTTGTGTCATCTTAAAAAAAATATCCCTATAAAGTGGAGAATCATATAAAGCCTTCACAGTTTTTCCATATTGCACACCATCAACACCTAATTCGTCTAAAGAATTTAGATATTTCATTATTATGTTAGACTCTTGAGATCTATTCTCTGCAGTGGATGATGTTTCACTCAATCTTTTCTCAAGTAAATCATTCTTCCTTTTTGATTGTTCACTAAGTATAAGGAAGGCTTTTTCTACAATATTAGAATGTGTCTTCTTATTCTTAGGAGACTTCTTTCTCGTAGACGGAGAACTTTTGTCTTGATCTTCTTTTCCATTATACGAGTAATCTTCATTAATATCATTTCCATGTTCCTCTTATGTACTATTCGATGGAGATTTAGTTGATGGATGTGCATACACACCAGTTGCAGTAGTATCTCCAAAAATATGACACAAGCCTAAAAATTCCTTACATCCTTTTTTTTAATCTGTGAGTCATTTTATGCAACTATAATAATGAAAAAGATAAATAAAAATGAATATTATATAATATGATATATTATTAAAACAAAAGACATATTTTACCTTAAATAGATTTTTCCAACATTCATTTGTACCATTAACTTCACCAGTAAAAGAGTTGCAACCGATTCCTGTTTCTTTAAGTAAGTACTTGAAATTCTTTAATTTGGCCCTTAATCCATTATTCTTATTCTTCAATTGAATATTAGTATATTCCTTATTGAATTTTGTTTGAAGCCCTGCTTTAATATTCTTCCAACCAGATTTGGAAAAGGTAGTAGTCATTCGATTTCCCTTCTTCACTTCTTCAACCATCAATGAGATTAAATACATCTCCATAGTATCATTCCAGACCCTATCTTTTTCATTTACTTCTATACAATTATTATAATCATTCATATTGTTTAGGCCTGCCATCACTAAATGTAATAACATTTAAGTGACATCAATCACAATAATTTTTACAAAGTATTAAATGCTAAATATAGTTTAAAATAAACATGTGACAATCATAATAAATTCTAAAAAATAGTTGGTATCTAAACTTGTAGACAAATTAAATTTTCATTATATGTGAAAACTTGATAGCAAAACTACTACTGTAAATCATTTACGCATTCTTTCATTTCCGCTTCAGCTTAAGATAATTGACCTCTTCAACAGGATTCACAATCAAATGCAATTAATGTAAGTATGGATACATATATATCAAATTTAACTAACATAGAAATACATTTAATGTTTAGTTCTCCATGGTTATAAGCAACAACAAGCTAAGTGAAGACAAGAAGACAAGAATAGGCTTCAATGTGAAGAACTCACGTACAAATTAATGTTTCGGTTCTCTACACTTAAAAGGAACAAGAGGTATTATGTGAAGACAAATAATGGGAAGATTACGTGAAGAATATGCTTCACTTTGACAAATGATAAGTTATAAGCCTTACATATGTGTTATGCCAGCAGGAAAATGAATCCATCGATCATTACATTTTCAATTACAACTAAACCATTAGGATATAAAGACAAAGGCTACTACGTGAAGACTAGGCTCTGTCGATGTGTTACTACATGAAATGATGTGATGGCTACATGCTCCACTCTATTATAAAGATACATGAAGACTATGTGAAGACTAGGCTCTACCACATTAAATGATGTGATGTTACATTAAATGATGTGAACGTGCTCCACTCTATGCTAAAGACACGAGGATGAGAAGAAAAAAGTTATAGAGACATGAGGACAAGAAAAAATAATAACGTGAAGTTGAAGAATAAAACGTTGCAAAGACGAAGACGTGAGGAAGAAGAAAATAAGTATATCTGTCTCGGATTTAAAAGACGTGAGGATCAAGAAATGTTATTTTGGTTCTTTATAAAAAATCAGATGAGGTCTTTGTTATGTTTAACGTGAAGCAAAAATTAAAGAGCTGAAAGTGCATCATCTTCTTTATCGTTACAAAAAATTACAGAAGTTTATTCTCAAAGTAGAAGTTCAACATATTGCTTTTAGAAGGTATGGCTACATCTCTTTTTCTTTTCACGGTTTTCATCTCTCCTCCATCATGCCTAGTTTCTCTATTTTGTTGTAGGTATGATGTTATGGACAAAAGAGATAAGAGAAATCGCAAAAGCAATTGATAGATATGAAATCATACCTGGACATATTGCAACACCAGTGGAGACGCAAAAGATGAAGTTGGCACAAAGAAGAGAAAAACTTGAATATGATATGTTTTCATGGAAAAAATTTCAGAAAAGTTGCTTTCAAAAATCATGAAAATGTTGTTTCTACGTTTTCATAAAATAGTTGTCGTTTTTAAATTTTTCAAAATGAAATATATAAACATGTTTAACCAAACACAATTTTAAGAGTCATTTTTTAATTTAAAAAAATCACAACAAAAACCCTTTAAAAAAAGAAAACAAATAGCCCTAAATTTTTCATAATTTTTATACAAAAAAATTTGTCAAATCAATTTTAATTAAAAAAACTTTATCCCAAATTTAATCAAATCAAACTTGATATAAATTAATTTTCAATTGTAATTTTCACAATATAAGTAAAATCGGTCAACCTTTGTTTATATCTCTTATGGACAAAGTTGCGACTGTCGTACTGGATTGAGTTTTAGTATGGTACTATACCTGTATCGATCAATATCAAAACAGCTTTGGATAATTTTAAAATTTATAAAATAATCCCTAAAATTTTTAAATTTTGTGAAATAGCCCATTGGTTATTATACAATTGTATCAGTATACTTTACTAGTTTATCGTTTACATCAACCATGTTTTCAAAAATATAATAATAAATAATAATCACAATTAATATGAAATAAAAATAATTTTAAATATTTCACATATAAATAATAACCACAATTAATATAAAAAGACAATCATCATCATAAAATATATAATTAAGAATAATACAAAGTTTTTAAAATATTACAATAATATAATTTCATCATTTTAATAAATAATAATAACATCAAAACATCCAAAAAAGAATAATAAATATCCTTAAACAATTTACAAAAAGTGTTCATGATGAAGAAACAATCAAGTAGAAATTAAACCTGAAACAAAAACATTTATAGTTACATTTCATATATAGAATTTAGCATAAACATCAAATATAAGTAAAAGTAAAAGAAGAGAAAAAACAAAATTTGGAATAAAATTCAATCGTCAACGGGAGGATACCACTATAACTACACTGACCCCAGTTATGATTTGGTACAAAATCTTCATCAATGAGAGGAGCTTCATCATCATTATCATTCAAATTTAATGCATCAAATGACATGTCAATACTTTCCTATCCAAAATTATCTTCCAAGTCATTGACATCTACCAAATTAGGTTCTTTAAAAACCCAATCTGCCAAAAGATCAATATTATCAATGAAAATAGGATCAGTTGAACTTTGTCATCTTTTTAGCATTTTGCATAGTCTCATCAATAACAGAAAAATACCTAAGATCCCCTATATTCTCCAGCATTAGGTCAATGCAATGTGCAACACAAGACGTCCAAAAAAATGAATTATACGTATTCTGCAACCTTTTTCATGCCACTTTATAAGTAAAATCATTGTCAATAATAAACTGAACAATGTTTTCCGGCCCTACATCATTTACAACGTTATCAAATATCGCAAACAAAGTCTCAATATTTCTAATAAAGCAGATGCATCAATAGATTTTAAAAACATAGAGCCATTTGTAGAATAAACAAAAAAATTTATAATAAGCCCTTGTCTCCGATTTATCCAACCATCACACATGACTAAACATCCATAAGTACCCAATTCACTCTTCTTTCAGCCAAATAACTTCTAATTTTAAAAACAAAACAACTTAAAAGTTTACCTCTTAAGTCATCAATCAAATGACCTTTGCATCCTAGACCATAAGAGGCTATTGTATCCATCATAGGTTGATAATAATAAGAATGAGAAGCACTGAATGATAAACATGTATTATACCACCATCTAGCTACTGCTATATCGATATTGTGAGCAGCATCTCTTGATTGCATTGCACTACGAATTGAAAGTTGGGCTATAGGAGTTGTTCTTATTACAAATAAACTAGTCACCTGTCTTCTTCTCTTCCTCACATTAGGTTCAGGTACTTCTTCTTAAGCCTGAGAAGGAACATTACCACTACCACTACCACTTCCACCTTCAACATTTTTAAAATTACCACGGAAATTAGAAAACGAATTTTCACTACCAATTTCAAAATTCAACCTTTCCCTTGTATCTCTCTCATATAAATATTCATCAAGCAATGTTTTTATTTGGCACTTCACAATATGACTTATTTTTCTATAGGGCCTCACATCTCCTCTAACCCTAGCTAAATGTTTTTTTAATCGAATGATTCCTCCATCTTTCAAATGCTTGTTATAAAACAAGTAAATAGTATAGTTCCTCATACTGGGAGCCAATGCAGCATAAGCCCAAGCTGGACAATTATATCTTTCAGAAGTGGAATGATCAGGAGTACTTGAAATTTTTTCCATTTATCTGTAAAAATAAATGAATGCATATATCAAAATAAATAACACATAAAAATATATATCACATAATTTCAATACACAATATACTTATCCTTCTTATATAATATAACTCATTTTGTATAATTACATTGCACACAATTCAATTTCATAGAACACAATTCACTATAAGTCAAAAGATAACAATTCAAAACATTCAACATATATAGTTACACAAAACATATATAAACAATTTTATTTTCAACAATTTTAACAATTTTATTTCCAATAATCACAAAACATTCATAATTTTATTTCCATTTTCAACAATTTTGAACAATTTTATTTTCATTTCAAACAATTTTCATTTCCAGTAATCACAAAACATACATAAATAATTTTCATTTCTAACAATTTTCAACAATTTCCATTTTAACATCCACAAATCATACATAAACAATTTCAATATCCATTTTTACAATTTTCAACAATTTCTATTTCCATTAATCACAAAATATTCATAAAATAATTTCTATTTCCAATAATCACAAAACATGCATAAACAATTTCCATTTTCAATAATGCTTAACAATTTTGTTTTCAATAATTACAAAATATTCATAACCAATTTCCATTTCCAATAATTTCCACTTCCAATAATCATCATGCATTCATAAAACAATTTACATTTCTAAAATTTTCAACAATTTCCATTTTCAACATTCACAAATCATACATAAACAATTTCAATTTCCATTTTCAACAATTTTTATTTTCATTTTCAACAATTTTCATTCATAAAACAATTTATATTTCTAACAATCACAAAACATGCATAAATAATTTCCATTTTCAACAATTTTAACAATTTCCATTTCCAATAATCACAAAACATTCATAAACAATTTCTATTTCCAATAATCATATTACATTTATAAAACAATTTCCATTTCTAATAATTTTCAACAATTTCCATTTCCAACTTCCACAAATCGTACATAAATAATTTCCATTTCTAACAATTTCAATTCAAAGTTTCAAACATGAGGATCAAGTTGAAGGGTATGATATGATTTACATAATTGCCAAATAATGAATGACATATCTTATACAATTATTCATACACATATATTCGTAAAATGATGATCAAGTTGAAAGATATATTTATAATATGAGGATCAAGTTGAAGGATATAACTTCTTTGCAAATGTTTTTTAATTATTTAAAGCTTTAAATCTTCTTTTCATTTCTAACAAACCATAATATTATATACACCATTCTATATTTCGTTCTTACATATATATGTTGCTTTTACAATTTTAATTGACATTAATAAGTCTAAGTATAAATGATTGGAACCTACAAGTCTTACATCATATTCACAATTTGAAAAAAATCTTTTGGAATATATTTATTAGATCATTATTTTCACATTATCTATTATAAATATTTATGATACTCCACATATATATTACCAAATAAATCAAGTTCAACATATTTTATACTCAATTAATTATTTACCTAAAACTAATACCCAAATAGGTAAATACTATCATTAACTACAATTGAATTATTATTAATTTCTAATTGCATAATTGTATACTCAACTAATTATTTTACCTAAAGTCAATACTCAAATATTAAAATAAAATACCATTTCACAAATATTAAGAATGTGTCAATTAATGATTTAAGTTTTACAATTTTACAAATTTAATATTATAGGTTTAAATTTTACATTTAAGTTATTTCAACTTTCAAGTTCAACTTTCAATTTTCATAATCAACAAGGCCGTGCATAATGCATTTCATTCATCCAAAAACTTATCATAAATTTCTAATAAACTTAAACCAATCTTTATAACCAATACATCATTCACCGTGAGTGACTCTCTCATTCAATTCAACTCCATTTCCATTTCCATTTCCAAATGACAATACCATTATCATTCAACATTTCAACTCCAACGAATCCAATCCAAGCAAATTAGAAAAACAATACATCATTCACCGTGAGTGACTCACTCATTCAATTCAACTCCATTCTCATTTCCAAATGACAATACCGTTATTATTCAACATTTCAACTCCAATAAATCCAACCCACTCAAATCAGAAAACTAATACATCATTCATCATGAGTGACTCACTCATTTAATTCAACTCCATTTCCATTTGCAGATGACAATACCATTATCATTCAACATTTCAACTCTAATATCCAACCAGAATCCAGATACATGCAAATTGCAAATCTCAAAACCAAGTTTCAACTTCTAACCAATTCATAAATCCAAGATCCAATCCAACATAACAAAACATGCAATTAAGATTTAAGTAGAAAAATGGAAAATTTAAAAAACACACCTAAAAAAATTCACTAGCTTCAGGTCTCCAGGCTAGGTCTTTGGGTCGGTTGACGAATTGACGGGTTTGGGTGATCTGTGACTGTGATGCTGCAACCTCTCTCCCCCTTCAAACGTTCAGTGGCAACGACGTGGTGCGTTGGTCCCCGTGAAGGAAGGTTGAAGATGGTGGTATCTTCAGGGGATGCGAATGGAGGAGTAGAGGAAGGATCGTTGTCCTCTAATGCTGATGTGGAAAGGGGAGGATGAGGGAAGGAGCAACACTACCGGACCAGTCACCAGTATCATCACAGATGAAGAGGAGAATGAGAGAGAGAGAACGGTGGCGATGGTGAGTGAAGAAGTGAGAGTTGGTGAGAGAGAGAGAGAGAGACAGAGAGAGAGAATAATAGAGGAAGGAGAAGAAGGTTCGAGAGACGAGTCGATCGCTGGTGTCTATCTAGGAGGGTCGGTTAGATTTAGGAAAAATTTTAAAAATTGCAAACAGGTCTTTCATTTTTCTGAATTTTATGATACCAGTCGGTATACCCCAATATTGTACTGTACCAGCTGAAAAACGAAACAATATTCATTCCTCTGCTTATGAATGATATGTTCTACAAATCACTTGAGTGGTATATAAATTGAAAATCCGTGATGTAGCTTCGTTAAAGCTTATCAGTGAAATATTCCACGAACGTAAGAGTCATAGCAAAAATGTTCTTTCTCAATTCACTGATGTAAGCAATATCACGTACCTTAATTATATTATCCCCATGTGCCCTCTGATCAAGAGTAACTCGTATGATGTCAGCTACAAAATTAAACATTTTTATCTTTATTTAAACTGATCATAAAGATCATCAGCTAAAACATTATCTTATATTTTGATAATGTGTCGAGCATTTTCTTATTTTATGTGATTATGTAGTCATGTAATTTCAAACTTAATTTATAGAGTGTTGTAAGAAACAAACACGGGAAGAGGAATCAGCGACTTTAGGCACATGTAAAATGATAACAATTCATAACATGAATGCTACAAACAGTCGATCATTTATACACACACACATGAATAGCTTAACACACAAAATGAGCTTATAGATTTCTACATCCGTATAAACTTTCCTAGCAATTTGCCCTTATTTACTTGATCGGAGTGTATAAAACCAGGAGGCCATGCTCAGGAAGATGAAGCAAGACTTGAAGAGGTTGGGTTGAATGTGACTTGCCTGTTCAGCATGGGTGAGAACATCATGGGGACCTGCCTGTTCTCTGCCAATGCCCATCAAGTCAAAGTAATACTAAATATGATAGATGATGTTGTGCATGGCATCAATATCACCTTGCCCACAAACCATATCACCGTAGAGAACATTCAATGTAGTTCCGAATCCAGGAACCCTTTTGGACAATGTTTTCATCTGTCACTTCACATCATGACTTACTTTTTTTTACAGAGTTTAACATCTCCTTTAACCCCAGTTAAATATTTTTTTAATGGGGTGATTCCTCCATCTTTCATATGTTTGTTACAAAAAAAGCAAATAGTATGGTTCCTCATACTGGGAACTAATACAGCATGAGCCCAAGCTGGATCATTGTGTCTTCCAGAAGTGGATTGATCAGAAGTACTTAAATTTTCTTCCATTTAGTTGTAAAAATAAATGAATACATATATCAAAATAAATAACATATAATTTCAGTATACAATATGCATATCCTTCTTATATAATATAACTCATTCTGTATGAATACATTACACATAATTCAATTTCATGGAATACAATTCACTATAAGTCAAAAGCTAACAATTCAAAACATTCAACATATATAATTACATAAAACATATATAAACAAATTTCATTTTATCAATTTTAACAATTTCCATTTCCAATAATCACAAAACATTCATAATTCCATTTCCATTCCAATAATTTTCAATAATTTCCATTTTCATTTCTAACAATCACAAAACATACATAAACAATTTCCATTTCCATTAATCACAAAACATTCATAAAATAATTTCCATTTTCAACAATTTTAACAATTTTCATTTCCAATAATCACAAAACATTCATAATTCTAATTCCATTTTAACAATTTCCATTTCCATTTCCAATAATTTTCAACAATTTACAATAATCACAATACGCTCATAAAACAATTTCTATTTCTAACAATTTTCAACAATTTCCATTTCCAACATCCACAAATCATACATAAATAATTTCAATTTTCATTTCTTACAATTTTCAACAATTTCCATTTCCATTAATCACAAAACATTCATAAAATAATTTTCATTTCCAACAATCACAAAACATGCATAAACAATTTCCATTTTCAACAATTTTAACAATTTTCATTTCTAATATTCACAAAATATTCATAAACAATTTCCATTTTCAACAATTTCCATTTTAATAATCACAATACATTCATAAAATAATTTTCATTTCTTACAATTTAAAAATTTTCATTTCCATCATCCACAAATCATACATAAATAATTTCTATTTCTATTTCCAACAATTTTCAACAATTTCCATTTCAGTAAATCACAACACATTTTAATTACATTTATATTTCCAACAATTTTCATTTCCATTTTCAACAATTTTCAACAATTTCCATTTTCATTAATTACAAAACATTCATTAAAATTTTCCATTTCTAACAATCACAAAATATACATAAACAATTTTCATTTTCAACAATTTTAACAATTTTCATTTCCAATAATCACAAAACATTCATAAACAATTTCCATTTCTAATAATCACAATACATTCATAAAATAAATTTCACTTCTAAAATAAATTTCATTTCTAACAATTTTCAGCAATTTCTATTTCCAACTTCCACAAATCATACATAAATAATTTTATTTCCAATAATTTCAATTCATAGTTTCAAACATAAGGATCAAGTTGAAGGGTATGATATGATTTACATAATTGCCAAATACTTGAATGACATATCTTATACAATTATTCATACATATATTTCGTAACATGATGATCAAGTTGAAAGATATATTTATAATATGAGGATCAAGTTGAAGGATATAACTTCTTTGCAAATGTTTTTTTCTTATTTAAAGCTTTAAATCTTCTTTTCATTTCTAACAAACCATAATATTATAGACACCATTCTATATTTCATTCTTAAATATATATGTTGCATTTACAATTTTAATTGACATTAATAATTCTTAGTATAAATGATTGGAACCTACAACATATTCACAATTTGAAAATTAAAAAAATTTTCGATACATTTATTACATCACTACTTTCACATGATCTATTATAAATATTTATGATGCCCCACATGTATATATTACCAAATAATTCAACATATTTTATACTCAATTAATTATTTACTCAAAACTAATACTCAAATAGGCAAATACTATCATTAACTACAACTGAATTATTATTAATTTTCAATTGCATAATTTTATACTCAAATTATTTTACCTAAAGTCAATACTCAAATATTAAAAATAAAATACTATTTCACAAATATTAAGAATGTGCTAATTAATGATTTAAGTTTTTACAATTTTACAAATTTAATATTTTCGGTTTAAAGTTTACATTTAAGTTGTTTCAACTTTCAAGTTCAACTTTCAATTTTCATAATCAACAAGGCCGTGCATAATGCATTTCATTCATCCAAAAACTTACCATAAATTTCTGATAAGCTTAAACAATCTTTATAACCAATACATCATTTACCGCGAATGACTCACTCATTCAATTCAACTTCATTTCTATTTCTAAATGACAATGTTGTTACTATTCAGTATTTCAACTCCAATGAATCCAACCCACGCAAATTAGAAAACTAATACATCATTCATCGTGAGTGACTTACTCATTCAATTCAACTCCATTTCTATTTCCAAATGACAATACCGTTATCATTCAACATTTCAACTCCAATATCCAACCAAAATATACACACAAATTGCAAATCACAAAACCAAGTTCCAACTTCCAACCAATTCACAAATCCAAGATCCAATCCAACACAATAAAAAATACAATTAATATTTAAACAGAAAAAATTGGAAAACTCAATAAACACACCTAAAAAAAATTTACTAGCTTCGGCTCTTCAGATTGGGTCTTTAGGCAGAGACGGAGCCACTTTGGGGCCCCCAAATCTTAAAAAATTAGATATATATATATATATATATATATATATATATATATATATATATAGGATAGAGTTATTTGAGATTTAATGGTGCACTGGGTCCCTCTAAAATTTGTAATTTTTTATATAAGGATAGAGTTATTTGGAGTTTAATGGTGCACTGGGCCCCTCCAAAATTTAAAAAATTACATATTTAGGCTCTCCTATTTTAAATTCTTGGCTCCGTCATTGTCTTTAGGTCGGGTGAAGGTCTGAATGGTCAGAGGCTTCAGGTCTAGGCGACCTGCTATTGCGAGGCTACAACCTTCTCTCCTCCTTCAGATGTTCAGTGGCAACGACATGGTGCGCTGGTCCTCGTGGAGGAAGGTTAAAGACGGTGACATCTTCGAGGAACGCAAAGGGAGGAGCCAAGGGAGGATCTCTATCCTCTGATGCTGGCGTGGATCGGGGAGGATGAGGGAAGGAGCAACACTACTAGACTAGTCACCAGTATCATCGGAGATGAAGAGGAGAATGAGAGAGAGAGAACGACGATAGTGGCAAATGAAGAAGTGAAAGTCAGTGAGAGAGAGAAAAAAATGAGAAGGAAGGCTCGGTGGAGACAGAGACTCGAGGGAGGGGGTTGTTTAGAGGACGGCCGACTACGACAATGGTGGAGTCGGAGAGAGAGAGAGAGAAAATAACAAAGAAAGGAGAAGGAGAAGGTTCTAGAGAGGAGTAGATCGCGGGTGTCTATCTGGGGGAGGGGGGTCGACTAGGTTTAGAAAAAAAATTTAAAAATTGCAAACAAGTCCTTCATTTTTCCAAATTTTATAGTACCAGCCGGTAATCCCCGATATCGTATGTACTAGCTAGTACTGAACAAAAAACAATGGCACCAATTGGTATTGATGGTCGATACAGAAAGAACAAATACCGTTTCGTTTTTCAACGGGTACAGAACGATATTCGTTCCCCTACTTATGGATGATTTGTTCAAAAAATCACTTGAGTGGTATATAAATTGAAAATTCGTTATGTGGCTCCGTTAAGGCTTATCAGTGAAATATTCCACGAGCTTAAAAGTTATAGCGAAAATATTCTTTCTCGATTCACTGGTGTAAACAACATCACGTACTTAATTATATTATCCTCAGGTGCCCTCTGATCAAAAGTAACCCATGGGATGTCAACTACAAAATTAAACATTTTTATCTTTATTTAAACTGATCATAAGGATCATCAGCTAAAACATTATCATAAATTTTGATAATGTGTCGAGCATTTTCTTATTTTATGTGATTATGTAGTCACGTAATTTCAAACTTAATTTATGGAGTGCTGTAAGAAACAAACACGGGCTGAGGAAGCAGTGACTTTGGTCACACGTAAAATGATAACAATTTATAACAGGAACGCTACATACAGTCGGTCACTTATATACACACACATGAATGTCTTAACACACAAAATGAGCTTATAGATTTCTACATCCGTATAAACTGTCCTGGCAATTTGCCCTTATTTACTTGATTGGGGTGTATAAAACCAGGAGGCCATGCTCAGGAAGACGAAGCAGGACTTGAAGAGGTCGGGTTGAATGCGAGTTGCTCAGCACAGGTGAGAACATCATGGGGACCTGCCTGTTCTCTGCCAACGCCCATCAAGTCAAGGTAATACTGATAATGAGAGATGACGTTGTTCATGGCATCAATATCACCTTGCCCACAAACCATATCACCGTAGAGAACATTCATTGTAGTTCCGAATCCAGGAACCCTTTTGGCCAATGTGTCATTCTTGGTGGGCTTCCAATTCCCTACAAACACATCATGAGCTGAAGGTTGTGATTTCTTGATTGGGGTCATCCACCTCCAAATCGCAGTTTGGAAAGCAATAGTGGCGTTTTGCTCAATGTATTCTGGATGGTTCAACAAATCCACCTTCAATGCTTCTCCAGCAGCTCCATAATTATAGTTCCTACAATGACAGAAGCAGCTTTCAAGTTCCCAAGTGTTATCATCTCATGGGGTACTTGGGAGAAAAACAGGAGTTTGCATAATAAGACAACATCTAAAGACAGTAAACAGTAGATCATTACGAAAAGAAAATTCATCAGTTATCAAGTGACAAGCTTTATGCCCTATTCTGTAACGCAGCTATCTTGTCTCCTGTAACTCCATATTTATTCGCAGAACACCAAAATAAAAACATGTGGGATAGACATACATCCAAATAGAGAATAAAAACGTCTCCTACCAGTATATTGGAATAGCACCACGGCCATAGTATTCAGCTCCAGGACTGCAAGGATAGGTGTATTTGTAGAAGTTATCGCAGTAAGACTGGCTAGGACTCATTTCCCTGTTGTAGCAAAGACCCCAAGCCAACGGTCCTCCAGTAGCAACTCCATAGCCACCTGTAAAATTATCACGAGTAACAATATGCATGTGAAAGAAATCAACGAAAATAACAAACTTCGAACACAAACAACAAACACAACAGAGTCAATTCTAACTACTTTTGTTTCGTGAAAGCTGCGGTTTGCCGTTCCACTAAAAAGGAGGAAATAGAAGGGGAAGACCCGCTTAACGACTTAACACAACCACATCAATCACCCAAAAATCCACAGAATTAATTCGTTCATTCATAGCCTGCTCAATGCAGTAGAAGTAATCAAAGAACTTAACAAAAACACCAGACTCAGAGTGACCACAAGCATTACATCAACGAGTCATTCGTTTTGCCATATATCCACACAAGTAAGAGAAAGACATAAAAATTCATAGCAATAACAAGAAGACGAATCCAAAGACAAGAACAGAAAAGAAAGTTACATACAAGAAGTTTTGCAGCCGACGTGTCCAAGAAAAGCTGCGACCTCCTTCATCTGCATAAGCTTGCCACCGGTGGTACCAAAGCCAAGTGGTTGATAAATAGCAGAGGCAGTAATGAAAGATTGATAATCCCAGAAACCAACAGCATGAGCAACTGGAGAATTCCTCTTAGAGAATAGATTCTCAAACTGATAAGTCTGGAAGAAGTCTGAAATTGTCTGATTACAACAGTACACAGACCACTCTTTGCATTCCCACCCTCTTGTGCAAACCTTCTTCCCCTTCACCGTTTTCACCACCGTCTTCTCCGAATCATCACTATTAACGACTGTTACAGCTAATGCGCAAATTATCAGAAATAACCAGATGCCATTTTTCATTTTCTCCATCTCTGATCTCCTGTAGACCATAATTTCCAAAACCCAGATGAGAAATCATTAAACATTGTTTAAATCTCGGAAAGATTAAAACTTTGACTTGAAGTCATGACGTTAACTTACCACAGGAGCAAATACTTCTGGATCTACTTGGGTGGTTGTCTCCGAAGAAAGGAACTAGTTTTTAGGGACTTTTTAGTTGGTTCAGATGTCCTTTTCCATAATGCATGAACCAGTGATTAGAACTGTGCTTAAATCACCATTAGGTTCGTACAAGAATCGACGGTAGAGATTGGACTAATAAGGAACAGATGCTCAAGGTTCGTTCATAAACAGGCTGGATTTGATGGAGGAACGTATTAAGACTGACAACGCTCACCGACACTTTTTTTTTTTTCTCCGCATCAAACTTGCATAAATCTTTATAGCTAATTACGTATGATTTGATAAGTAACTCTTCTCGTTTAAACGAGGTGGCAAGTTTAATTTTTTTTTATATATACTATCGTTTCAAATTTAAAGTCAAAGTTTTACCTTCTTAAAAAACCTACCCAATTCGAGTAAAAATTAAAATAAATATAGATAACTTAAAGATATTTTTTCATAATTAAGATCCTCGGAAAAAAAAAAAAGAGAGCTAACACCATTGCACAATGCTATAATGTGTTAATTATTCAATTAAGAATCATGTAAATTATTAATAGCAATTTATCTTTACAAAATAATTGTTAGAATGCAATTTTATAGCAATAAAGGAAAAGAAAATTATTATTGGTTTGCTTGTGTTTGAAATAATATGACTTTTATGAATTTCTCCTCAAATATAACATTTATGTTTAAATCCTTTTAGGAATACTAATTTTTTTAATTGATATTTTCAATATAAAATTTCTTTATACTTAAGAAAAATAATATAAAATAGTAAATTTTCATATTTAATAAAAGTCTAATAACATAATTATATCTACAATATTGTCTTAATTTTGAATATTAACATGGACAAATGAATATATATGCATATGAATTGAAATTTTATATTGTATTGATTGCTACATCAAATATTTATATGATAACGTTATCTTTTAAATTTTCAAGTAGTCATAAAATTTAAATTAAGACTTCATTTTACAAATTTATTATAAAATTTAAATTGTAAATAATGTGTCTAGAGTGTGTATCTTCATTTTGTATCAAAATATTTGCACTCATTCATTCATTGCAAAAATAAAGGAAAATATATATTTCTTCAGTATATTTCAAGGTTTAAATACAGTTATGTAATAAAATTTTAGATAATAATTAAGTGCTAATGATATATTAATTTATAAAATTAACGAGTTTTAATAATATAATGATATTCTCTTTTAAAATAGAGTTAATTTAATTATGGATTACAAAATTTAGTACGTATATAAAATATCATTATTCAATGTCGCTTATCATTATATTAATAATGACAACACCAAAACTTATACATGGGTGAGAAAATTTTATAGGTATCCTTAGAATAACTATTTTACTTTACTAATTTTATATTATAGTCTTTTACTTCAAAATTTTATCTCTAGTAACTTAATATCTTATAGTTTATTTATATTTTAATTTTAGTTACATTAAATCAAATATATTAATTTTGTTAAAATTTGAAAGAAAATTATGACAATCAAGAAGATCATATAAAACTAACAAAATCTCAATTAATTTTTAATCAAATAATCGATAATATAAAATTAGTAGAAATACATTCAAAATATTGGATCATGTGTCACATTAAAACACAGAAAGGATACGTTACAACACTGCGTAAGAAAAGGGCATAGATTTCTCAACAGCATCATAGGACATAAGTGCTATTTATTTTCTTTTACCTTAAACGCTATAAAACAATTTCAATTATTCAAGAAATAGGTGCACCACATTAAAGATACAATTTAATCCTTCTAAAGTAAATCCCAATTAAAATTCAAACAATAAAAGATTAATATTAAGATTTAATGTGACGGTACGTATATATATATATATATATATTAGGCTTTGAATTATAAAAATATAAGAAATGTGGTCTATATATATATATACTCCGAAATTAATAAATGACCATTTTCATGGAATCATAAGATTTTCTAAGTATCATATAATTGCAAAATACACAATATCTTTTTTTTCTCTTTGTAATACTTTCATTTGTGGAATATAATATTCAAGATATCGTGAACGGAACAAAGTTATATATTATTATATATAATAAGTTGTATTGCTCTAAAAATTATTTTATATAAGATGTGAGTGCCGTATTTTACATTTGTTTTTAAATTTGTGTAAAAGGTAACGAATTTGATTAATCTAAATTTCATGGAAAGTCTAAAAGCTTACACCTCTAATTATTAGCTATTGAAGGAGACATTAATTAGGTAGAACAAATAAGCCTAAAAAAATATTAAAAATTAAGTTTGAAATGTCCCAAATATGTGTTACGGATAAGTTTGGATCTACCACATTAATTAGAAATAAATAGGGAAAGTCACATTTAATAATAATTAGTGCACAAGAAGGACTTTACACTATAAAAGCCAAAGAGAGCCCCAAGTCTAATGCACGAATCAACCAAAAGTGAGAAGTTAATAAGCAAAAGAGTTGAGAATGAAGAGGATGGTGGGTTGTGGGTTCATGTTCATGTTCCTGCTTCTGCTTGTTAGTGCAAAGGCAGCCGTTACATGCGACGAAGCAATAACTTCACTTTTGCCATGCCTACCCTACTTGATCGGCACTAACAATGATCCAGCCCCCACTTGCTGTATAGCAGTAAAATCTTTGAACGACCAGGCCAGCACCACACCTATACGTAGAGATTTGTGTTATTGCTTTCAGAATGCGGCGAAATCCTTTCACGTTAATCCTGAAAAGGCTAAAAGTCTTCCTGACTTATGCCATGTCCAAGTTCCTGTTCCCATCGACCCTAACGTAGACTGCAGCAAGTAAGTGACCACTCCTTTCTCTACTTTTGTTAACGAAGTATGTTAGTATATATATATTAATTTTTAATATTTTTGCATTTTCAGGATTCAATAAACGATGAAGATTGTCTATGGAGCAGGGACGTCCAATGTCATGAATAAATTAAAGTGGCAAGACTAGATTTGGTTGTGTTTAATTCTTGATGCAGCTATGTCTTCGAAATTATGTACGAACGAGCTTTTGTCGTATCGTTACGGTGCTTCAAATGCATATGTACTTTGCAATAGATTGAAATACTTATGGTAATTATTTTTTAAAAAAATTATGCTTAGGGTACTTCCAATGATCAAAATAGATCAATAAAAATAACTGATGGAAACGACATAAATGAATCTAACACTCACTTGTCAAATATAAATGATGATGAGGTGAGTGCTTATGAGGCTCCATTCCAATAGATTTTAAGTGTCAGCATCTATGGACCATTGAGCACTGTGCAAAAATTAGTATTTACCGTCAGTGTTTAAAATTATGGTAGATCTTATGATAATTGTACAAGTAATCAACTCCTAGGAATTTTTGGAACTCGTTCTTAAAAGATAGAGATGTAAGTTGCCAGTTGAAGTACTGAACAGGCAATTACCATCCATAATAAGATGAACTAAAATTTAACAATTAAGCATTGCAGGTAAGACTTTATATTAAAAAGTGACAAAATGACAAAAAGAACATCAACCTATTCAAGTTCTAGGTATGCTTGCTTAAAAATGAACTCAACTTTGATTCATTTTCTCTCTAATAGTGACAATCCCTCTGAAGATCCAACTCCAATAGAATTGCATTGCAAATAGAAACAATACAGAACCAATCGGCAACAAACAATTCTATGTTTCTATCCACAACTTACAGACTCTTGTCTTTGGTTCCACAAAAGGGTTGTGCAAATTGAGAACAAGGATTTAAGTAGCCTGCTTCCATGTCACCAAATGAAAATTACAATATAGAAAAGGAGAAGATATGTGACAGTACCACATTTCAATTACGTGTACAATATGGCAAAGTATAAAGATGCCATGAGCAGAGCATTGACTTTTCATTTGCAAGATGAATGTTCTTTTTACAAAGATGTACACCATTGAATTCATGCCTATCTAGGGTTAAAATTTGAGAAACAAATTAGCATATAATTTTTAAAAATCGGTCCATAATTAGTGAGTTGAAAGGAAGTTACAAATTTCAGCACTTTTTACAAATTTGTTTTTCGAGGCCAAGGAAAGAGGTAGACCAAAAGAAGCCGAATCACTTGGTTTGCATTTTCTCAAAGACACAAGAAGAAGAGAACGGGAAGGCAAGGTTAAAATCATCAGAACCCACTTTTTTTTTTCCTCATAAAATCGCCTGCAGACAGTAGTCGGTGTGGGGGAAACAATCCAACATTCAGAAGATCCAACCCAGCATACTCAATGACTAATCTCTGCAGAAAGAAACACAAAGGTAAACGACTGTTGGTACAAACTGTAGCAGGAAATTAGAGCATAGGAATATTGGGAACCTGATAATGAAAAGAAACTCCTTTAACCAGGGAAAAATGATAATTTTAGTGAAAATAGGTATGACGATTGCCCAAGAAGACGAAAACTATGATCCTGCTCCTTTGACAACTTATAATTGGTGTTGGTCAAAAAAGGATAGTCATTTTATCATGGAAATATGATTTTTATTTCTATATTACGTCATCCTAGGTTTTGGAACTCATAACTCAGTGTTGGTATAGTTCCACATTTCCGACGAAGAGTATCTAGACCTTAGGATGATCATGAACTTTAAAACTCCTCACCAAAGTAATAAAAACTAAATCGTCTCCACTAACAAAAGAAATCCACCATTGAAGAACGATTTTCAAACATGCAATTTTGAGTAGAGATTTCAACACAATATTGACCTTAGAGATTGTAATTGACAGGAAGATCATACTGATAAGTATCAACGCCTAAACTCATGCTGCCCTATTATACAGGTAAAATGTTGAGAATCCACGGACCAATAATAGAAACCATTGCAACAACAAAAGCATCTGCCCTTAATATTCATCTGACCATGAATTAGAAGACTGTTCGCTACAAACAAGAAAGCAGACAGAGAGAGATTGCACAAGTAGAAAAACAAGTCATAACCATACCAACCATTTCTCACTCTCCTTTCCAGTCTATTAATTCACTGCAAGGTGCATATAGCTTTGCCACCTGCTCCTCTGCTTCAGTGTCATTAACCACACCACGGCATCTTGGAAATCCACAGTAGCATGCCAATTGTTCATCAATTGAGAAAAATCTGCAAGGGAAAAAGTCAGCATACATCTCAAACATACGGATGAACACGGGATGTTGAGAAATTGAGCAAAACCTATAGTCATAAGTGAGTTCTTCCCATCTTCTAATATCTCTTTTTGCAAATATAATAATGTGCTCATCACCATTAACACTTATCACTCTCGAGTAGCAATTGGGCTGTGCAACAATAAACAAAAAGAAACACAAGTATAAATTAGTGCTCCTATAATTAAGCATCTAGCAAACAAATTGATTGAACTGAAATGGCAACCACCAGTGAGCTTTCAACTTCCAGTAATACTCTCACAAGTTTAAAGACAGAACAGTTGAGACCAGAACATTTATCATTTACAGTAGTCAAACTAATTACCCATTGGAACTTTACCACAGAACTACCTTTTTTTTTTCTTTCGAAAAAACAGGACACAAGTTTGACAACAAAAAATCATCGAGAGAAAATGCACACCTCACACGAGTGATTGATCAAATGAGCAATACTTCCTGCTCTCGTAGCGTCAATTACCCGTTCATCATCAATTCGAAACATGTAAGTCCCAGCACCCTGAATTTAAAAAACCTAATCAAGATTTTGACTATAAAAACAACAGAAATAACTTTCAAATAGTAAAGATCAGTCTTATGATGATAGCCACGCATTACCAAAACCAGAAATATAAGCATACACAAAGAAACAGAGACAAAAACGTAATGCCAAGAAACATACCACCAATGAATTGTATATGAATCGTTCTCTCCTATCAGCAATAGGTGGTCTAACAAGTTCACCTATATATTCAATCACCTGAAATATAGCACCATTATACTTGTGAACTTAGAATATATTAATATGCAAATTAATTTTATCATAGTTGATATGCAGTTTAATTTTACCATGTCTCCAGCCCTAAATGGCTGCTTCGCAAAGATGCCAAATCCATGTATTCCTGATTTCCCTAGAACCAAAAATAACAAAACAAGTCACCATATAAAGCTCCAAAATGATCCTTACATATAGTTGACATTGACACGTGTGTGAAATCCTAAGATACTTACCAAATGTCAATCTCTTCCTGAATGTCTCCCACATGTATTTATACTTCTCAGCCATAGAGAGAATGTTGCCATGAGAATCTAGCTGAGAGGCCTTAAACCTTTGTAAGTTAAAAGAAGATCTAGAGGCAACAACTCCATTTGGCAGCAATCTACCAATAGATGAATCATGCTTACAGAAACCACCAACTAAATAAGGCTGATTCTCTACAAACAAGCGCTTCAAAGATGCAGCAGCAAGGACTTCAGGTTCCTTCCTTCCTCTTCTTCCAAAATGATTGTAAGGCTCTATCAGAATTCAAGAAGATCAAAAGAATTTATGAAAGAACTTTTCCTTAACCCGATTTTATGGAATTAAGTAGCTAAATATACGAAAAGAAGCCCCAGCACTTGGAAGGATGGAGTGCTACATGGAAAATATTACTCGGTGGTTCTTGAAAACAAAACTACCATAACACAAAACCTTGAATCAACTCTTACAGAGTGAAAGAATACATACACATGAGATACCATACTGCATCATTGCAAGCAAGCATCTAATATACCTGAAACCAAAGAAGAAGCTTAAAAGGCATACCGGTACGAGCACAGCCAGACAGATTAGATGGAGGTATATAATCAGAACAGCAACGAGCAATTCTACTAATCCTTTCATCAATGACCGGCCTCTCATTAGATGGCTGTTTGTGCCTCTTACAGAAGGAAAGTAAACGGATACAGTGGTGATCTTCATCATCATCAAGAGAAAGGAGATGTAGTCTGTCCTCATCCTCAAGCTGTTGACCATATAGAATGATGCAGTTTGAGTAAATATAAGGATATTTTGTTACCAACTACAGCATTCATTTGAAGTTTAAATAAATGAACAAACTAATCAAGCATCTTTAATAATTGTAACAAAGGAAAAGAATACCTCAACGCATAGTCCAGCAGCACGTGCACAGAGAGGATGATATGCTACCCGGCAATTATTATTTGAGCACTACAGGTAAGATTTCAACAGAGTTAAAATTCACAAATTACTAAATGCATGTGTAGATTATAGAGAGAACAAGAGAGCAGAAGAACGATTGAATATGCCACCCAAGCACTATGGACTGTTTTGTTGCTTTTGCGTACTTTGTCTCACTTTCTCCACTAAAGAGGGATAACAATTAACTTATCAGATAAAGAAATTTAGAAAAGAGAAGGAAAAAGAACTTCAAAAAGTTGGTACACTAAAAGTCGCCAAGACAATTTAAGTTGTCAGACAGAGAAATTTGGAAAAGAGAAGGAAAAAGAAAGAGTCAAACTTCAAAAAGTTTGTACCCTCCTCAAATATAGAGATGAGGAGACTTATTAACCTCATCAGATATCAACCAACACTCTTTTAACCCCTTTTTTTTTTCCTGTTATGTAAATTATTGCCCATAAAGACCTGATAAATGTCTAGAAACGTAGCAAACAACAAACAAAGCTGTTGGTTTGTTTCTCATCTATAATCTTTTACGAGGTGCAGTTCTTGCAAATTGCACTTCTAGAAAACATCACAACGAAACAAAAGAAGTTCAAAAGCAATTTAAACTTTGCCCCAGTTGAATACAAAATCTTTATCAGGAATTTGAATTTGAATTTTTGCATTAAGCTAACAAGACCAGTCATGCAATGACATCGGAGGACTTAAAACTTACGTTTAACAGGTCCAGTTGCATGAGAAAATTACACTCAACTGACAGTCTGAAATATACAAGCATAGCAGTTATTTAGTATCTTAAGATAACAATCTTACTTGGATGCAAGCTCCATAAGCTACACCACAGATGCTGCATAAGAGCTTCCAACGATCCTGTTTTTGAACCAAAAAATTTGGTTGCAGATTGTAAACAATCATGATTGTCCAACTAAAAGGAATTTAATAGTAGAAATTTAAAGATCAAATTTCTGCTTCAGTACAAGATTACAGCTACCAAGTTCAACAAATGAAATGTTCTCAATATCACCCACAAAATAAGCAAATGATTATAATAATTAAATAAATTGCTTATCCGCAGAGGTGATAGGATTATAAAGCATAAAAGTTCGAGTTAACCATCCTTCGTACCTTATTGATCCTATTTAAGCCATCAATGGGCTCCATTCTCTTGACATCAAATAAACAAGTTTCTGAAATTCATAAAATGAGACCACATAATCTAATACAAAAGACAAATAAATGAATGCGTGCATATTACAGACACAAACCAGGTATCCATATTGCACAAGCCAGATGAGCCCAGCGACCATCAGTAGTTGGCTTCATAGCACCACCTGGAAAAAGTAAATCTAAATTTTGAGCTACATATGGTCCATAGCCTTACAGGGGATAAAGATGGATAACAATACATTACCAGTTACAGGACAAAGGCAGCAGGGCGGAGGAGACTCAGGGGCCCCTGGTCGGCATAAATTGCATAGCCACAGGACACCATCAACAGGTTCTAATTCCCCATAGCATCTGGCATGGACCTGAGTAAACATTACTCCTATGAAATATATGAATTAACTAGAAGATTAAAATGAAAAGTAATAAAACTTTTCACAAGAAATGGAAAAAGGAACTTTTCAAGAAAAACCATTAAAGGAATTAATTGACGAAGAGTTAAAAAAATAATAGGATTTATGTATCATATCTCAAACCGCTTATCAGATGGAAAAAGTTATAGTGCAGAAACCAGCAGAACCAGTATACAAGGTTTTACCATCATTCTGCATTTCTCACACTGCAGAAACAAATTGTTTTCATATTCCTGGAAACAAAGAACCACAATTAGAGCCTCCACACATAAAAAAATTGAAAGCACTATTAGGTTAGAGACAAAACATCAGCCCTCAAACAATAAATTGAAGACAAGGAGATGCAAAGAGAAAGATAGGCCAAATAAAAATTAAAGGAGTTAGAGCTACAGCAATTAAAGATAGAAGATTCTCTTGCACCTCATCCATGTGGCAGACATTGCACTTATCAAGATCTTTCCAATTTACACGAACAGGTCGATAGCCAACTGGCAAGTTCTGATATCTATCAGAGGTAGAATTGCACATGGATAACTTGGACGATAGTCTGGATTTCAACAACCCCTGTTAACATCATAGGGAATCAATATACAATCTAAGCAGGCACCATCAATGTACACATCTCCATAACAAATACAAATGATTGTCAAACTACTACAAGCAGAAAATAAAAGTCACCCTAAGAACGTCAAAAGAAGAAACAATAGTTATTTGCATTTAAATTTTAAATATTTTCTTTTACCATCAGAGTTAATAACACAATCAAAGAGAAAAGAACAACTAGAAATGACAGGACATTTCGACTGGAAGCAGAAGAAAGTTAACCCTATAGAGTAAAATGGTGAGCAAAGTCATTAAGTTTCAAAAGTTCCATGTCGCTGCCAATCAAAAAGTGCTTGTCTTCTTAATATGCATGTCAAATGCTCAT
The DNA here is from genome assembly GCA_029891385.1 of Erythroxylum novogranatense. Classification (NCBI taxonomy): domain Eukaryota; kingdom Viridiplantae; phylum Streptophyta; class Magnoliopsida; order Malpighiales; family Erythroxylaceae; genus Erythroxylum; species Erythroxylum novogranatense. Next base: position 42,857,347 of record CM057224.1, on the reverse strand, counting down.
TTACCAACTTTATATTCAGCATATAAGTTCATGAGTATACTTTAATATCAAGAGTCATTTATTTAACCTATGATTTTTGGTAAGGAGTTTCATGGAAAAGAAAATCCTTGTACCTTTATTAGTTTTATTACTTGAGGATTGGAGAAACCAAACATGCCAGAACCCGATTCGTAGATGCTTTCCACCCCATTTTCAGCATTGATGCTGTTGGAAGTACCATTCTGCAGTTTTTTCATTCTTTTGTATATTTTGTTCCAGCAACCAGATGGAGTAGATCCTTTAATCTGAAGAAAAAGGAGATCACTATAAAGGTTTAGCAAATCATACGCGTAGAAATGATGCATGCAATAGTAAGATGTGTGATGCCAATCAGATCTTAGCTTTGAGTGCTAAGAGGCATGCAATTCAAGAGCAATTAAAAGGTCAGAAAATCTATCAAAAGAAAACAAACAAGTGTAAGTAAATCCTGAACCCCTAAATGCTCACTGCTTAGCTCGGTAGACTTGATCAATAGAACTCTTGTTATACAAAAAGAAAGCACTTAACTGTGAGATCACTGTTCATCATCAGATAGAAAAGCTTACACCTTAAACCATGGTTATCTTAGATACATATAGATCTTGTGACCAAATATAGAAAGTAAAAAATGCAAATCAACAGTAAGATATGCATATAGTACTTGAAAATGTAAAGTTTCCTTCTTTCATTGATCTGAGCAAACAAAATTTTGTGTCCATAGCAAATAATTAAAAACTGAGTTTCAAAGGGTTCTACCACAACATGCTTTACTATCAGTTCTACTGACATCAAAGAGATATGGAGTCCCAAACACAAGCAGAGGCACACAGAGACAGAGTGAGTGAGGGTGACAGACAAAAAGGAGGAAAAAGAGAGTGCATATGATGGTCTTTTAATGCATGGAGTGCATAATCTGATTACTGAAAAGAAAAAAAATCCTAGCTAAAATGGCAAGAAATTTACAACAAATAAATTGCAAAAGGGTCATCAGCATGTTTATAGAATTAGGATTTATTTTATCAACCTTACCTGTTCTCCATTATCCAATGTCACTCGAAATAAAGGCCGAATCTTTGACTCCGCATCTCTCAACACTTCCATCTTATATACTGTACAAATGTTTGGATCTGAAATACTCAAATTTGAGAGAAAATGTCAAGTAATATCAATTAAAAATAAAATTAATTTAAAAGGGAAAAGTATAACACCTCAAAACAAAGAGCCAGTTGAGAAAAGAATTTGAAGTTACTACAGAAAAATTCCCACAGTATTCACCTGCTATTGACTTGAATTTCCTCAAAGCAGTATATCCTTCAGGCCAGATAAATCTATCATCCTGAAAATATTCCGAGTCCTTGACAATCCTTCCTGTTAAAAAAGGTTCGGTGATTATTATAAGTACCAATTTATTAAATTTTCCAATAAAGTTTGCTAGTTTATAGTAAATGACAAGTTTCCAAAGCTCATTATGAATTAAGAGTCATGACTTATAGACATTTCAAACAAAAAGGAGGGAATAAAAGTAAAAGTTAAAAGGGTACTATTTATAAATTGGTTGATTATGAATATCTTAAGGATGACGGTTAAGTTGAGATAAAATGCATGGGGAACTTTGAACAGTGTTTCAGAATAAATGCTCAAAATTACCAAGGCTTAATATTTGCAAATCCCCAATAACATAAGGAGAGGTACTAAGGCCTCCCAATATCTTTTGAATTCCTTCATCTTTATAACAATCTCCACCAGAATCTGTACTCCCTTCGTCCTCACTACCCAGAGTCTCAGAACTATCAGCATTCTTGCCATTTTGCAATTGTAGCATTCTTTTTGGAAGTTTCTGTTCACTCAGATACCTGCTAAAAACCCAAAATTTGTTCATTTGGAAAGCTTAAACGGAGACTGAAACATACTCAGCGAGGCATCTTCAATAAAAACAAAAAAGAAAAGCAATTTTACATGTCACTATGTAACCAGTGAAACTTCAGGTTTAGATGAGACTAAATAAACACAACTAAAACACTTATGTCATACTTAGTTTGAAATCCATCAACTTGAAGAAAGCTTTTGCCTACTTTTAAAAACCATCAAATCTCAAAGCTTGAGAAAATTAAAAGTAATCATAGAATCTAGCAATCCCTAGCCACAACCAAACACAAACTTTTTGACATATTAGCTCAATGGATTAAAAGCACTTATTATAGCACGAAAGCCATATCCAGATAAACAAAATTAATAGATGCTATTCTATAAAGATGTAAACACAAAAAGGGCATCCATTTCATCAAAAAAATCATTCGTAGTGTGATCCTTTGAGCTATCGACTACATCCAATATGCTCAATTAACATAGTAATTCATATTCAATTTGACAAGTACAAGTTGTCCACCTGAACGGAATTCTTCTAGTGCTTTTAAAAGGGAAATAGAGAGGCAGAGTTAGAAAAACAAAAAAGGCTTGCAGCAGTGAAACTGTTGGGATTTTTATATCTGCATGACAATAATATGGGAACAGATGATAGTTCATAGTCAAAGCTGGCCTTCACCATGGTGTTTGGCATTGCTCTTCATACCTCTTATAGCAGCCACCTATGCTTTCAACATTTGGACAAGTGTCCATTTAATTTTCTCTCCCTGCCTGTTTGGTCTACTGCTTATTTTCACTGGTAATAATGTTTATAACTTAAATTAAAGTAGACAAGCTAAAAGATGGAATATGCAGACTTATTAGAAACCATCAGCATTGATGAAGAACCTATAACCTCTTGAGATGTAACAGATACTGGGTGCTTTGCACCTTAAAATTATGGATAACACAATACTCTGGATCTAAAATTACCAATCTTTAATATGGCATTTCACACAAGTTTAACTTGATAAACCTAGCTTATAGGCTGCATGCACTATGATGTGTTTCAAACATAATTTCCTTTTATTTATCAATCAAAGTCTGATATTTGTACCAGGACAAACCCTATATGATTAGCCAGATTTATTGAGACATAAGTTGTGAAGAAGAGAAAAAGAAAAGTTGGATAAATTTCACAAGATATAATCAAAGATTTACTGTGAAATGCCAGATTAGCATCTAAATTAAAATAAAGATAAAGTAAAAAGAAAGTAACAGGCTATTGTAAAAAACATTACATTTTTGCTTCTTCCAAGCTTTGAGCAAATTGAGGCTTCTTGCACTTATGGTGGAAACAAGAAAGAAGCCCTTTGAGAAAAGAAATTATCTGCTTTGGTTTTACTCTGAAAAGATCACAAGTATTTCAGACTCCAACAAAGGCATGTGTCTTAACCATCTGTTAGATAAGGCAGTGATCAACCCCACACGATAAATCCCCAAAACCCAAGTGTATCACAGACCTTGCAAAATCATGGGTACCGAAAAATTGTACAAGTACTGATCTTCCTCCACTAAATCTGTTTAAACCCTTCCGATCAGAAATAAGGGCTTCATCTACAATAATAGCTGGCCACATTGCATGACCTGCACCATAATATAAGAAGATATAGTTTCTACGAAATAAAAAAGGAATATAGTCACTATTGAAATCTTAGTTCTTTGAAAAGGCAACTAAGAGAGTGGCAAATAGAGAATGCCACAGAAATGATCTCACCAAGTTTGAAAAACTAATATAACCTGGAAAAGGAACCAGTAAATATAATCATTAACCAGATTCTCAAATCAGCTCAATCAAGATCCAATAACTGGTTCACATTCTTTTATATCCAAACAGTAAATTTCCAGTCACATGCTAGATATTGTGTGTTGAGTTGCGAAGCTCCATGTTGGCACTGGGATTAATATTTAGCTAACTACTGTTCATGGCACTAGAACATATGTTATTCCACATACAACAGAAACCTCCAAGAACAAGATCAAGTATAGAACAGAGTTATTTTCTACACCACTTACTTAACTAACTGATGGACAATGAAGGCATTGATAGAACCATGAACTTCTGCAAATGCTTACCATCCCAGACTTATTATTTTCACCTCTATTTCTTATTTCTTTCCTCTTAAACATTGGCTCTGACTTAAATTAAAAAAATATTAACAGAGAAAGGTAAAAATCACTCAAGTGCATGCACCAGCAAAGAGAAGAAAGATTCAAAAGTTTTAAATAGTAAGAAAGATTTTGATCAAAACCAGTAAGTTTTGCCCATATGATATCGCCAGGCTCCAGATCTTGGCAGTCATCCAAGCTGGCAGCTAATGCAACCATCTCATCATAATTGTTGCTATCAGCATCAGTACATGTCATATTGAATTTCAGGTTCAGATTCACCATCTCTTCATGAGAGAGGAAAAATTTTATTTTTTCATCTAAAAGACCAAGATCCTCCTCATCACCATCTTCATATTTGACCTGAATTATGTTTCACTTAAGGTCAGGCATATGCTACTAATATTTCAACGGTTTTAGCAATCCAAAATTATCAAGGAGAAATGAGTTGGCATGTGAATTCGTACATGGTGTCGTTTGGTCTCCAAACAGTAATGAACAACTTGTCCAGAATACCAAGCAGCATCCAATGGCCAATAAACCTGGCCATATGCAGCTTAATTATGGAGCAAAAGAAAAGTCTAGACCAACGAATGTTGCCATAGGTTTTTACCTTGCACTGTAATTAGAAGTACCCTCGCAAAATTATTAATATGAAAATATGAGCATATGATGCAAGTTCTTACCTTGCACGGTAACCCAACAAATGTTTCAGGATCAACGCCATCAAACCTCAACCTATGAAAGTCAAAAGTCACATCCGTGAATAACAAAAAGGTGAAAGTTGTAGACACACAGAGATATCGACAGCCCTCTTTTGGTGGCTGATAAAGCCAATGAAATAAAACAATATGCAAGCGAAAACTGTTTGCTGCTCTTGCAAAGTAATAAGCACTTGTACTGAACTTGCTTGAATGCTAGCACCTTTCATTTCAATTCTATATCGACTGTGATTCAGGTTTCCAAGCAATATCGCCCATTCAACCCTATATACTTACTTCTCAATTGATAATTTCCCACCTTACATACAAAATGCAGTTTCAACTTCAATTTCAGTACTCCTTAATCCAGCCAAATACAAGCAAAGAGTGCACAATTAGAAGAAAAATGACAACAGGAACCCCACCTGACCCATCTTTTAGAAGTAGGCAAAACTTTCTTCCTCGAAAAATTCCCACAATTTTTATTTTTATTATTATCACTAGAATTGATATTCACATTGTGAATTCTACAATCCCTCAAACGCCGCCTATCGGAATCCATCAAAACAGTGGAATCGACCTCCAATTTTTTCAACTCAGTACACCCAATCCTCGTCCTTTTCTCCTTCTTCTTCTTCACCTCACGCTCAATCGATTCTTCAAAGTCGATACTTTCAATCTTCACAGAGCGCGCAACTAAAGACTCAAAGAAGGACAAACTTCGATTGCAATCTCGGCGTCTTTTGCTCCGGCGAGAGTAGACGTGAAGAACAGGCGGTTTAATCGAGCACGGATCCTCGTGAACGACGAGCTTCCTAGCTTTAACCTTCTTCGACATGACGTTTGACGATCCAACGGCGCTCACGCAGCGAGACGCCGCCGAGTAGACTCGGTCCAAAGACACGTACTTAACCGGAGTCCCCGCCCGATTGCCGTCGATGTTAATGTCACCGTCTCCGTCCACTTTCACTTCTCGTGCTTCTAGGGCTTTGTTGTTGTGGAGGTGAATAAATGCCATGGAAAAAAAAGGGAAATTATTAATTATTGGCAGAGGAGAGAACAAAAGACTGTTGCTTCCTTTTGCTCTCTCACTCTCCACCTTCACAATGTGATGTGAGAATTATTGATAAATTTGAGAAACTTGAAAGCAGAAAAAGGGATTGGGTATTAGGTTTAGGGTTAGGGTTTAAAGGGAGAGGAGGAACATTTGGATTAGGGTGTTTTGGAGGGAGGGGGAGGGAGGAAGAGGGATTTTCCCGAAATTGCCAGTTTCCCGCCGGGTGTAACTTGCACTCGCCTGAGCTAGCGAGTGGGAGATGGTATTCTGTTTTGTGCTATATACAGTACGTATTATATTACAATATAAAAAACATTCAGTTATTAATCATCAGGCACAGACAGAAAACTTGAATCTATGACTATGACCATGATCATGATCATGATGGTCATGACCATGATCAATGCACAGTGTTAACAGTAGAAAGCTCTGGTTTCCTTTCTTTGATCGAAGAAAATAGAATAGTTGCTTACAATACACTATAGACCAAAAAAAGGCAGACAATGCAGACTCCAGTCTCTCTAGTGCTAAAAGTCATGGCTTTGGCTTTGGCTTTGGGTATTAGTCGTCAGCATATCATGATTCTCATGCTGGACGAGGGTCTCGCCTCGCCCCAGCTAATTGCCTACACCTTGCTCCGTATGTTACAAACACCTCCTCCATTTTTTGCATCTTTAAAAAATAAATGTTGAACCAAGTCAAGTTCTAACTCGTTGATAATAAACTATGTTCTTATTGATATTTATGTCTTAGTAATGTACAAGATCATGTCAATGAAAAAAGGTACAGTGAACTAATGAATCAATTAAATCACTTTAATAATCAAATAATAGAGAAAATAAGAAAAATAAAACACATGCAATTCAAGCAAACAACTAAAAATAAGAAGCAATCGTGTGAATCAAAATTTAACCAATTTATTGTAATCTTTCGTGTAACCTTATTTTGGTCATTTCGTCAATTAGTGACTCGATCATTGTATTATTATTTGCATTTAGGAGCATGTTGCACCTACTTATTATGATCAAAATAAAATTTAGGAAGATTGTAAAAAAGCGTCTAGATGCATTCAAATACTTTTTAGGAATTTTTGAAATAATTCCGGATAAAGATTTTTATTAAAAGAATATGCTTTAATCTTTCAAAGAACTTGAAAAGTTTTTTAAAAAATTATTTTAAGAAGCTTGGTCAAACATATATTCGTTAAGGCAAACAATGCACTAAAATGATTGATCAATTAAATGGTCAACCAATGTTGCTGCTATTAGTCATTATAATGTCTAATATTTTGTTCCTAACAACTATTTAAGTTGTTTCGAGAATAAATAGATCGATTTGTGAAAAGGACCTTGAGCATGTTATAGAGTTGATAAGATTTATAAGGATTTCTTTTGACCTTAAATAAGATTTGTAAAGAGTTACTCTTTACTTAAATAAGATGATTGTAAGAGTTCATCTTCACTTATGGTAAAAAATATATAATATGAAAGATTACTCTTCACCCATTGAAAGAATAAGATAATAAATTTTCATGTGGAACTTAGGGAATGAATATAAATTAAGGGCTATTTAGTCAAATCACTATAAATTTAGGAATGACAATTAATAAAGTTGATAATTTTGAGTATTAATTCCCTTGTGCTAATTATGATTATTGATTCTATCTCAAAGATTGGCTTATCTTTTATTTTTCAAATGATCATTAGCAAAGCTAAAGTTTAAACAAATCAAGACACCACAAAATAAGGAGCAATTAGAAGAATAAAGCTAATAGCAATATTTTCTAGGATTTGGCGTGAGCATGTTAAGTGAAAATCACAACTTTCATAGTTCAAAATTGAAAGAGAAAAATATATTAAATGTTGTTAGAACCTTGTCTTAACCAAATCTAAGTGGAAATAAGTGAAGCAATATAGAATTAATCAATTGGGCCCTCTGAATCAGGGTATGCACTAACTCCCCTCGAGCTCGAGGCTCGGTATTACGTTGGGCTTGAAGTCCTGATCATTGAGCCTGTGGCTCTAACAAATACGTTGGGCTCGAGGCCCTGATTGCATTGAGCTTTAAGCTCTGAAAATCGTTGGCTGCTCTGGTTACAACTGTTATTATCTGATCATGACATTATGCATGAATGCATATGTTCCAATTTCCATTTACAGTCATATACATTTCAATTCCATTTCCCCTTTCCTTCGGACTTTCAGCACGGTAATTCAGTCATATACATTTACGATTTATTTCATTGATGCATTCGTAGTCATGTACACACAATAGCACTTCAATATCACATATTTAATATTTCGGACACCCGTGGTCCGAAATCAATTAAATCAAACACACATATATCCATCCATTATCTCCGCATGGCATTAATGCATATAATATTAAACACATAAAGGCTAAGGAACCAACTAGGTTACTCACCTGAACTTCCTAGCTGTTGCCTGGAAGCTCCAGCACTGTCCGTGAAATAACGATCCAACGGTGCCTCTATAACAATCAAATAGTCATTCATTAAATACACAATCAAAATAATTTAATGATGCACATGCCTTGAATAAAAGATGTACTATGCCTATTCATGACCTTCCCGGTATTATTTCCCATTTTTTCACTTTCTTTTGTCAAATTATAACTCTCACTCAAATAATCACTAATGACTCACTTCCAATTCAACAACATATCACGGAACTCTCAAATTTCAATTCTAATATCCAGTCAATTCATCACGTCATATCCATTAGGTATTATCACAAAATCAATAACTATATTTTAGATCGCATTTATTCTTTATGCTCAATTCAAATCTTCAATAGTTTTTCTTTACATTTAGGGACCTCACAATTATACCCCAATTACCAAAACAATTCTTAGGTTGCAATACAATCACATTTTTAACTGTCTTTCACTAATATTGAGATCTCAAAAACCTAAATTCAAACTCTCATTCTTTTCCTCATTTGTAGACCTCTTTCTCTAGATCACAACGAATCAAACATCACCTCAATTGGAGGTCTACACCATTAGTTATGCCTCACAAATCCAATTAAATCCAATCGAAATCTATCCTCGCCATGCGACCTCCGGTCATTCGCACATACAGATATAACGAGTTGCTCGTCGCGGCGAACATTTTTTTTTGGCTCGTCGCGACGTCCCGTTCGCTGCGACAAACGCTCGTCACGACGTCTACGCACGTCGCGGCGTACGCTCGTCGCGACGTCCAATTATTTTATTCGTCACGACGTGTGGCCCTGGTTCGTCCTCTCCGATTGATTTTTCTATCATTTCTCTCACTAAAATCAGTAATAATTCACTCCTAACTACCCCAATCACAATATAAATGCATAAATGTATCAAACAACCTTAAATAACAACATTAAAACCATATACTTACCGATCGAGCCACAAATCCTCAATTCTCCGAAAATCTTCTCCAAGCCCTAACACCATGATTCTCTCCCAAAACCTCTCAAATCTCCATTTTCCTTAAGATTCAAGCTTTGCTTTGCAAGAGGAGAAGAAGCACGCAGGAATCGAACACCAACAATCACACAAAGAGGAAGGAGAAGAACCGATCGAAGGAGAAGAGAATCGCATGCCCTAGGTGAAGGAAAAGTGTTTTATTCTCTTCCAACCAAATTCAAACCTAAGGCATTATATACATCATAAGCCTATACACTTGCCACATATCCTTTGTTCAATTACTCGCTAAAATCTTTCTCTTTCCAAATTAATTTCTAGTCCAATTTGTCTCCGAATTTCAACGGCTTGACACATTAATTTCCTATATTTCCATAGTCATTGGACAATTATTTTAATGTTTAAACAATTCATACCATATTCACAATCAAATGCCGGGAAATAGTCATGAATGCATGTACCTATATGTGCATGAGCCACTTGACTCATTCCTAAAAAATTAGAGGTCAAATGAATGATTACATCTCAAATATGCAATGCAACAACCTAGCATGTCCTAATTTACCAATTTATCCTTTTCATCAGGGACGGGATGTTACAATTCTCCCCTCCTAACAAAAATTTTGTCCTCTAAATTTTATATACAATCGATCAGGAAGGCAGGGGAATCGATAAGGTCACCATATACTGTTTCCCATCTATTTCTATACAGAACTAAATTCTGCCAATTCACTAAAATCAATATAATCACTTAACACTGTCTTAACTGTTTCCTCATGATTACACGCAACTCTACACTTTTGGTATCAATAACACATATATCGGATTATAGCAATATTCCCTAGTTCTGTCTATGAAACACTTAATAAATCCGAATCCTCTTTTTGGTCTTATACTGACTTACATATCCATAGTTCTATTCACAACATGGTCACATCGAGGCCACTTATAACGAATTTAGTTTCTCCAAATTTTGCCTTTATCTCAATCTAAATGTATCTTGGCCGAGGCGATACACTTCGAAATGTTTCCTTAAATCAATTTTCAGCTTACATCTCTTTAGAGTTAAAACTCCAATCTCATAAGATCGTAATAACCTCAATAATAATCAATTCTACTCATTGTCATTTACCTGGATTCTCAACCCCTATTGCAAATTCATCTTACTAAACAACACTGTCTTGAATCAATCATGCCCTTCGACTATTTAAAAGCCCTGATCACCTTAATATCGGGATGATCAACTCCTTGTTGACTAAAAGACCCCTTATACGCTATTCAAATGGTGTTATCATTATAACAATTACTATGCTTACAACCAATCAAAACTATACATCAATTTCATGTCCCTATGAACTCCTAAAATATCAGTTTCATACTTATCACCAATAGTCAAATCTATTAATTAATCATACATATAATTACTCGATTTCACATTCTACTTTCTATTACTCTTTTAATGTACTCTTACTGTCACATAAAATTTCAATTATCTCTTTGAATTTTCACTAACGGTTCCTTTGGTGGGTTTTACTCATACTTCTTAGTCCAGTCACAATTATCATTTTCTCAATAGTTAAACCCATTCGCTATTCCTTGCTAAAGTTCGCATATTCTAAATTTTCAATTCGGATTTTGCCATTCTTTTCATACACACCTGCACACCTGATTTGGAATTCCAATAGCTAATACTTTCTTTTTGTCATTTGCTAACTCGACAGCTTGCACTCAGTCGTACACCAGGTTTCATAATCTTATCGCCCAATTTCACTAACATAATTCTGAAACACTCGAACACATAATCCTTTTCCGAATTTACTAATATCTTAATCAGGATTGCTTTACATAGTCACGAATACAGCCAAAACATTTCTGTACGAATAAAGTCTCCAACTTCCAAAACAATATCTAGAAAAATAAATTTCTAGTCATCAAATCACAATTTGGCCCATGAGATTATACTTGTCCCTATGCATATAAAACCACTTTACACTATTTCCACATATTGCATCATAACCCTTTTTGGGACACTTCGGTAGATATTGTAATATCTCCAAATTAAAACAATACGATCAATATTCGAGTTGAAAATTTCTTAACTGTCCCTTTGTACATTCTTTGTTCATTCATCAGTCACATGATTCATATACTTTTCCTCAACGTTGCCAAATACAATTTAGACACTTTACTCTTCAATCTGACAATTACAATCCAAAATCCCTTATACTCATAATTGATTTATATATCTCTTTAAATATAGAATATCTCCAACGAGGAACAATTTTCTTATAGCTTTCTCAGTTTCATCACAACATATTTTGACACATGTTCCTTTACCCTAATTTCTCCACATAACCCAATTTATTTGCGATAGATCACTGCCTGAGTTGAATAAACATTCATCAAATCAATTTCGTACTTTCAGAATATAATTACACAAACTATACACGAACCTATTTTCCCCTCATATTCGCAATTAATATTTTCTTAATGTTCAGTGATTCTATTACATAATCGAATTCATTTCATCAACGTAAGGTATACTTTTTCAGTAGCATTTTCTACCTCTTACGCTCTAGTCTCAACTAGAGTTAGGACTCCAGAATTAACTTGTAATTCATTTCAAATTTATCTCTACAATGTCCTTGCATTGATCACTATTCAATTGAATCATTTAATCGACTTAATTCAATTCAAGTAAATTCTTCTTTGAAAGTATATTTCTTACTATTTTCATCGATACTACTTAGGAAATTCCTCAACATCACAGTCATTACATTTATTATCAGTCATTCTCAATGCCTTAGGAAATCAATTTCAGCTATACACAATATCCCATGTAGATCAATCTATGTCATAATCCATATAATCAGAACATCCTTTTTAATACTGTTCATTGAGGTACATACCATCAAAATCATTACATCGATATACCAATCAGTCACTTACGCTAAGGATACCTTGATCTCATTTGATTTTTTTAAACAATACTCTCTCCTTTTGGCACCTGTCCTCACTCGTGAGGATTATATTATGATCATGTCCTCAACATGCAACCATTTCAATTCATTCCCAATTAATCACTATAAGCACTTCCATTTCTTATTCTATATTAAACTTTATACGATACGATTATCCCTTAACTCACTAATTGCTTCTCATACCCTGTCCACTTATACGAGACAATTTAAGCTTAATATTTTCACTTGCCATGGGGCTCCCATAATCAGGTGTGTATTCACTTAGGCAAATCAACTGAACCTTAACCACTTTTTCCTCTGCCATTATCAGTATCTTACATTTTAATCTTTTCATTATTGCCTCATACTCACGTGATTTCACACTCAAATCAATATCATAGCTATATATAATCATTCTTGGTTTCTCACTAACATAATTGATTCACAGTCATAAATCATTATTCATAACACTCGTCACAGAAATCAATCCCAATTGAATCTTCTCTAAATCATAAAACATTTTATTTTCATCCACTTTACTTATACACTTTCAATCGTGCCATTTCTAATATATCTTTATTTTCCTCTATTGATCTACAAATATATATTCATATCTATCCCACATTCAAGGACATACTCAGTATAACTCTGATGTTGCATTTCATAATAAATCCATCAATATCTATTCACTTAGTCCTCTTTTGTCAAATCAGATCATACACCTTTTTCTTATTCCTTGATACCCACAATTTCCATTTATCACTTTCTAACATATCATCATTTTCCTTACTACTTCTAACCGCTTAAACAATTGGTACAAGCTCCTACATGTGACTCATATGCTAGATCGGGATCGATTGTCACCGTCACGTGACATGACTTAAATGCATGTGACTTGACCCATGTTTCGATTGCCCATGTAAGATTGTACTTCCGGGCTCGATACCACAAATGTAGCACCCACTCTGCTGCACCTGCACCGATATCGATGGTGATATCCGAGCCCGCCTCCATGAGGGTGGCGATTAGAGCACTCAAATTGCTCGAAATTCAAGAAACAATTTTGTACTTTTGGAAACAAACGAGTACATAAAAATCATTAAACAATTGGGCCGCGATACAAAACATTTTCCATCAAAATACTATTTCAAGAAACAAATAGCAATATAGAATTAATCAATTACGCCTCAATAATAACGACAAATATGCGAAAATACAAATTTACACATATATCAGAATAACACAAATACAGACGCGAACTGATCCTGACTTCAAATTCTGACTCTCTTGCCGTAATCATACTCCCGTTTCACTAACGGGGTAATCGCCAATTCCTGAAAAATAATTGCAATGTTGGGTGAGTTTGCGAACTCAATGAGAAACCATCATCGATGGTTCACCTAACTCATGCATATATATATATATATCTTTTACCAAATATTACAAATCACACAATCATACAACTCACATGCGCTATCATTTCACAAATCATATCCAATCACTCACATATAGATATGCAATGCACATGTGACTCTTTTTATTTTATTACGGTGTTGTGACCGAGCGCCTATCAGTGATCAATATTCAATAGACGCGTATAGGGAGTAGGAGAGCCCTCAGGGTATGCACTAACTCCCCTCGAGCTCGAGGCTCGGTATTACGTTGGGCTTGAAGCCACGATCATTGAGCACGTGGCTCTAACAAATACGTTGGGCTCGAGGCCTCGATTGCATTGAGCTTTAAGCTCAAAAATCGCTATCGCTCCGTCCACAACTGCTCATTATCGATCATGGCATTATGCATGAATGCATATGTTCCAATTTTCATTCTGATCATATACATTTCAATTCCATTTCCCTTTACTTGGATCACACCGGTAATTCATCATATACATTTACGATTTATTTCATTGATGTATTCGTAGTCATGTACACATAATAGCACTTCAATATCACATATTCAATATTTCGGACACCCGTGGTCCGAAATCAATTAAATCAAACACACATATATCCATCCATTATCTCCGCATGGCATTAATGCATATAATATTAAACACATAAAGGCTGAGAAACCAACTAGGTTACTCACCTGAACTTCCTAGCTGTTGCCTGGAAGCTCCAGCACTGTCCGTGGAATAACGATCCAACGGTGCCTCTATAACAATCAAATAGTCATTCATTAAATGCACAATCAAAATAATTTAATGATGTACATGCCTTGAATAAAAGATGTACTATGCCTATTCATGACCTTTCAGGTACTATTTCCCATTTTTCTACTTTCTTTTATCAAATTATAACTCTCACTCAAATAATCACTAATGACTCACTTCCAATTCAACAACATATCACGGAACTCTCAAATTTCAATTCTAATATCCAGTCAATTCATCACGTCACATCCATTAGGATATTATCACAAAATCAATAACTATACTTTAGATCGCATTTATTCTTTATGCTCAGTTCAAATCTTCAATAGCCTTTCTTTACATTTAGGGACCTCACAATTATACCCCAATTACCAAAACAATTCTTAGGTTGCAATACAATCACATTTTTAACTGTCTTTCACTAATATTGAGATCTCAAAAACCTAAATTCAAACTCTCATTCTTTTCCTCATTTGCAGAACTCTTTCTCTAGATCACAACGAATCAAACATCACCTCAATTGGAGGTCTACACCATTAATTATGCCTCACAAATCCAATTAAATCCAATCAGAAATCTATCCCTCGCCGTGACCTCCAGCCATTCGTCGCGGCGTATAACAGGTTGCTCGTCGCGGTGAACATTTTCTTTCGCTCGTCAGTTTAACGCTCGTCACGACGCTCTCACGACGTCATGGCGACGCCGTCGTCGACGTCGAATTATTTTATTCGTCGCGACGTGTGGCCCTGGTTCGTCTTCTCCGATTGATTTTTCTACCATTTCTCTCACTAAAACCAGTAATAATTCACTCCTAACTACCCCAATCACAATATAAATGCATAAATGCATCAAACAACCTTAAATAACAACATTAAAACCATATACTTACCGATCAAGCCACAAATCCTCAATTCTCCGAAAATCTTCTCCAAGCCCTAACACCACGATTCTCTCCCAAAACCTCTCAAATCTCCATTTTCCTTAAGATTCAAGCTTTGCTTTGCAAGAGGAGAAGAAACACGCAGGAATCGAACACCAACAATCACACAAGGAGGAAGGAGAAGAACCGATCGAAGGAGAAGAGAATCGCATGCCCTAGGTGAAGGAAAAGTGTTTTATTCTCTTCCAACCAATTTCAAACCTAAGGCATTATATACATCATAAGCTTATACACTTGCCACATATCCTTTGTTCAATTACTCGATAAAATCTTTCTCTTTCCAAATTAATTTCTAGTCCGATTCGTCTCCGAATTTCAACGGCTTGACACATTAATTTCCTATATTTCCATAGCCATTGGACAATTATTTCAGTGTTTAAACAATTCATACCATATTCACAATCAAATGCTGGGAAATAGTCATGAATGCATGTACCTATATGTGCATGAGCCACTTGACTCATTCCTCAAAAATTAGAGGTCAAATGAATGATTACATCTCAAATATTCAATGCAACAACCTAGCCTGTCCCAATTTACCAATTTACCCTTTCCTTCAGGAACGGGATGTTACAGTTTTCTTTTCCTCTATTTAACATACATTATAGTAGCTTTTCTTTGTTAAAAGTTATTAGTGCTTATGGCCATTATTAGCTAAATTTCTTTATCCTCGTTGAAGGGAGTATAAGCTTTTGGAACTTTGTACATCGGGAGACAAATGGGTCTTATTGTCAAGTGTTTCATTTGTTCATTTATTAAATTACATTTTGGTGCTTTATTTTCATGATTATTTTTTATTGATTTATAATGTGCGTGATTAGTTATTATTTAAAATGGTCATCTGCTATATTAAATGTTCAATATGTAAAAGTTTAATTCTATTAATCTTTGTAGAACTAGAAGTTTTAATTTAATGTGTAAAAATTATTAAATTTTAGGAAAAGCATTCAATTGGAATAAATACAACTACAAATGTTATGTTATCTTACTCCTAGTAGTCTTTTTTTCATAAAGCTATTGTTTAATTAAATTTTGGATTGTGCCTAAGGTTGGTAAACAATAAAGGTTAATTGCATTATGTATTTTTGATTAACTAATCTTAAGTCGAATATATGATAGACGAAATAATCATTTTTTGTTATCGATGATCAATTATAATTCTAATGATAGAAATAACCGTAAATCAAAGTTTGTCTTATTAATAATTTTCTTTTTATTATTCACAAAATTTCCTCTTGGGATCGACTACTACTTTCTTATACTATATTTGTTTTATTGGAAGAATTTAAGATTTAATTTATAGTGTAGATGATAGTTCCACCTATAATTAAGTTCGTACTCATCCAAATCTAGAAGTCAACAATCTCAATTTGAGTTGAGTGGTCTTCTAGTCAAATTGGAGCTTTTTTCTTAAAAAAATTAAATCTTTGAGCTGAACTCGAACTCAAATATTGTTGGATCCCGAATCCGGAACCCAACTACTTAATCCGAACCCTTCATATTTATACATGATTCGGGGCTTAACCGGAAGATGTAACGAAAGAGCGGAAACAAAAGCAAATTGAAGGCTCGGCACCGAAAATGAAGCGAATCGAAACGAATCGAATCGGATAACAAGGTACGGAATCACAACGAACGCGGAAGCAAAAGCAGATCGAACCGAAAGGCATAAAACGGAAGCAAAGCGAACAAATGGTTCAAACGAACTTGAGGACAAATTTCACAATATTCAACTTATTCTGAAAACTTTACATTTTGGGAGAGAGGTAGAAAACTTGTTGAGAAATTCACCGGTTCAATTTCGAGCAATTCGGAGGTCAAATGAGAAAGTTATAGTTTAAAATGCAAAATGACCAAAGGAAAAGTGATCGACCAAATGAATAGTAAAAGCCAATTTCCAACCCTCATAACTTTTTACTTCTAAGTCATCTAATGGCCTATTTTATACCGTTTTCAAGATCTTAACATGCTCTACAATTTTCTAGAAGACTTCAAAGCGAATTCCCTCATTAGAGGGTCTAAACCTTAAGCGAAATTGCTGCCCAAATTTAGGAAAATTTGGACAGCATCTCCCTTAAAAAAGCTCTAGCCAAAACCTAAATCTAAACCATCCAAGCTCCAAACCTGCACAAAACCACTTCAATCTTCCAATTTCTCACAAAACCAACTCCAATCATCCCAATAGCAACTCAAATGGCAAAGAACCACAATCTTAGAATTCTATTCATTTCCAATTTCACAATTATACATTCTTAGAAAACTTTTACACTACACTATACATTTGAAACTTCAAAACCTTACTAATTACATGGACATAAATCAATACAATGCTTGAAGGGCATTTAAGCCTAAGTACACCCAATTCTCAAAAGTCAAAATGCAGTATACATCATCAGTCTCAAAATGTTATCTAATGACTTCTAACATATGACTTCTCTCATAACACATTGCATCGGAGTTGCCTCAATCCTGATGCCGGACTCGGTTTCTCGTTCAAAACCTGTGGAGGGAGGAAGGGGGGTGAGCTCGACGGCTCCGTGGGTAATTTCTTAATAATTGAGTTAATAAGCGTGTTAAAGTTTATTATAAATGCTAACTATTGCTTTCCAATGATTTACAAAGCTTGAATTAATTGCTTTTGTGATGTTTTACACTTGTATGTGGTGTGCTTTGAGTATGAGTTTTATGTTGGAATGATTGATTGAATGGTTTGTTAAATGAAAAATTATAAGTATTGGTGATTTTGGAAAATGATTGAATTATGTGATTTTGGAAAATGCCATGTTTGGCAAGTATGTGAATAATGTGAAAATGCATGATTATGTGGGTTTGTTGTGATCCCTCCGTTAGTGCAAGACTTGTTCATATAGGCCACTACCTTGCCCGCTAGTGGCCCGAAGTTCAAATCGGACTCCCTCTCATTCACGGCTACACATGGTCGCTTGTTCGACATGTAGTACGCTCTATTAGATCACTCAAACCACTCAGATGTGATTATGTGTTGTTATGTTATGATAGTTTGATATGCGATTATGTGTTTTGTATGATCTTGTTGAATCTTTATTGACTTTGCCAATTGTTTGATGTGTGGTATTTTGTAAATGAATAAATGAAACTTGAACATGGTTTTGGTTGGAAATTGGCTTTTTACTATTCATTTGGTCACTCACTTTTCCTTTGGTCATTTTGCATTTTCGCTTATAACTTTCTCATTTGATTCAATTGCTCGAAATTCAACCAGTGAATTTCTCACAAGTTTTCTACCCTCTCCCAAAAATGTAAAGTTTTCAAATTGTTGAATATTGTCGGAAATTTGTCCTCAAGTTCGTTTGAACCATTTGTTCGCTTTGCTTCCGTTTTATGCCTTTCGGTTCGATCTGCTTTTGCTTCCGCGTTCGTTGTGATTCCGTACCTTGTTATCCGATTCAATTCGTTTCGGTTCGCTTCGTTTTTGGTGCCGAGCCTTCGATTTGCTTTTGTTTCCGCTCTTTCGTTACATCTTCCGGTTGAGACCCGAATCATGTATAAATATGAAAGGTTCGGATTAAGTAGTTGGGTTCCGGATTCGGGATCCAACAAATATTTTGTCCTAGCCCAACCTGAATGACTTATATTCTCTTTACATTATCAATTTCAAACCAAATGCATCCACAGTTTTAATCTTTCTTTATCTAGGTATTTTATCTAATCGCAATTTATCCTTTATTATGTTCAAGTATTTATCATTGTTAGCATGTACTTGTCAATTATGTTTGACCAATGGTGGTTGAAAAATTAAATCCCACTTATGTTTTGATAATAATAAATTGTATAGAATTGGTTAAGAAATTGTTTCAGGTATTTTGGGATTGATATTCAATAAAAGAAATATGCAAATCAAGATAGCATTAATCTTTGATGGGAAAGAGATTAATCATTGTGGAATCAAGATGGAAATTACCTTAAATATGCAAGAGATATTCAAGGATGAAGATTATGGATAAGGAACTTCAAAGATATGTATCCCAACAATTAAAGATCAAGATTTCATGCAATATAATCGTTGAAGCCAACACAAGTCAACTTACACAACACAAGTCGACTTATTGAAGATCTGTCAACACAAGTCGACTAATAGTACATAAGTCGACTTATCGAGGACCACAAGTCGACTTACACAGCACAAGTCGACTTATTGAAGAGTGGAGATGAATTTTACGTAAGTCGTTGACACAAGTCGACTTATACACTCGACAAGTCGACTTATGGGTACAACAAATTAATTCCAACGGTTCAATTAGCCACAAATGGAAAGGAGGATATTAAGGAACGGTCATATCAATTATACAACGGCTAGAATGGCTTCCAACAGCTATTTTCTTCAAGTATAAAGAGTGAATGATTGATGAAGAGTGTACGGAAGATACATAAGCGAAAATACTCTTCTATTGCTCCAAAGTTGCTCATTATTGCTCTTATTTTGTTACATCATTGTATTGAGCTTTGTTTTTCAATCTTTATCTTATTTCTCTTACAATTTGAGTGGCTAGTGAAAGGTCACGTGTGAGGTAGCTTGAGCCGGAAATTAAGTGGTATTGGTAGGATTTATGCCGGAAGACAAATCAAGTGTAAAGGTAGCTTGAGCCGGAAATCAAGCGGTATTGTAAGAGTTCACACTGAACTACAAAGTGTGTAATAAAGTGGTTTGCAAAATCCTAAGTGGGAGCTTAGGTGGAGGACGTAGGTCTTAGCACCGAACCTCTATAAAAATAGTGTTTGCTCTTCTTCCCTACTCTTTTATATTTAGATTTGATTAAATTGTTTTTGTGTGAATTAACTTCTGATTTTATTGTAGAAAATTACAAAAAGCTTAAAGATCTATTCAACCCCCCTTCTAGATCGCTAACAATTGGTATCAGAGAAGAAGTATCCAGGGATGACACACAACAAACTAGCAGAAGAAGGTAATACAAATTATTGCCCTCCTTTGTTTAATGGTACTAACTATTATTCTTGAAAAAATTCTATGAAGTATCACATTATAAGCGAGGGAGTGGAATACTGGAAGATTATCATTTTTGGTCCTCAAGCACCTTTGAAAGAAAACGGTGAATTAAAAACAGAGATGGAGTATGACGACAATGATTGGAGGCAAGCCTACATCAATGCGAAGGCTATGAAACTAATATACTACGCTCTCACGGTCGAGGAAAGAAACCGAGTTAATTCTTGTACCATTGCTAAAGAAATGTGGGAAAGACTTCGCATCACCCATGAAGGGACCAACCAAGTCCGGGAAACAAAGATCAACATGCTTCTCCATGATTATGAAATGTTTTTCATGAAGGAAGGTGAGTATATTTCTACTATGCTTGATCGTTTTGTAGAAATCACAAATGGATTAGGAAACCTTGGAAAGCATTTGATGGATAGCGAAAAGGTGAAAAAGATTCTACGATCACTACCGAAAGAATGGGACTCTCAAGTCACCGCTATTATGGAATCTAAGGATCTCAATCAGTTGGAATTCAACGCCTTGGTGGGATCACTTATCAACTATGAGATCATTCTCAAATCCAGAGGAAGAGGTAAGTCACAAAAGTCAATTGCTTTTAAAGCTAACACTTCTTTTGTGGATGAAAGTGATAAAAAATTAGATGAGGAGGAAGAAGATGAAGAGCTAGCAATGTATGCTAGAAACTTGAGAAAATTCAAGGGACTACTCAAAAATAGGAAGAGAGAATTACGTGGTGGAAGAAATGACAAGTATGACAAAGGAAAAAAGAAAGCTAGCCTAGTAGCTACTTAGAGTGATGATGAGGAAGCTTACCAAAGCAATGATGAAAACAACTTAGCGCTTATGGAAAATAGCTCCTCAACAAGTGATGATGAAGATGAGGTAACTTTCATTGATCAAGATCTTATGAATTCTTTTAATGCTTTACAAATTGATTTTGAAGAAGCTATTGAGATCAATAAAAAATTGAGAAAGAAAATAAGAGAATTAGTTGTTGAAAATAGTGCTTTACATGAGATTATTGATGATTTAGATTGTCCTAAGGAAGATCATTCTGCATGCCTTGCTGAAAAAGAAAATCTTACTTGTGAGCTTGATAGACTTAAAAAGAAATTTTCTTATGTGTTTGAAAAATTTGCTGGCGGGAATGAAAAGTTTAAAAAACTGTTATCTTTGCAAAAATATTCTATTTCAAAACATAGATTAGGATATGATCCTTTTAATAGAGATTGTTCCTTGATTTCAAAATTCACTAAGGATGAAAAAGTTGCTCAATGTGCCAGATGCTTGAAAGATGGTCATATAGAACTTATATGCAAAAGTACTAGGAGATGTGTTAAGGTTAAGAAAATCTGGGTGGTGAAAGGTACAACACCTCCTAATGTGGTTTATATGACTAACCAAAATGGACCCAAAATGGCTTGGATACCAATGAGTAGAAAGAATATTTCAGTTGTAGGTACAAGCAAGGAATGAAAATTGTTGGGCCCCGATTCGTTTTAAGTAGGTTTTCTTTATTTTGAGGTTTAGTTTGCCTAATGTCCTATTTGAAATTAATTTGTGGTCTTTAGGGTTTAGAAAATAGAAATAAATTGAAAGGATTTAGTTAAAATTAGAATTTTAAGAAATTCTTAAAATTAAAGGCATAAGTTGGTGTAGGATTAATTTAGGAAGTTGCTTAGTTTTTTTTAAGGCTTAAGGTTTAGAAAAATGGGCTTTTAGCCCATTTAAATGCCATTAAACCAATAATAAAAGAAATCAAAATGAGGGGGCTTTGTAATGGACGAAAATAATAAAGGGAAAGGAAGGCTTTAATGAAATGACGTAGTTTTGGTGAAGGGTTAGGTTATAAGTAAAAATCAAAGTCTTTAGGCTTTTAAGCTAGAAGCATCCGAAACTCACAAAACAAAAGAGAGGGAGGAGACTTTTGGCTATGTAGAGAAGAAGAAGAAGAAGAAGAAGAAGAGAAGGAGCTTAGGTTTTTAGACTTTAGAAAGGAGAGTTTAAGGGTTATATTCAAGAAGAAAGTGGAAGGGAAGAGTTGAAGTTTTCCTTAGAAGCAAAATTAGAATTTCGTGGGTCCTCTTCTAAGGTAAGAGAATTTTGAAATTCTTGGGTATTATAGGTAGGTTTTGGTTTAAATAGCTTAGTTTAGGTATGGGTTAAGTTAGGTAGGTGTAAATTCAAGTTTTCCTTTCCTTAAAATTGTCCAATTTTGATATTCTATGTTCTTATGGGATATTTATGCTTAATGAAGGTGAAGTGAGGCTAGGGGAGGAAGAATCAAGGCTATTTGATCAATCCTAAAGCTAAAAGATTTCTGGTGGGTGATTCCTTAATAATTGAGTTAATAGGTACATTACCGTTTTTATAATAAATGCGAATTAAAGTTTTCCAATGACTTAGAATTTTTGTAGGAATTACTCTTGGTGATGTTTTGAATTTGTATGTGATGTTCTTGCTTATGAATTTATGTTGGAATGGTTTGTTTAATGATTTGTTAAGTGGAAACGATAAGAACTTGTGATTTCAGAAAAAGATCGCCATTTTGGCAATTTATGTGAAAATGAATTTGTAAATGTCAGTTGAGGCAATTGGTTTTAAATTGTGCGGATTATATGCTTTCTTTGGGTTTGTGGTGGTCCCATCTGAGTCAGGTGCACCTGTCTACCCATAGGCTTCTCCCGCCCATGCAGTGGGTCGTGGAGTTCCTCTCGAGGACTCTATCAGTCACGGACTACATGACCGCTTCGCGTAAATGTGTAGTACGTTCTGTTTCGAATCCACCCGAACCATCTTGTTTGTGATTTTGTGAAAAGTTAGATTGCTTTGTGATATGTTATATTTGTAAATTGTTTGATGTGATAAATTCTATGAAAAGATTTGAAAGTTGTCAATGTTATCCTTAATGTGATATTGTTTTGAAAATGAAAGAATGTATAATGATTTCTGCTTATTTCTCGTTTATTAAGTTATTACCCACGGAGCCGTTGAGCTCACCCCCCATTTCCCCTCCACAGGTGTCGAGCGAGAAACTGAGTCACCGCATCGGGATTGAGGCAACTCCGATGCATTTTTCTTTTGAAGTTGTATTTAAGAAAACAAAGCTTTAGATAGCATTTTAGAACTAATGTTGTACTTTGTATTTTGTTCCTTAAGACTTTGATGTATTTTGGCTAAAATGCCCTCTAAAGCTTTGTAGTTACTTGTTTCCATGTAAATGTAAGAGTTTTGAATTTCAAATGTATCTTGTATATGTTTTCTAAGAATGTATGGATGTATGGTTGAATTTGATAAAAGTAAGGATGAGCTTGTATTTTCTTTAGGTTTTGAAATAGATAAATGCCTAAGAGTGTGTTACTGACATTGGAATTGGGATATTTGGTTTGAGATGTGTTGTGGAAGTTTGGATATTGAGTTTGCCTTATGCACGTAATGGAGTTTAGAAGAGCATCTTGAAGTTTTGGCTAGAGCATTTTTAGGGGAAGTGCTGTCCAATTTTTTCCAAATTGGACAGCCACTTGTTTTGGGTTTTAGAGTATTTTAGAGCGAGATTTTCAGTGAGATGCCTTCTTGAAGATTGTAGTGCATATTAAGAGCTTTCTAATGATATGTAATTCGTCACAATTGGACTTAAAATGAAAAAGTTATGAGAGCTGAAAGGTTTCAGCTACTGTTGTTATCCACTAAATTTTGCAGAATCTTTGGAGGGGTTTATGACCCTCTTAGAGACAGATTTGATTTTTACTTTATCTATATAAAATGTAGATTGTCTTCTCATCTTTCCAATGAGCTATAATTGGTCAAATTTAGACTTAGGATGAAGAAGTTATGAGATTGAGAAGATGACAGTTACTATTCATTTGAATTGAGTTACTGTTTTATTGATTTTTTGCAGGCAGTAACTTTGAGGGTGTTTTTAACTCTCTAAATGGTTGAATTAACCTTTTCTCCCTTCATGAAACTTGTAGATAATCCTTTCTTCTTTCTATTGAGGTATTCTATGCCTTATTTTGAGTTAGGAGTAAAAAGTTATGGGTATTAGACCTAGTTCAGTTACTGTTCATTTGGCAATTTTGGGCAGAACCTTTGGGAGGGTTTTTCACCCCTTTAGAGCTTGTTTTGGTTTTTCCATCCTTCATAGAACATGTATATTATCTTTTCCCCTTTCCAACGAGGTATCATTTGCAATTATTGGAGTTAAGAATAAAAAGTTATAAGGTTAGAAAGATTACAGGTACTATTCATTTGGTCAATTTAATGTTCCATTGGTATTTTTATATGCAGAAACTTTGAGGGTGTTTTTACCTCTTTAAATGACTAAACTGACTTTTGCACTCTTCATGAAAGTTGTAAATTATCTCTTTATCTTTCCAATGAGGTAAAATGTGTCATTTTTCGACCTGTGTGCTAAAAGATATAAAGGTTCAAATTCTTGACATTGTGTAGGGAAATTTAATTTTAGTGACAGCAACTTTAAAGCAATTTGTGACCCTCTTAATGGCTAAATTAGTTTTTAAATCCTTCTAGGAAGTTGTAGAGCTTCCTTTTATCTTTTTATTGACACTAAATTTATGAAATTTCGATTTCGGGGTGAAAAGTTATTAAAGTTTAAAGTTAGAGAAGTTTTCATTAGTTTTAAAAGTTGAATTTTCAATTTGGAAAAAAATAAACCCCGTTTCCTAATTTATTCGTTTCTCCTCCTTTTGACCTCCGATTTTCATGATTTTCGAAGCTTTAGATTTCTAAAAAAAATTTATATTGTTTTGGTAAAATAAGAGTTTCGGGTTTTAGTCGGAAATTACGGATAAGATTAAAGCGAGTCAATTATGTGGATATAAATCTGTTTTTGGGCGATTTTGTGATCTATAGAGATCCGATTGAGGCGATTTCTGATTCTATGTAACCTAGAGATATGGAATTTCATTTTAGCTTAGGAATCAGATTTAATTGTGGGCCCTAAGCAAATCAATTTTATTGGAGGATAATTAGGGCGAATTTATCAAGTTTTGTTTGGATGACGTTAAATTAAGTTCGATTTGAGGTTTCTTTCGTGGTGAGGAATTCCTCCCTTGTGAGATGCGCGTCCAGATGTCACGTATGACGTCGGGCACGCGACTCACCAGGGAGGGGTTCCAACAAAAATCCACCAAGCACATGATACATTGATAGTGGATGTCGACTAATTGGTGACAAGTTTGCTAACAAGTCGACTTATGTGGGTCAATAAGTCGACCTATGATATACACAGCACTATGGAAATAAAGAAATTTCAGGATAAGTCGACTTATAAAAATCGACAAGTCGACTTATGAGGGTCGATAAATCGACTTATGGAGGTAAAACATTTCGACTTATGTTTACACGGGTTCCATTGTTGGATTGTTATGTTATGTAATGACTTTGCATTTTCTTTGTGTTTGTTTATGAACTGTCAGTCGAATATAAGTTATCTGGGTCTTCTTTAAAAATTATCTTTTTCCCAAAATCTCCGAAAACATATTCTCTTCTACTTTTGAGATTTATTCATGATGATGTTTCTCCACCATGATGGTTTTTCTATCTAGCCAAGACCAACATTTCATATTGTTTGTGACTATTACTTGAGACTATTTGTGTTTGATGACTTGTTTCTCTATTTAATGTGATTGTGATATTTCATCTATTATTGGTTTGTATTAGTTGTTTTGATTATGACAAAAAGGGGGAGAAAAATGAGAAATTGGATATTCTTTAGTTACTTGATTAAGGGGGAGTATGTGATAATTGTCTTTAATTTAAGTCTATCATGATTTCAAATTACTTTTATGAATTTGATCTTACAAGGTTATTAAATTCAATGATTTATATGATTGAGGGGGAGACTTCTAACCAAAATGACAAGGTATAAAAACCTTGATCAATGTTTCTTTGTTTTCATTTCTTAAACAATTTCTAAGTATTTTGTCATTATCAAAAAGGGGAAGATTGTTGGACCAATGGTGGTTGACAAATTAAATCCCACTTATGTTTTGATAATAATAAAATGTATAGAATTGGTTAAGAAATTGTTTCAGGTATTTTGGGATTGATATTCAATAAAAGAAATGTGTAAATCAAGATAGCATTAATCTTTGATGGGAAAGAGATTAATCATTGTGGAATCAAGATGGAAATTACCTTAAATGTGCAAGAGATATTCAAGGATGAAGATTATGGATAAGGAACTTCAAAGATATGTATCCCAACAATTAAAGATCAAGATTTCATGCAATATAATCGTTGAAGCCAACACAAGTCGACTTACACAACACAAGTCGACTTACACAGCACAAGTCGACTTATTGAAGATCTGTCAACACAAGTCGACTAATAGTACATAAGTCGATTTATCGAGGACCACAAGTCAACTTACACAGCACAAGTCGACTTATTGAAGAGCAGAGATGAATTTTACGTAAGTCGTTGACACAAGTCGACATATACACTCGACAAGTCGACTTATGGGTACAACAAATTAATTCCAACGGTTCAATTAGCCACAAATGGAAAGGAGGATATTAAGGAACGGTCATATCAATTATACAACGGCTAGAATGGCTTCCAACAGCTATTTTCTTCAAGTATAAAAAGTGAATGATTGATGAAGAGTGTACGGAAGATAAATAAGCAAAAATACTCTTCTATTGCTCCAAAGTTGCTCATTA
Organism: Erythroxylum novogranatense; assembly: GCA_029891385.1. Classification (NCBI taxonomy): domain Eukaryota; kingdom Viridiplantae; phylum Streptophyta; class Magnoliopsida; order Malpighiales; family Erythroxylaceae; genus Erythroxylum; species Erythroxylum novogranatense. The sequence continues at coordinate 42,830,400 of CM057224.1, read as the reverse complement.
TTGCTCTTATCTTGTTACATCATTGTATTGAGCTTTGTTCTTCAATCTTTATCTTATTTCTCTTACAATTTGAGTGACTAGTGAAAGGTCACGTGTGAGGTAGCTTGAGCCAGAAATCAAGTGGTGTTGATAGGATTTGTGCCGGAAGACAAATCAAGTGTAAATGTAGCTTGAGCCGGAAATCAAGCAGTATTGTAAGAGTTCACACTGAACTATAAAGTGTGTAATAAAGTGGTTTGCAAAATCTTAAGTGGGAGCTTAGGTAGAGGACATAGGTCTTAGCACCGAACCTCTATAAAAACAGTGTTTGCTCTTCTTCCCTACTCTTTTATATTTAGATTTGATTAAATTGTTTTTGTGTGAATTAACTTTTGATTTTATTGTAGAAATTTACAAAAAGCGTAAAGATCTATTCAACCCCCTTCTAAATCGCTAACAAATTACGTGTGCAGTCTCTTCCATTTATATGTCGTATATCATTCTTTTTTCTTGAGAAAGCAAAGAAGATGAGAAGAATGTTCTTCATATTTTTTATTAGAACGATACATATTTTTTAATACAAGAATACTAGAAAAGTAATTCCTATGATTATGCTAAAATCCCTATGAATACGTTATATACATTAACTGTATAATCCCTATAAATCTGCTATTTACAGTTGCTATATTTTATAACGCTTCCCCTCAAGCTAGAGCATAGATACTGATCACGCCCAGCTTGTTACAAATTTAATTAACCTAATTCCTAGTTAAAGCTTTAGTAAACACATCAGCTAATTGGCTCCCTATTTTGACATGTGGAGTTGAGATTGATCCATCTTCTAGCTTTTCCCAAGTAAAATGATAGTCAACTTCTACATACTTGGTTCTCTTATGAAAGGATTGTTTGTAATATTGATAGTTGCTTTGTTGTCACACCATAAGTTCATTAGTCTAGAATGAACAAACCCTATCTTACCAAGTAAATGACGTAGCCATATTATTTTAAGCCATCACCTTATATACAGACTCTGCACTTGATCGAGATGCAACAGTCTGTTTCTTACTCTTCCAAGAAACGAGATTGCCTCCAACAAAAACACAATAATCGGAGGTAGAGTGTTTGTTTGAAAGATCTTCTACATAGTTAGCATCTATCAAACCTTCTATAGTGCGGTGACCATGATTTTGATATAAGATGCCACATCCTGACGCACCTTTTAAATATCTCAAAACATGAATAACAGCATCCCAATGTAAGGTCTGAAGGGATGATATGAACTGACTGACAATACTTACTGGAAATGCAATATCAGGACGAGTGATCGTAAGATAGTTCAAATTTCCCATAATCTTCCTATACTTTTTAGGATTCTCAATCAAGGCTCTATCTTTGGCTTTTAACTTCACATTTGGTATCATAAGAACATGACATATCTTTGCCCTAATAAAACCAACATCATTTAATAAATCCAGGCAATATTTTCTTTGGGATAGATAGATCCACTTATGACTGCGAGAACCTTCAATTCCAAAGAAGTATTTCAATGGTCCTGAATCCTTTGTCTAAAAGCGAGGCCCAAGGAATGCTTTCAACCTCATGATCCCAGCTTCATCACTTCCGGTGATCATTATATAATCCACATATACAACAAATAAAATGCACCTAAAACTAGATGATGCAAAGAACACTGAGTGATTATTTGTACTTCTTTGTAAGCCAAACTCAATCACTACAATATTGAATCTCCTAAACCAGGAATGAGGGGATTGCTTCAAGCTATAAAGAGACTTTCTTAATTTGCATACTTTCCCTTACTACCCCTAAGTAACAAATTCAGGCGGTTGCTCCATGTAAACCTCTTCACATAAATCCCCATGTAAGAATGCATTCTTCACATCAAATTGGTAAAGTGCCCAATCGTAAGTAGCAGCTAAGGAGATAAACAGACGGAGAAGGAAGTTTTACAACTGGAGAAAATATCTTAGAATAATCTACCCCATATCTCGTTTTTGTGAAGGAAGAGGCAAAAGATCCGAAGTATGATTTTGCTATAAGTCCATCATCTCTTCTTTCATTGCAGCCTGCCATCCATCATGAGCTAGTGCTTTAATTAGGGATGATGGAACAACAACAGAGTCTAAGGAAGCTAAAAAGACCTAAAGAAGGAAGATAGTGCATGGTAAGATACAAAGGTAGAAAAGGGTAAGTACATATGTGTTTACCTTTGCGAAGACCAATAGGAAGGCAAAGGCTAACATTAGGTGGTGGTAAGAAATTTGGAGACGAAGCGTAATGGGTCGGGTCTATGTTTTGGCCAATAGGAGGTGCCCCAATAGAATGTTGCACATGTTGAGAATAAACTTGACAAATAACAAGTCAAGAGGGAGGAGAAACTACCAATTCACTGACAGTATAAATAAGAAAATCATCCCCTGAATTGCTGGAATGCAAAGAAGAGGACACAGGAGAATCAAAGAAAGGTGTATTGTAAAAAAAAGTAACATAATGATCCCAAGAAGGAGAGTAACAATGATATCCTTTTTGTTCATGAGAATATCCCAAAAAGACACACTTAAGAGATTTAGGATCCAATTTCGAGACCTAAGGTCTTATGTCTTGAACAAAACAAGTACATCCAAAAATTCGAGGAGCAAGAGGGAATAATGAAGATGAGGGAAAAAGAAGGGAATATGGAATATGACCATCAATAACAGAGGAAGGCATTTGGTTGATTAAGAAACAAGTAGTGGAAATAACATCAATCTAGAAAAATTTTGGGACCTGCAATGCCTGGGCAACTTCTAATATGTGATGAATCTTTCACTCAACTATATCATTTTGCTGAGGAGTAACAATACATGATGACTAATGAATAATACCATGTTAAGAGAGATAAGATTTAACAATATAGGAAACATATTCTTTAGCATTATCGCTTCCCAAAATACATATGGATTTGTTAAATTGAGTCTTAATTTCAACATGAAAGGCACAAAATATATTAAATAAGTCTGATCAAGATTTCATAAGAAAAATCCATGTACCGAGAACAATGATCAATAAATGTCACAACATAGAAAAAATCAATTTTGGATGAACAATGACCCCATACATTAGTATGCATTAAGTAAATAGAAGACTCAGCTTGTTTATTTAGTCTAGGAGAATAAGATACTCTATGATGTTTAGCTCATTAACAAGCTTCACATTCTAAGGAAGATTCTCATTTAAGACTAGGACATAAATTTTGTAAAATTGTTACAGACGGATAACCAAAACAATTATGAAGTTGCAAAAAGGAAGATGAGCTTGTGAAAGTAGTCGATCGAGGTACAAGTTTAGAAGTTGAATCAAAAGTATATAGGCCATTCACCAGATACTCTTTACCAATAATTTGCTTAGTCCCAATATCCTGAAAAAGAAAATATTTAGGATAGAAAACAACGCAAATATTGAGACTTTTGGTAAGTTAGCCGATAGATAACAGGTTAAAAAGGAATTATGATAAACATAAAAAAGATGATAATGGGAAGGATTTTGTTGGGTTTTTTTTATCTCACATCCAATTACAGAAGTAGTAAATCCATTGGCTAAAGTAACATAAGGTAAATTAGCAGTAGACTTGAAAAAAGATATGATACCTATGCTGCCAGTCATATGATCAGTAGTACCTGAGTCAATAACCTAACTTCGAGATGAGGTGAAGAGACAGGCAATAGGGTTACCTATATTAGCCAAAGCTGATGTCGCAGAGGATGGCTGCTATGAATTGTAAGTAATAGAAATTTGTTGATGGCATTAGTTAAATGAGCATACTCATCTGCTGAAATTGTGACAAAAGGTGAGGACGACTGAGGAAGTGGTGGGATGGCATCCTGAGTAGCCACATTTGTAAATGTTCCATTATTATTCTGACTTGATTACTTAGGAGGCTTACCATGCAATTTCTAACAATTCTTCTTGATATACCCCATGACTCTATAGTAATTAGAAGTACGAGCGTTGCTACTGTTCCTAGTGATAGAACCACTATTGTTTCCACCTTTGCTACTGCCATTAGCATTTGAAACATTACTAACCAACATCACTGTGTCATTGGGCACCACACATAAGTCATGTCACCATCTTTACAAACTCGAAGCAAACAGGCATATACTTCTATAAAGGAAGGAAGCATTTCACTAGTTAACAATTATGTCTATGTCATGTCATATTTAGAACCCAACCTTGCTAAGAAACACAGTACCACAATATGTTCATCTTGTTTTTTCATTTGCTTTATGTCAGTAACAATAGGAAATGTAGCTTGCTTTTCTTCAAAGGCATGTTTCACTTCAGTGTGGTACTGAAGTAGGGAGCGACCTTTTTGTTCCCCTTGATAAATCTTTAACATTAATTCATGAACATGAGATAGATCTTATTTGTAAACATACAGAAATTCTAGATATTCCTATAGTTCTTTGACAATATCACAATGGTTCACAACATCATCAACAGTTGGGTCTAGAGTATTCTGGATTTCATTAAACAATTTATGATCCTCCGTTAACCATTTATTTGGATCAACAACATCAATCTTAGAAGGCGAATTACTAGTTAAATGATCTTCCAAATCTACACTAGTCACGAATCTACGAATAATCCTTTTTTATTGCGTATAATTTTTTCTTTCGATCAATTTTCTATCAGTAATTTTGGATCAACTCAACATAATTTTAGTAATAGTCTTCTTATCATCATCCATATCACTATTTTCAGTCATTTTAAATCAATCTAAAATGACAATATCAAGCAAATAAAGGAAGAAAAGAAGAAGTCAACCTCACGAAAAAAAACTAAAATAAATTTAGAAACACTCACGAGAGTAGTGAAGGACAGTTGGCCCACACCAACACAAATTAGTAGTATCTGGAAGAAACTGACCGGAGATTTAGAGAGGAAGAAACTGGTTTAGTAGAAGTGCCCTCATGCGTCTGTGTGTGGAAATGAATTATGGGGTTGGAAGGCACGTGGAAGAAATCTGACGACCAGATTTGAAAGGATGGCCAATTGACACCTGTAAAGTCGTGTGAAGGAGGAGGTGAGAAAAAAAATTCTCCTAAAATGTGTCACCCACAAAAGCAGTACATTGCCTCATGATACGACAAAAAACAAAAAAAATTGTAAGGAAGAAGCTAAAAAACTCGACAAGGCTCTAATACCATAAGAAAGCAGAGAAGATGAGAAGAATGTTCTTCATATTTTCTATTAGAACGATACATGTATTTATGCAAGAATACTAGGAAAGTAATTCCTATGATTATGCTAAAATCCCTATGAATACGTTATATACGTTAATTACATAATCCCTATAAATCTGTTATGTATAGCTACTATATTTTATAACATTTCCTAACTTCTTTTTCCAACTTTATACCTCTTATTGAGAGAACTTGGTGTAAAAGTGGAAACTTTTACCTTTTGAAGTGCAAAAAGGTGTAAGCTTTGATTGCCTATTTCTCAATTGGAGATTGTCCTACTAAAAAGGAAAGCTTTAATCGATCCTCTAACTTACTATTTGCTTATGAATGAGAAGTTTGAGGTTTTGGGTTTGTGTTTCATTTATATGGTAAGGATTTAAGCAAGCAGAGCTTAATTTACAAAAGAGTGTAATGGCATTTAGGCCAAGCTTCGAGCGGCCTAGATAAACACAAGTTTGAACCAAACAATCCAAGTTCAATAAGGTTTTAGACCAAACTCGAACCACAAGTTTGGGGTTAAGCTAACAATAAGCTTGATTCGACTTGGTTCATTGTCATTTTAACAAAGAAACCCTACTTTATTATTTGTTAAATATAGGGAAAAAAACTTTGTGGAAAGTTGGAAAAAGCATATGAAACTTAAGATACTTTTCCTCCTTTCTTTTGGTACGATTTGTAGCCACTTTTATCCGACGCGGAGATCTTTCTGTTATGATTCTTTAGATCCCACAAATCATAACTTCACTTATTTCCACCTAGATTTGGTCAAGATAAGGGGTCATACAACATTTAATATTTTTCTCTTCCAAATTTAAAATTTGAAAGTCATGATTTTCACTTATCATGCTTATGCCAAATCCTAAAACATGTTGCTATTGTCTTTATTCTTCTAATTACTACTTATTTTATGACGTTTTGATAGTTTTTTCCTAAAAAAATTTAAAGCTTTGAGTTAGACTCTCACTCGAATATTTCAGCCTAGCCTAACCTGAATGACTTATACACTTTTTATATTATCAATTTGGAACCAAATGCATCCAAAGTTTTAATCTTTCTTTATGTAGCTATTTTTTCTAATCAAAATTTGTCCTTTATTGTGTTCAGTTTTTGTCATTGTTAGCATATGATTGTCAATTACATATGTATTATCTTCCATTTATATGTGGTATATCCTTCTTTTTTCCAACTTTAGGCCTCTTATAGAGAGGATTTAATGTAAAAAATAGAAACTTTTACTTTTTGAAAGGCAAAAAGGTGTAAGCTTTGGTTGCCTATTTCTTAATTGGAGATTGTCCTACTAAAGGATAGCTCTAATCACTCCTCTGACTTGCTATTTTCTTATGAGTAAGAAATTTGAGGTTTTGGGTTTGTGTTTCATTTATATAATAAGGATTTGAGTAGGCAAAGCCTAACTTATAGAAGAGTGTAATGGCATTATCCAAGCTTCAAGTTGCCTAGTTGAACTCAGGTTGATCCAAACAATCAAAGTTCAAAAAGGTTTTAGACTGAACTCAAACCAAAGTTTAGGGTTAAGCTGACAATAAGCTCGATTTGACTTGGTTCATTCTCATCCTTATGTTAATTTATACCCTTACATCCTATTAGTTGGTTGTAATTTTATATATGACATTATTATTTTAATTAATAAAGATAATATTTATCTTAATGTATTTTGTTAATTGCATTTAATGTTTTAATAATAAATTCAAAATCCTTGAAATGATTATTGTGTTGAATTATGATAAGATCATAATTATGATATTAAATTTATATTATGTATTATTCATAAGTTGTTTGTAATTATAATTTCATTAAGATGGTATATTGTGAAATGGTAAAAATAGCACACATTATGTTTCTTTCCTATGAAGAAAATAATTAATCTAGAATTAAAGTCTAGAGATACTTAAACAAATATGTGAGTGCTTATTAAAGAATTACGTTTACTAAACTAACTTAATTATGAGGATCCCAAATAGAATATTACTTATATGTCTATAGATTTCCTTATCATGGTGATTGTATAATTGATCCTTAGACTTAAGATGACTAAAGTATCTCATGTGGAAATTGTTGTACTTTGATGTTGCTTATTACCTATTCTAATTAGGGAACTTAATTAGTAATACTTGGATATAATATGTGTTAGTTTATGTCTTACAACTAATCAATTGGTTGTAGTTTATTGACAAAATAATTTAAATACATTTTTTTATCTTGTGCATGTTTAGATATATATGATAAAGTCCATGAGATAATTATATATTACAAATAAAATTATAATTGAACAATTTATGGCATTATAATTATGAGATTCATATTGTATTTATGTATTATCCCTAAGTTGTTCCTAGTCATTATTTTATTAAGATGGACATTGATAGAATGTAAAAAAACTAGCACACTTATGTTTTTCCTTACGAAGGAAGTAGTTGATCTCATTAACTAAAAGATGGAGATACTTAAACAAACGTATAGTACTTGTTAAAGAACAAGTTTACTAAACAGGCCCAAAATAAGAAATTCATTTGGAACATTATTTGTATATCTATGAAAATTCTCATTAGGATGATTGTATAAGTGATTATTTGAATTGAGTTATCCAAAGTTATCTTGAATATGTATTGCTATGTTTTGATATTACTTATGACCTATTCTAATCATAGGTAGTTTAGTCGATAGTGATTGGATGTAGCATGAACTATATGGAGGTAGTTGAAAGATCAAAATAGGATCCATCACCTTGAAGTAATTAGGGAGAATATTCTATTGTTCTCGATTATTATTGATTTGGGAAATCCTAGGCTAAGGTATAATGACATTTTGTAAATAGTTTACAGATGTCATTAATTGAATCATTAGCTAATGGTAAAGAATTAATATGATTATACTCAAAATAGAATAGATGTTAATTTTATGCTCAATGTTTAATCGAAACATGGTGTAATAAAAGGATTGAATTATATGAAAAATCATATAAGGAAAGGTTAGTCAAAATCACTTTGATGTTCCTAAATATTTAGGTGGTTATGATGTGTTGCTAAATGCTAATCTTAATCTATGGATATGAATTCTTTAATTAGATAATTAAAATAAATTAAAAGAGTTAATTTATCTAATCCTAAATATGATTTAAGGTTATAATATGTATCTATTCCCAGCATATTTAGGAACCTAATAGGTCTCACATGAAGAACAGGTTGAAGAAAGAAAAGATATTTTAATCAAGTTAGACTTGATTGTAAAGTTTTAGAAAATGTATGATTAAATATGAGATATTTAATAAAAAGGATTAATATTAAATATTGGATCTTATTTGGGCATAATTGATATTTAATTAGAATTATTGTAATTCCAAATAAATTTTAATTGAAATTAGAATTTTATGTATTATTCAGAAATTGTTTGCAATTATAATTTCATTGGGATGGTATATTGATGAAATGGCAAAACTATCACAAATTATGTTTCTTTCTTATGAATAAAATAATTGATCTCATAAATTAAAGTATGAATATACTTAAACAAATGTGTGAGGGCTTATTAAAGAATAAGTTTACTAAACTAATTTGATTATGGGAATCCCAAATATAATATTACTTCTATGTCATGGATTTTCTTATGATGATGGTTGTGAAGTTGATCTTTAAATTTGAGATTACCAAAGTATCTCATGTGGGAATTATTATGTTTTGATGCTACTTACGACCTATTCTAATTAGGGTAGCTTAATTGGTAGTACTTTGATATAATATGTGTTAGTTTATACCCTACAGTTAATCGATTATTTGTAGTTTATTTACAAAATAATTTAAAGGCATTCTTTATCATTTTATGTTTAGATGTATATGATAAAGTAATGGGATAATTATACATCACAAATGAAATTATGATGAGATTATAATTATAAGATTCATATTGCATTTATCTATTATTCCTAAATTGTTCACAGTCATTGTTTTATTAAGATTGGACATTAATAAAATGTAAAAAGATTAACACACATTATATTTTCCTTACGAAGTAGTTGGTCTCAATGACTAAAATATGGAGATATTTAAACAAACATATGGGTGCTTGTTAGAGTACAAATTCACTAAATAGACCCGATATGAGAAATCCATTTGGAATATTACTTATATGTCTATGGAAATTTTCATTATGATGATTGTGTAAATGATCCTTTGACTTGAGGTCTCCAAAGTTATATTGTATATAGATTGTTATGTTTTGATACTACTTATGACCTATTTTAATCATAGGTAGTTCAGTAGGTAGTCATTAGATGTAGGACAAATATGGAGTAGTTAAGCGATCAAGATAGGATTTATCACCCAAAAGTAATTAGGGAGAATGTTCTGTTTTGCTCAATTAGTATTGATTCGGAAAATTCTTGGTCAAGGTAGAATGGAAATTTTTAAATAGTTTATAAATGTCATTAGTTGAATAAATAACTAAAGGTATAAAATTAATATGATTAGACTCAAAATAAAGTAGACATTAATTTCATCTCTATGTTTAATCGAAACATTACGTAGTGAAAGGATTGAATTATACAAAGAAAAATCATACACAGAGAGGTTAGTTAAAACCACTTTGACATTCTTAAATATTTGGGTGGTCATGATGTGATTTTAGACATCGGTCTTGATCTATGGATATAAATTGTTTAATTAGAGAATTAAAGATAAATTAAAAGATTTAATTTATTTAATTCTAAATATGATTTAAGGTTATAATATGTATCTATTGTCAACATATTTGGGAACCTAATGGATCTCACATAAGGAACGAATTAAAGAGAGCAAAGATATTTTAATAAAGTTAGACTTGATTGTAAAGTTATTATTAAATATGAGATATCTAATAAATGAAGATCAATATGAAATATTAGATCTTAGTTAGGCATAACGGTATTTAATTAGAATTATTGTAATTATAGTTAAAGTTTAACTGAAAATAAAATTTTATGTATTATTTATAAATTGTTCACAATTATAATTTCATTAAGATAGTATATTAATGCAATAGTAAAACCAACATACATTATGTTTTTTCAGTATGAAGAAAATAATTAATCTCATAAATTAGAGTATAGAGATAAACAAATGTGCGGGTGCTTATTAAAGAATAAGCTCACTAAGCTAATATGATTATGAGGATCCCTAGTAAAATATTCCTTACATGTCTATGGATTTTCTTATCATGATGGTTGTATAATTTATCTTTAGACTTGAGATTACCAAAGTGTCTCATATAGGAATTTTTGTGTTTTGATGCTACTTATGAGCTATTCTAATTAAGGTAGCTCAATTGTTAGTACTATAATATAGTATGTATATTATCCCTAAATTGTTCCTAGTAATTGTTATATTAAGAGTAAATATTAATAGAACGTAAAAAGACTAATATACGTTATATTTTTCCTTATGAAGGAAGTAGTTGATCTCATAGACTAAAGTATGAGGATACTTAAACTAACGTGTCTGAACTTGTTACATAACAAGTTCACTGCACATACCTGATATAAGAAATCTATTTAAAATATTACTTGTATGTTTATGGAAATTATAATTGTGATAATTGTATAAATGATCCTTTAACTTGAGGTATCCAAAGTTATCTTGTATAGAGATTGCTATGTTTTGATACTGCTTATGGATTATGATAATTATAAGTAGTTCAGTGGGTAGTCATTGGATATAGCATGAACTATATAGAGATAGTTGAGAAATCAAGTTATGATTTATCACCCTAAAGTAATTAGGGAGAATGTTATGTTGTTCTCAACTAATATTGATTCGAAAAATCCTTAACCAAGATGGAATGAAATTTTGTAAATAGTTTACAAATGTCATTAATTAAATCAATAGCTATTGTTAATAACTAATATGATTAAACTCCAAACAGAGTAAATATTAATTTAGTGCTCTATGTCTAATCGAAACATTATGTGATGAAATGATTAAATTATACAAAAAAATCATGAACGAAAAGGTAAGTCAAAACCACTTTGTCATTACTAAATATTTAGGTGATTATGATGTATTGCTAGACGACAATCTTAATTTATGGACACAAATTGTTTAATCAAAGAATTTAATTTATCTAATCCTAAATATGATTTGTGGTTACCATATGTGTCAAGTGCCAACATATTTAAGAATCCAATGGATCTCACATAAAGAGCGAGTTGAAGAAAGTAAAGATATTTTAATCAAGTTGGACTTAATCGTAAAGTTTGAAAAACTTTATTTATTAAATATGAGATATTTAATAAATAAGGATCAATATGAAATATTGGGTCTAATTTGGACATAATTAGTATTAAATTAGAATTATTGTAATTCTAATTAAAGTTTAAATGAAATTATAATTTTATTTTAGTTAAATTACTAAAATGTCCAAAACTTATTATATATAAACTTAAGCTCTAATGGAGCTAGCACTTCTTACTTAACCCTCTTTGTAAAAATTACAAAGTTCTCTTAACATGTTATATGGATACCATTAGAGGTCGAGCACTTATGCAGCTGTGGTGGTTGAAATGGATCAATTTCAAAAATAGTTTGAGGGATATGACAAGAATATGATCAAGTTTTGGAATAAGGTATAAAATAAGATCCATGCTTTATTATGATTCATCGTTAATTATTTTATACAATTAAAGTAATCTTGATTTTTAGGAAACCAAAATACGAAAAAAGTTTTGTAATCATTTCTTTACAATCGGGATCAAATCCTGTTCCGAATTTCCAACAATATGAAACATGTAGAGATAATTAAGTAAGTCAATAAATGATTCACCACTCTAAAATAATCAGAGAGAATGCTCTATATTCTTAATTAGTAGTGATGAATTGACATTTAAAAAGGTGAAAGGGTTAAAGGAGGACCATCAATTATGCACAACCTTCCCTTTGGATTTTACAAAGTTGTTTCTATGACTCGAACTCATAACCTTCTATTTACAAAAGAGTAACCTTACCAATTGCTCAAAGGCTCGCTCTTAGATTTTAATCTTGATTTATGATTATAAATTTTTTAATTTAAGTATTAAAGATAAATTAGAAGGATTTTATTTTTCTAATTCTAATTATGAATTTTTATTATAATTTATAATCATTGTCAATTTATTATAGATCTAATAATACACACATAAAGAGAAGTTAAAGAGAAAATCAATTTAAATTAAGTTAGACTTAATTGCCATGTTTGAAAAACTTCAAGGATCAAATATGAGATATTTGACTTTATTAAAATCAAATTAAATTATAATTAGAGTTTGACTTTAATTATAATGAGGAATTTTAATTTTAACAAAAACAATCCCTAATGTTTTTTTAATAAATAGGAAATAAGTGTAAAGTAGCTAACACTCCTATTTATTCCTCTCAAATTAAGTTTTTTTGTTATATGAATTCTTTTAGAGGTTGGACACTTTAACAACTCATGTTTAACACCTCGTGAAAAAAGTTTCAATAGGAATATAAATCAAGCATGATTTAATTAATTTTATGGTTCATGTTTTTTAGGTTATTCAAGTATTGAGATCCAATTTAACAAATTATAAAATTTTATTTTTCTATTACGCTCGTGATTGGATTGATAAGTGTAAACTGCATCGTGTTTTAAAGCATAGTTTGATATGTGTTTAGTTGTTAATTTTATTATTTAGTATGTGGTTAGGTTAGCATTGTGTTAGTTTATTAATTATTTGTGTTTTAAGTGTTTTATGGGTTAGTACATGCTTTTGAGATTAAATATTATGTTTTTGAGGTTTCTTGATATGTTTGATAGTGTTTCAAGGTCAATATCGAAGAACGGAGGAATTTCGAAAGACATTTGGATCGAAACAATGACCCACAGGCCACAATCGTGATAAAAGGCTCAAATGTGGGCCACGATCATGGCTTGCATCTGGCAGACTCCCAATTGCTTACAAATTTCATAGTTCAAGGGACTTTTTGGTCCTTTTGAACCTCATAAAAATCATAGGATTACCCAAAACATAAAAGACTATTTAAAGAACATTAAGAGGAGCACAAAGTAGCCTTTTGCATTAGCCACACTTGAAACCCTAAAGAGAGAATACTAAAAGATAGAGAGAGAAGAAGAAGGAAGAGGAAGACAAAGATAACTCGATGTGCTTCCCAGATTGGGAGGTTTTTCGACGTTGCTACCTACTGTCATCTATTCTAAGTCATTATTTCCTTTTCATTTTGATTTTAATTATGTATAGAATTGAGATGGATAGTTTGATAATAGAATTTGAAATATTGATGATGCTCTAAACTCTCCTTGGGGATTTTATTTTGATTTAATGATAATTTAGTCGATTGTTTTTATTAAATGAATATAGTGATTTGATTGTATTCTTGCATAATTTGGTAATAAACTGAGAGGGTGAACTGAATGAAAAAAGATTAAATCGAATTAATAAGAGTTAAGCGATTTAATAGAAACTGTGACAAATCGTATTGTTAATTGTGCAGAGAGAGAATTTGTGTGATATTTTGATAATTTATTAGAGTGCTTCAAATCTACTTAAGGTTTTGGATAATTTATGAATTGAGAGATTGCAAATTCCATAATCTGATTAGGGTTTATAATTTAGGGTTTAATGGTATAACTTGAGAGAGAGTAATCAACCTAGGATACTCTAGAACTGACACTCCATTGACACATAATCAACTAGGTTAACATTAATGATAAGTAAAATACCCTTTCTCATTAATTGGTAAATTCCTTAGTTCGATTTCTGTTATGATTACATACTGCTCACTTGTTAATACTTTTGTGTTTAATTTCTGATTTGATTGGTTGAACTCAATTATAGTAATTAATTTCTATTGCATCTTTAATTTTTAGTTTTATAGTTTTTATGGCCTTAGATTTTAGGATTAGATTGCTCTCCTTTATCGTGGGATCGACATCTTTAATATTACGCTACAAATCGTGCGCTTGCGGAATATTGAAGGTTTATAAGATTAAAACTTACACCAATCATGGATCATTATTAGTTTTCCAATAGTGGTATCATAGTCTCTTTTAATTGTTTAACTTGATTAAATTTCTTGATTGTTTTTTATTTGATAGAAATCAATACTTAAAACTATCAATTAGGGTTTATTTAATTTTCTGAAAATTGAAAATCCCCTTTATTTTGTGTATTATGGAAAAACAATCCCACAGGCTTTAACTTGAATTTTAAGTTTCTAAAAACTTAATTCATATGCCTTACACGAGTTTTGCTCTTTTTGTTATTTTTCTGAAAAATGTTGCCTCTATTTTTGGAAACTAATTTCCTTGTTTGTTGCTGTAAAAATTGATTGTAGTTTTTGAAAAATACAATTGCATGATCCCATAGTGTCGATTAAGATTTTCATTGTATTTTAGAAAACAAAATTACTTGTCCCCTTAGTTAGTTTATGTGTGGATGTGTTCGAATTTGTATTTGTGAATCAATGTTTGCCGCCAATTAAATGCACCAATGATGATTGGCAGGAAAGAAGAATGCATTAGCATCTAGGATGGGCAAAGGCAGAAGCAAACCAAGGTGGTTGAAGGAGAATCAAAGTGTAGCACCTTACTCTCATAGTACATATCCCTAAACATACAGATAGTATTCGAGAATATACTCTACGAGGGTGGCATGGTAAAACAATCAATCAATCAAACTCATTAAATTTTTTTAAAAATATCACACGTATATGCGAAAAATTAATAAAGGAACTTTCAACCCATTTTATTCATAAATATTTTCAATCGCAGTGTTACAACTATTATAAATATCATCAACAATTCAGTATCCACTTAGGTCCATTGTAGATATAAAACACTTGTAGTCATAATGTCATTTTATTACAACATCATTCACATACACACTGTATAATACAAGTGAAAACATTTTGATACAAAATAATGAAATACATATGCACACATGAACTGATCCTGACCTATATCTCTCACTCGAATGTAGTGGCTAGACTCCAATTTGTCTAACTGGAGATCTTCTCTAAGCTTGAAAAATAATGTTACAATTTTGAGGTAATTTTTGTGAACTCAGTGAGTGGACCATCCTCAATAGCTCACTCATATCACATAACACATATAGTTCATGTAATCACATAATTCATATCATCTCATTAATAATCATATAACATCATATATCACTTTGATCACTTATTTCGCATTTCACATTCAGAGTAGTAAAACAGTTCGTTTTGATCTTTTAAAACATACATATCAATTTTATACGCAATGCTCAAGAGACTCACTTCTAATTGTTATTGTTGTGACTAAGTGCCTTTTTACTGGCTCATATCCTTTGTGGATACTGGGCTTGCTTTAGATATTGTCCCATATCCCTTGTTAATAATGGGCACATTATCAACTAAGCTTGTGGCACTTGTGTATATCTCGAGCTTAGCTTTTTCAGACTGGTCACTCCGGTCACAACAGCCTTTATGTTATTATAAATTCATATAATGAAATGCATCTAGTCATATAAGATCAGTCAATCACTTTACACATTCAATTTCACATGTCATCGGACCTAAATCTGGCATTAAACAGTTATGTTGAGAATTACTTATTTATGTCAGATTTACATACAAGGAGCACTTCCAATGTTCTCACATTTATCAAACTCCTCGGACTATTAATGTCCGAAATTGTCTCAATCGCATTCACGTCATTCATATCAGTTGCAATTCAATGCACAAATTTAAAATAGAATAAACAATAAAATGAGATCATCTAGGTCTACTCACAGTACGCTTCAGATTAGTATTTGCTTTTAAGATCTATAAACTTATGGATATGGACATTCTATCTTGTATCAACATTATGCAATACACATATTGCACATACATTGTTAATTGCACAATCACATAAACATTCAATTTTACACATATGTATATGTGTAATGTATAATGCATGCTCAATTTAACTATTCCGATATGTTTCCTTAATCATGTCTCTTGATCATTCAAACCTTATCATTTGTATGTGTTTATCTTATTCTTAGGTTTACACCTTAAGAACACTTGGTTATTCTAATATCATAATTCAATTACTCATAATTTCTTTTCTAGCATTATATGCTCTTATAATATCCAATTCTCATTCACGTTTACTTGATACACATCACTCATCTCCTTTGAATCACAAATACAATCATATGAACATCTTCATTCCCATTATACTCACGACTTTGGTACTTTGATATCAACAATTCATTCACTAATCATGCACTAAGATTCATAGCTTAATATACTTGATTATCCTAAGTTCCTCAATCAACATTTACCGGTCCTTTCTAGTGAATCAAGATGACCATGAAATTTGGTGACGAGGAAGGATAATGTATGAGGATTTTATGGTTCAAATTTCAAGTCAATCAGAGATCCAGAGAAGAAGTTATGGATAAAAGAGTAAAGGGTGTCGAAAGTTATCCAACAACAATGCACATTCACTGTCACGATTGTGCTTGTTCACGATCATGCAACTCCCTAATGTTCCTCTCTATCATGATCGTGCTTGTGTATGATCGTGCACTCCTTTATTCAAGCATCATTCCAGCTTTTCTTTCAAAATAGATTTTTGGGTCGATTTTGCATGGCTATTTTGACATAATAAACGAGGGATTTAGGCAACAAATTCTTTTAAAAAAATTGTCCCTATAAGTCTATTACCACCAATTTCATGCAATTTGGTTCAACAATCTACAAGTTATACTCAAAATACTACAAACTGTTCTCAAACTATGAAGTACACAATACTCAACTTCAAGACAAATTTTGAAACTCTTATAGGCAGAATTAAATTTTGATTTCTTCATGAAAAATATATTCATATGTCTCTAGTTTAATCTAAACTTAAAATCATCCCATTTCAATATCTACAGATCAAGTTATAGCTAAAATATAGATGCATGTTTAGTAAAAACACTTTATCTAACATATTCCAGCACACATGTAACTTCACTTTCATCCTAGTTCATCTCTTTTGCTTAGTCTATCATTTCTAGCTTATTTCCTCATTATTTCCTCTTCATTCCTACTCCCATTTCAACTCAATATCATTTAAAAACAAATCATGATCTATATTTGATCATTAACCAAAAAATAGAACATATACATGTACCTATTCATCATCAATTTTCTGCACATATGTTTTACTCCAATATCATCTTCTATCATCATATATGCTTCTAATTAGACAACCCATAAAGAACAAAGTTTAAGTTACATGTTTAGCTCCAAAGCTTCTTTAAATCATCAAATAACCCTAGCCTCTACGCATCATACGACCATCATTATTGAAGGAGGAATAGGCTATATTTTTAGTTACAAAAAGAAGAGATAGCAAAGACCTTGAAGAAATAAAGTTAAGGGAGCATGATCTCAATGTGATGAGGGTGAGGGTGAGAAGATTGTAAGTAGAGAAGAAAAAAATGAAGAAAAGAGCATGTGGCAACGTAAAAGGCAAAGCAAAAATAGTCTTTCAAATGTAATTAACGATGAGTTTAACGCTTGGTGAGTGTCATAACACTTGTCATGACACTTATCACTCAAAAATCAAATAGCATCTTTTACTAATGGTACTCAATACGATTAATCATTGGTCCATTTGTCACCCATTTTCTAATCCAATTAACTCCCAATTTTCAGTGATATTTGTCATTAAATCTTAATATCATTCATCAAAATTTCTACGGCTACCTAACATTTATTTTTGTTACTATTCATCAATTGTCTCGCCATTTAGCATTTTTTCTAATCCAAAAATACCCTTAATTCTAGAATATTCTCAAATTTCACCAAAAATTCTAAATCACTACTTATACACGTCTACTCAGTTTTTAAGACACATAATCTATAATTCACATTAAAACAATCATTTATACCCAAAAAAAGTGTCAAATGAGTGCGTGAACAAATCATTGTAATGTGTGCAATATTTCAGTTCATGTGTGTGTATGCTAACATTATGCCTGAACATGAAATGCACTTTTTTAATCTCTCATTGGTATTTTTCAATTACAGAAATCTAAGGTTCTAACCTTAATATGAAAACAGGATGTTACACAAAAGGTGGCAACACATAAGAAACGTACAAAAAATCTAGGTAGAAAATGTTGGGATATATGTAAGATGTGCCTTATAAGGGGATAAAAGCTTGATGGCCAGACATTACTAGTGTGTGTGCAACATTTGTCAATTGACACCCAACGTTGGTTACTATACATGTCTCACAAAAAAAGTACTGGCATGTGCATCCAATCCCTAATCCTTGTTTATTTTAATTTTATATGTTTTAACCTTTTAATTAAATTAATTTAATTAAGAGTAAATTGGCGTAGTTTCCTAATAATTTTAAAAGTAATTTTCTAAATGTTTGAAAATTATTTCAAAGTATTATTTTATTAGTAATATTTTGGAATTTATTTTATATTTTTAACGAGTTGGATTATTAAATTAAATTATTTATCAAATCAACAATTAGAATCAAGCAAAGGATTTAAAGGATTTTCTTTCATAATTTGATTACGTTAGAAATTATTCCTATAATGAGATTATATTATTTTGTGAGACCTAAAATTTTGAAATTATAAATCCTTTTATTAAATATTAAGTATATGTTAAAATGTGATAGTTGTCTTCCATTATTTAAATAAAACTATAGTTTTGTTTATTATAAGGCTTGTTGAGTGACTTAAGGCCCATTAACCTAAATATGTTTTTATCCTAAATTAATAGGTTCAACTTAATAAAATTTGTATGATTTGGATGACCAACTTATGATTATATGAATTTAGAGGCAAGGTTAGGAATAATACATAAGATATATTTTGGCAAAGAGTTATCACTTAATGGATTAACGAGCCACATAAAATGTGATTAATAAAATTATTATGTACTTAGTTCAAATTGAGTTGTTTTATTGAGTGACTCAAGATTAACTTAGTCTAAATAAGATCCTATTCCATTATAAACTTATTTGATAATTTTTAATACAATAGTGAAGGCTATTATTTTGAATGAAATAGTGGGAATGATAAAATATTTTCAAAGTTATTATTTTATTTGATTTTGTGGCATAAAAATACTCTCTCTTTTATGTCTTTTGGTTGTTAGATAATATGAGTACCAATCTATCGTTGAGGAGTATCATAGATGCTAACATTCTAATTAGACCTAATTTCTCAAAATAGTTGTGTAACTTAAGAATTGTTTTTAGGTAAGAAAAGAAATTATATGTTCTTGAAACTATTGTTTAACCAAAGCCTAGTTCAGATGCGATTGATGAGGTTTAAGAGAGATATCAACATCATATTGATGATGTTGAACAAGCTATATATATGATGTTGGCTAGTATCTCTCTGGAGATTCATACAAAACATGAGAATATGGATGCTCTTGCTATAATTTTACGTCTTAAGGAGTTATTTAGTACACAAAGTAGGGTGGAGAGATATCATTTCTCTAAAAAATTATTTAAATATAAGATGGCAGAAGGATCTTTAGTGTAGCTATATGTACCAAAGATGATTTAATATATTAAAAATTAAGTCAATTAGGTTTTGTCATAAACAATGAGTTAAGCATTGATATACTATTGCAGTCTCTTAGTTCGAGGTTTTCATCGTTTGTTATTAGCTTTCATATACATCAAAAGGATGTGTCATTGCCTAAATTGTTAAATATGCTCAAGACCATTGAGGGGTGCTTTAAGAAGGACTTCAGTTTTGTTCTTGTTATAGATTTTTCTAAGAGTAAGAAATCAAACCTACGCTAAAGTAGTAAGACAAATGGTGGTGTTAAGAAGAAGGACAATGATAAGGGCAATTTTTTATTGTGGAGTTCATGGACGTTAGAAGAGGAACTGGAAAGTTTATCTTACTAGTCTGGTCGATAAGAAGCTCAAGATAGCTCTATCTTCATATATGTTTATGATTGAGATCAATCTTTCTGCTTTTTTCTTTACATCCTTAGGTATTAAATACTGGAGGTGGTTCTCATATTTATAATAGCATATAGATGTTAACAAGAAGTAGATCATTGAGGAAACGTGAAGTGGATATGCAAGTTAGAGTGAAGCAAGAGCTGTTGCATTAACTATAGGAACTTATAGTTTGGTTTTACCTTCTAGCCTTAAACTAGAACTTAATAATTATTGTTATGTTATAGTTGTTAATAGAAATAACATTTCCATTTTATTTAGATTTGAATGAATTGTCTTTATTATGAAGAATAAAAGTTGTTCTTTTTATAAAGATGATATTAATTACGATATATATGATTTACAAATGGTCTGTAAGAATTAAATATTGAATGCTTAATCCTTAATATAAATAGCAAGAAAAGAAAATTAAGTGGACAAAATCCATCTTATTTATGAAATTGTAGGTTAGCTCATATCAATGAAACTATAATCACAAAGTTACATAAACAAGTATATTTAGATCCTTTTAGTTATGAATCATATGAAACTTGTGAAATTTGTTTGTTAGGAATGATAGTTAAACCTTTAGTGAAAGGGAAAACATGCTAGTGGATTACTATGGCTTATACATTCAGATGTATGTGGCTATATGTCTACTTGCACTAGAGGTGGATGCTCATATTTTATTACATTTACAAATGATCATTCTAGATATGGTTTATATACTTAATGAAATAAAAGTCCAAATCATTTGAAAAGTTTAAAGAATTTAGACTTGAAGTTGAAAAACATACTGGTAAGAATATTAAGACATTTAGATCTAATCAAGGTGTTGAATACTTAGATCATGAGTTTCTTAGTTACTTAAAAGAGAAAAGAGAATGAGATTCTCTCATAATGAACTCCTCCTAAAACTCTATAATATAATTAAGTGTTTGAGAGGTGAAATTGTACTTTATTAGATATGGTACATTTTATTATGAGTCATGCAATCTTTTCTTTCTCTTTTTAGGGATATGCCTTTAAAACTACTGCTTACCTTATGAATATAGTTTCATCCAAATCAATTGACAAGAACCATATGAGATATAAAATCATAGTGACCAAACTTGTCGTGCCTAAAGATTTGGGGATGTGATGCTCTTATGAAATGTGTAACATCTATTAAGCTTCAAGCTAAGTCAAATAAATGTAAATTTGCACGATATTTAAAAGAGAGTGTCATATATCAAATTTACCATCCTCTTAAGAAAAAGGTGCTTATCTTAAGACATGCTACATTTCTAAAAAAAGGATTTATTCTTAAGAAAGTAATAGGAGTGAGGTATAATTTAAAGAAGTTCAATAACCACAACTTCACATCCAAATGGAACAAGAACTTTAAGTGGATACATATGATGTGTAACCAAAGGTTCAAGAGACATATAGTCCGTGAATAAAGATTTGATGAAACTTTATCACCATTAGCTATGTTTAATTCCATAAGGATTTTATTGGCTACAACCTCGTATTATGATTATGAAATCTAGCATATGGAAGTCAAAACAATATTTCTCATTAGGAACTTTCTTAAAGAAGTATACATGATACAACCTAAGATATTTCCTAATAAAGTATGCAAACTATTTCCTAATAAAGTGTGCAATTTGCAAAAGTCTATTTATGGACTTAAGCAAGTGTTACGAATTTGGAACATCCATTTTGATAAGATAGACAAAGAGTTTGATTTTATAAGAAAATATGGATGAATCATGTGTTTATAAGAAGGCTAATGGAAATGATCTCAGCTTCCTAGTAGTATATGTGGATGAAATATTTTTTATTAGAAACGAAATACATGTGCTCCAATATGTAAAGATTTGGTTGTGCAAGAACTTCTTTATAAAGGATCGAAGAGATGCAGCCTATATTTTAGAAATATAGATTTATAAAATGATTGCTTAGCTTATCCCAATCTACGTGCATAGAGAACGTGTTAAAGAATTTTAACACGGAGAACTCTAACAGGGGATTCTATCTTATACCGTATGGGATTTCTCTCACAAAAAAAAGAGAGAGATAAAATGGATTATATTCCATATACTTTGGTAATATATCAATTATTTATTCGATGCTATGTACTAAACTAGATGTCTTTTATGCTTTGAGCATAACAAGCATGTTTCAAGAAAATCCTGGTCATAGTTATTGGATAGTTGTGAAAAATACCTTAAAGTAATTGAGAAATACTAAAGATGTTTTCTTAGTCTACAGAGGAACTAAGCTGAGAGTTTAGGGGAATTTAGATGATAGTTCTTTGTTCGATCCAACTGATAATAGATTACTGTCAGGTTACATCTTCACTTTGAATAGTAGTTTGGTAAGATGGAAGAGTTTTAATAACCAACCATTGTAAATTTTACAACCAAGGGATAATATATTTCCATGAGAAAGGTTACAAAGGAAATAGTTTGGATCAAGAAGTTTATCATCGAACTTGGAGTAGTTCTTAACATTGTTAAAATATAGGTATTGTATTACGACAATAATGATGCTATTACACAAGCAAAAGAACCAATATCTCATCAATAGTCTAAACATATAATTAAGAAGTTTCAATCATTAGAGCGAGTTCTCACTAAAGAGAATCTTGTTAATCCTTTCACTAAGTCATTATCTCATAAGAGACATATTCAACATATAAATGGATATTGTATTAGATATGTGGGAGATTAAGTTACTATAAGTGGATTTTAGTTTATGCCATTACAACCAATTGGTAGGTTTCAATTTTATGTATAACATTATTATTTTAATTAATAAAAGGTGTTCTTTATCTATATTTATTTTGTTAATTACTATTGGTGTTTTAATACTAAAGATAAAATCCTAGAATAATTATTGTGTAATTAAAATTATGGTAATATTGTAATTATTATATTCAATTTGAATTTATGCATTATTCTTAAATTGTTCCTAGTTATAGTTTCATTAAGATGGGATATAGATGAAACGATAAAACTAACATATGTTATTTCTTTCTCATATAAATAAAGTAATTGATCTAAAGTATGAAGATACTTAAATAAACGTGTGAGTGCTTATGCGATAATAAGTATATTGAATTGACTCGATTATGAGGATCCCAAATGAAATATAACTTATATGTATATAGATTTATCATTATAATACTTGTATAATGATCCTTAGACTTGAGATTACTAAAGTTTCTTATATTAGAATTACTATGTTTGATGCTACTTATGACATGTTTTAATTAAGGTTGTTTTGTCAGTAATACTTGAATATAGTATGAAACACGAGAAGATGATCGATTAAGTCAATAAAATTTTGTTACTATAAAGTATTACAAAGAGTATTCCACTGTTATTAATTAGTAATGATTTAAAAATCCTTTAGCTATAGTAAATTGACATTTAAAAGGTATTTTAAAATATCAATTATAAATCAATTACTAATCATCAAGAGTGAACATGGTTGAATTTATAAGAGTAGATACTATATTCACACTCTATATCCAATTAGATCAAATTGGATGACAAAATGATTGAATTATACATCATAACCATGCATGAACAAGTTAAGTCAAACTATTTTGACATTCCTAATATATAGTGGTCATGATATATCGGTACAAGTCAATCTTAATATATGAGTATAAGTTATTTAATTAGAGAACTAAAGACAAACTAAAAGAAATTTTAATGTCTAATTATATTTATGAATTACAACTATAATTTATAATTATTGCTAAAATATTAGGAACCTAATAAGTCACAAATAAAGAGAAGTTAAAAAGTGAAAAGTCAATTTAAATTAAGTTGAATTTAATTATGAAGTTTAAGAAACTTTAGGGTTCAAATATGAGATAATTAATTTAAATTAAATTAAATTAAAATATAATTATAGTTTAATTTTAATGATAATTAGATATTTTAATTTGAACAAAGATAAACCCTATTTTGGCTATAAATAGGAAATAAGTGTAAAGGAATTGATATTCGTAATTATTCATCTCAAAAGTTAAGTTGTTTTCTCTATTTATAGATATAGTTAGAGGTTGGATGATTCAACAACTCATAATTGGCACTTCGTGAAAGAAGTTTCAATGGAAATTGATTGTCTTCAAGATTCATATTTTCAAGTTATTTAATTAATAAGATAAGATTAAAAATAAACAAATTATTTTCTTATTAAATAATAGTTAGTTTTCCCAATATCTTATTTCGTCTCTCGTTTCCAACTCTATTTCACTATTATTGTGTTTAATATAAAATTATTTTATATAAACTTGTTATAATTATTCATTAATTTAGAAATTAGGTAAAAAAGTGAATATATTCAATTTAATCCCTCTCCCTCTCGTTTATAATCTATAGACCAACAATAAACATATTCAATACCCATACATTCAACTTACTAATCTTACATTAGAGAAAATCTCAAATAACTTTTGCAAGTGCCTAAACATAACATGTAAAATGAATGGGTCCATATATTGATAAGTGAAAGATCAAATATAAAAAAACACTTAATTATGTAAAAGTAAGAATCATCTAAGTCTTTAGAGAGGTTCTTTAAAACTCACTCATAAACTCAGTGTTAGTTGTTGCATGTTCACTTACTGCTAAAATCTATTATTGGTTAATAGAATTGAATTGATGGATACTTCTATTATTAAGAAAAAGATTGAGAAGATAATTCTTCTTTACACCCAAATTAAAAAATGTAGATATTTACCATCTCTTACATCTAAATACTAAAATCCTGAGTTCTTGAAAATTTAAAATCTCCCGTACAAGTAGTATGTACTTAGAATACAATGAATATTTAGTACTTTTAGATAATATAAAAATATATGACAATGTTGGACCTTATTGAGGACATGACCCATAATAGAAAACTTTGGCATGTTATGATTTAAGTAAAAGATCCTCGTAAAGAGATCGTACTAGTTCTCTTATATCTTTTAACTCTTACGTTTTGTAGTTAGTCTTAGTGTCAATTACATATTATTATTATTATTGTTGTTATTGTTGTTATTATTGTTGTTGTTGTTGTTGTTAGTACTATTATTAATATTTTATTATTAGCATTATTATTGGTATTACTATTATGTTTATGATTTTTATGTTAGTATGACTATTATTATTATTGGTATTTCTAGTATTATTATTATTACTTTTATTTTTATTTTTACGATTATTTATATATATTATTTATTTTATTTTATTTTATTTTCCTATTATTGTTACTGTTATTATGTTTATTTAATTTATTTTAGTTTATTTTAATTGTAATTTATTTATTTATTTTCTGTTTTTAATTTTAATTTTAATTTTATTTATTTATTTTCACTTTCTATTTTTTTATTTTCATTCATTCGTGTTAGTCATTTGGAAATAGCCTTGAAAGTCCGAAAGAATATAGTTTCACAAAAACTTAGTTCTACTACAGTTGCTTTGAACTGTATCTGTGGTCAGGGACGGAGCCACTGTGGGGGCACTTGCCCCCACTGACTCCAAAAAATTTTACATGAATAATTTATTATTTTAAGTTTTGAATCTATAAAAAAAATTAAAATTTTGTTTCTATTAAAATTTTGCCCCCACTAAATTTTTTTTACCTCCAGTTAAATTTTGCCCCCACTTAAAAAAATTTCTAGATCCGTCCCTGTCTGTGGTTGCTTAATGTAAAACAACTGTATTAATAATTTATAAATTTTCTAGCACAAATGAAAATAGAAAAATTAATCACGAAACAAGCAAATCAACACTAGAGATTTGATAACACAGTTCAACATACTTTGCATATATCTGCAGGGCCCTCGCCCAGCTTAATCACTTTCATCAAAGAACAACAATAATTTTACTCAAAGCATTACAAAACTAACTCACTCTATCCTTGACAATATCCCTCATCCTCACAACTCATGAAAGTAAATCACACCTAATAATACGACCATCTCATGTTAACTTCAACAAAGGACTTTCTCAACAATGTTTCATAATAAAAATGATAATAAAACAACTCAAGTGATTGAAATAATAAAGAACACAAATAAAGACAATTGACAAAGAAAACAAATTCCCTAATAATGTAGCTTCGTCAACGAAAGAATGAGAAGTTGTTTATCGAAAAATCTATTGTGAAGCTTCAATATCATCACTGTAACATCCCACATACATCAGCTATAAAATGTCTCAAATTAACAAACCTTTCATTACTGAAATGTCATGCGCAAAGAGTTGCAAAAACACCAAGGTTGCTAGAAGTTTTTTAATGAAAAACCACTATCATCAATAGCTCAAAAATTCTCTCATGTTGGGCAAAAAACATAACTCCCTAATCCAACTATAGAAAATCACAGACTTGACAAAGAAATGCAGTTGCAAAGATCACGTATCACACACTTGACAAAGAAACGCAGCTGCAAAGATCACGAAAGCTTATGGAGTTTTCGCATATCACAGATCACAAACAACGGCCACAAAATCAACACTCCATCAGCAATGAACAACCTAACAAAATCATGCAAACACTATAAAAAAATCAGCTGCCAAAATCCACACGCTAGTCACCAAATAAGCCCTTAATGGTCGTTTAAAAAAATAGTAGAGAACACAACACAAAGTCATGCACAGTCAACAATTTTTCAGCACCCAAAATCACATTATCCTTGATAGAAAATTCTGCAACACATGAAGATAATATCCCCACAAAATCAGCTACAAAATATCATCTAAGATAACACAAAAATCTCAACTGCCAAGTCACTATATACCCATCGTTCCTCCACATAAAAACGACATTATTTCAACTTACGCATCATGTGAAACACAGCCAAAGACAACTGCAATGGTCAAAACAAATCTCCAAAGATATTGTTAGCTTAGATAGTTATTATTCCCAAAATAGGCTATACAATAAATCTCATATTGATTAGAATTTTAAACCTAATCATTCTACTATTGAAAGAGTTCTACATAAATCTAAGTAACTAAGGGCCCGTTTGGTTGAGCTTTTATCAATAGAGCTTTTATCAGTAGATCTTTTGTCAGTAGAGCTTTTCTGAGAAGAGCTTTTTTTAAAAGTCAGTTGATTGTTTGGCTGTCAATTAGAAAAATAGCTTTTTTAAAAGAGTTTCATACAAGATATCTTGTTTGACAATATAAAATAAAAAACACTTTTATTAATTTTAACTATATTAATGTTTGGATATATTTTAAAATTTTGAAATGAATTATTATGTATGTATGCATCATTTTAAATTTAATTTATAGTGTTTTAAAGAATTCTAAAAGAGATAAATAAATAATTTTATTAAATACTTTTGAATATTATATTTTAGTACTTAAATATATATATATTTCAATAGTTAATTCCATTATATTACATTTGAATATTTAACGATATTCAAGACAATATAATGGGTCGCGCACCATTGCAATATAATGGTGCAATATATTTAACAGTATTCCAGTATATTCCATTATATTGAACAGAAGAGAGCGAAGATGGGTTGCGTACGAACAAAGACAGTAAAGAAATCATCACGTTAAGTGATTGAGCGCTACTACTCTCGCATGACCCTCGACTTCCACACCAACAAGAAGGTGATCGAGGAGGTTGCCATTATCCCATCCAAGCGCCTCCGGAACAAGATCTCAGGGTTCTCCACTCACCTCATGAAACGGATCCAAAAGGGCCTAGTTGGTGGAATCTCGCTCAAACTCCAGGAAGAAGAGCGCAAGCGTCGCATGGACTTCATTCCCGATGTCTCTGCCATTAAAACTGACCAGATTGAGGTCGATAAGGAAACTATCGACATGCTTGCTGCAGTGGGTATGAGTGAGATTCCTGGGCTTGTTCAGGTTGACCTGGTTGCTGCTCCCGTTGCTCAGTTTGGATTCGGCCGTGGTGGTGGTGGTCGCAGTTTTTGCTGTTTGTTGGAGAAGATGAGTTTTTCGTATAAACGGAACAAAAGAAAAGAAACAGAACAGTAACCAAACTTTGGATATATACGGATGTGATGCAAAAACGTCTACCCGAATAAGTTATTTTTGGAACTTTTCTAAAAAGTTCTAAATTTTAGGTTTTGAAAAAGTTGTATTTGGACTTTTAAAAAAGCTACTTCTATTTCAAAAGTACTTTTGAAATTTTCAGCCAAACACTCACTATTTTCTTAAAATAGATTTTGTGGTAGAAAAAAGTGCTTTTGAAATTTGCAAAAGTTGAAACAAACAGGTTAAGTCCAATTTCAAATAATGCCTAAAATTATATTACAAGATATTATAATATATATCTTAACAAGTCTTTTTAATAGTTAGGGGCAAGATAACATACTACTGAATCTCTCTAAATGAGATTTTTACTAAGTATTGTTGTTGTTGTTGGATAATATAAAGTAGATTAACCTAGTTAATCTTTCCTAGAATCAAGAGAGAATCAATATAAATCCCTTCCAGATGTCATCCTCGTAAACAATACAGTATTGGTTGTGTAGTTGTAATCTGGTTTTTGCTTCTGCTTTCTGGGTTCTGCTAGGAGTTGCCATCCACGATTCCTTATGCAATCTGTCTGGGATCTTGAACTCTTTTCTTTTCCGAGAAAATAAATTGTTATTGATTGCCCATTGGTACAGGAGGGCTCATGTGACACGCCTTGTTTATATATTATTGAACTTTATTATTAAATAATGCTCCTAGATTTGATCTTCCACTTGTGTAGACATCGTGTGTCATACTAAAAACAGCCTGTGCCCGTCACACAAGGCCACTCTTGTCTTCAAATTTTGGTTGTTTTCTATACCATGCAACTGTATTAGTGGTCTACATTAACCACAATCATCGTGCAATCATTTTATGTTTCTTATTTCTAAATTAAGAGAGTCCAACTTGAGCTTAGAATAATAGCACTAAGTTTTATTACAATTTATATATGTTTAAGGAGCAAAATAGTTCACATTCGAATGTTTATTTAATGTTCGTTAGAAAGTATAATTGTGATTTTCAATTATTATTAGAAAAAGATTTGAAAAGTTAATGTAGTAAAAAGCAAATCGAGTCGAACTTGAAGGAAGCAAGAAAGGAAGTAAGAGGTTGCAGTCCAGACACTTGTAGCTTAGTCTACAAGAGAAGAAACGAGAGCCCAACTAACCTAAGACGAAGGCAGCAGTCTACAAAAAACTATACGCGAAAATAAAGATTAATATACGATGGATGCCAAAAACATGAGTTCAGATTCTGTCTAATATTATATTGTCTTATTATGTTTAATAAATCTCAGTCATTTATTTATATGGGTATCATGTAAGTCCTGCGTAGATCCTGTAAAATAAATAATTAAAATTTTATGAGACAAAATAAAACAGAATAATATTGGACAAAAAATTTTGTCTGAAAATACAAAGGTTAATGGACTGACATGACAAATAAGGAATCTTCTCCTATCACCATAAATTAGGTTGAAGGTGTCTCAGTTTATCCTACTAACGACTCCAACCTACTCCGTAATAATCCCAAAGCCCTAACACACCTCTCTACCTATTGAAACAGCCCGTGTTGGGTAGATCTCAACGTTTCGGTTTGTCATTATCATTCTCGCTTCAAAAACAAGACAAAATAACAGCAGCATCAACAACAGCAACCGGTATAACAGAACACTTCCGCAGATGCTGCTGTCTTTTTGGTTGGTCTTGTAGAACGTCTCTTTCCGGTACACTGTCTACCCTTTTGGCTATGTTTAGTTAATCTTATGGTCTGTGGAGATAAGACATGAGACAACGTAGAGAAAGATCAGTAGTTCTTCCATTTTCCATCGGCTGTACTTCTCAGTCCAGTCTAGCGGTGGCCACTAAGAAATCTGTATCCAACACAAAACCATCTGCGACAAGTATTTAATTCTCTTCCATTTCTCAACATCACCGCTTTTTTTAATTTCCTTCTTTGTTAGAGTTCTTGTTTATATATGTGCTTTGATCAGATTGTAAAGAGAAACAAGAAAGAAAGGGGAGATTGAGGAAGGATAAGGTGAGAAAGACAGTGAGTTTAATGGCTCTTCCAAAGCGAAACATATCCGTTGGGATGCACAAATTGATGAGGAGCATCAGAAGTCTCTCCCATGTTCTATTTGGTAAGTAGCAGAACCTATCTTATCTTAGTTTTAACCAGCTATTATATTATACATGTAATTAAAAAGATAGATGTTTGATTTGAGTTCTTTTTTCTGAACACTCCATTATTTCTTTGTGTTCTCCCTGAGGAATCGTCGCATTTCCTTAAAAGACAAGCCTTTCCTTATCGTATACCAAAACAATCATGTGACGAGAGCTTTGGCCTCTTCTATTTTCTCTCTCGATAGTGTTCTTATCAGTACTAGATCATGACAACAACTTCCTAGCCCTTCAAGCAAAACTAAACATGTGTCCTATGTAATTAACTAAAGTGGCAAAAGTAGTTGGGTTCTTCACAAATTTTCTAAGCCTTTTTTATCCAATTGTTTTGGAACTCAATAGTTTGCAAACGAGAAGAAGAAGAAGAAGAGGAAGAGGAGGAGGAGGAGGAGGAGGTCGAGATGGAGATTGGATATCCAACAGAGGTGAAGCATGTGACACACATAGGCTTGGATGGCACTACCACGACTAACCATGTCAAGGGCTGGGAAGCCCTTAGACCTCCTGAAATCATTTCATTTCCTTCAAATTCTTCAAGGAAAATGGAGCTTTCTGTTCAACCCCAGCATCGTGCTCTTAAATCTTAATCCTTCCAATTTTTCATGTGATGCTGTGATGTGTATAAACAAGTCAAATTATTTTCTTTGCCAATAGGAACTGTATTGGAAAAGCATCTACGGTACTGTATATGTTTATTTGCTGTTGAATCGTAACTTGTATTCTAAAATTAACCATAACGCTGAATTACACGTAGAAATAGGCAATGCCACATTCTATATCGCATTGGTTCTAACATAATAACAATTTTTTTTTTCTTACGAGGTGTTTTAGAAGGGTCTCAATTATAAGAAGATATCTTTAAGTTATCTACATTCAGATTAATTCTTACTCAAATCGGATAATTCTCTTATAGGAAGTAAAATTCTGATCTTAAATTTTAAACAGTTATATACATGAAGAGAATTCAAACTCATGATCTCATTTTAGCATCCTCTCCCCAACAACAAAACGAGTGTTCACTTTTTTTATTGGGTTTATAACACTGGTATGCGAAGCTAATTAATCCGGATAGGGGCTTAATCACAAAATGAGCACACTTTGATTAGAAGGAACTAACTTTTGGTTAAGAAATATGACACGATTTTGTATTTTTAAATCAAATACATCTCTTTATTTATTAAGCAAATTATTTAAAATTATGTGATTCTTTAAAGTTATTTAATATACATATAAAATTAATAAATTATGATATATTTATGACAATATATCTTTTTGATCATATAAATTATAACAAAAACAATTACACTTAGTATTTGGGTTATAAATTAATAACACTTGGAAATTAAACTTCATATCATTAAGTTTTAACATAATTCTTATATTTTTAATGAAATATGGAGTTATTTATTTATTTTAATATAAGCATAGCTTTCGAGATAATTCTCAAGATTAAACACCAACTTAGTAACTTGCATTAAAGCCCTAGACCAATTCATGTTCGCCACGTCAGCGACCAGGAAACTGATCACATGATTTACTTTGATCCGCCATTTTGATAATTCCACGTTCACTCTTCGTATTGCTTTTAGTTTAATGGCTGGCAACACCGAAGATCAAACCTTTTTTCCGACGGCCGCTGTGACTGGCAGCGGCAGGCCGGTGCTCCTCCCAAACGAGGTCGAGTGCCAGCTTCTCTCCGCTGTGGACCTCGAATTCGAAGAGAGGTCACCTCCCGGCATCGCCGATTTGTCGCCGGCGTTGAAATCCGGTCTCCTGATCCTCACTACGCACCGCCTTTTATGGCTTCCCGCCAATTCTCTTAACAGCAGCGCTACTGCGATTCCTCTCTCCTCCGTCGTGCACATTTTCTCTCCAAAGAAATCGATAAAGTCGATGTTTCACTCTCCGCGTATTCGGATTCAGGTTTCGATGCACTCGAGGAGTATGGTGGTTACGCTAGTGGTGAGAGGGAAGGGCGACTTGGACGGGTTTTTGGGCAAGTTGTTTGAGAGTTGGAGAGGGAAGGCTTGGGAGGCTGACACGTGCGTTACAGGTTCCGTTTCGGGTTCGAGTATGGGTTCGGGTTCCAGTTCGGGTCGAGGTGGTATTTATTCGAGTGATGGGACGGTAAAGATGGCGGGATTGACTGGAATATTGAGGAAGGAGCAGGAGAATTGGGAGAGTACTGATAAGAGCTTGCAGGATGCTTTTCGAGACTTGAATGCTCTTATGGTACGATTCTCTGAGTGTGTATTTGTGCTATAAATTTGCTGGTTCTAATGCTGTGTCGAAGGGAAATGATGAAAAATAAATAGAAATGTAGGAAAGTTTAGTTTGATTGATTTGGTAGTGTACAGGTCTTTTCGTAATAGGGTATAATCAGATTAAGCAACCCATGTTTCATAATTTTCACGATTTTATCGTAAGAACAGGTTCTAGTTCAATGCCGAATGTCATGCATCTTTTGGGTCATGACTTGTACATGGACGAGTTACATAGGTTGTTGATGTCCTAGTCTTGGTTTTATGTGCTCATGTTCTCAAAGAGTTTTGAACGTACAGAGTAAAGCGAAAGAAATGGTGATGCTAGCTGACAAAATGAGGCAAAAGCTTTTGTCTTCCTCTAATGCTCAATCTAGTGAAGGGAATGATGATGAGACGGGTTCCAGAGAAGAGATACAAGACATGTTGTTGAGTGTTGGTATCATATCTCCGGTTACAAAAGAGTCTGCTGGTGCTCTGTACCATCAACAACTGGCTCGTCAGGTCTTTCTCTTTCATCTTTTTATGTTTACATCTTTTTAGTGTCAGTTCAATAGCATTTGAATATCTGATTTTTGGGTCTTAATTGAGGTTTCATTGGCAGATTCTCCGCACTCACGAGCTTCTTTGCAGTACTTATATATTCTTTTTGTTGTTGTTATCAGTTATCTATAACGTCTTGTGTAACATAGGTCCTTGTTTGGGGAATATAATGGTTCTCTTGTCAAACTTAGTTGGCAGATTTTGTTAGAATTCCGTTGGAGAGGGCTGGAGGAATGATCAGTCTTATAGATATCTACTGTCTTTTCAATCGTGCACGGGGCACAGGTTCTTTATCTGAAACTTTATTTCTGGTTCATCACTTATTTTTCTTGCTAGTTCTTATAGATTGTGAAAGATGCCCATCCTTTGTAATTTACACAGAATTGATCTCTCCTGAGGATCTGCAGCGAGCGTGTTCTCTTTGGGAGAAGTTTGACGTGTATGTATGATGAGTATGTGTTGGATACAGCTGTTTCTTTTATATTTGCAAGTTTGATATAAATCATATAGTGGTCATCTAGGAGCTCATCTTCGAATATTGCTAGTTATTTATTAAAATGTCTTATTTTTCGGGGTTATGGTAAATTTTCATATGTTTGCCAGACCAGTCATGCTTCGCAAATTTGACAGTGGTGTCATGGTCATCCAGAGTAAGGCCCACAGTGATGAGGAGGTGATCTCTTTTTCCTTCGCAGTGAAGAAGTCAAACAACAGATTTTTTTTACCTGAACTAAAATGCTTTATGTTTATATTTTATACAAACTGTAACTTCTGCAATTTGATTCGAAGTATTAGGATGAGCTCAAGGCTTCAATACTGTCTATTTCATTAATTATTTAGGTTTTTGCTCGGATAAGAACCCTTGTAACAAGGCCTGATGCCTTGAGAACTGGCATATCCGCTAGTGATGCAGCAATAGCATTGGGTATTGCTCCAGCAATGGCCAAGGAGCATCTTCTGTCTGCTGAGATCAAAGGTGCTGTCATACACTACTTTCTTTGAAAAACTTGGCAACTTTTGTGAAAACTGACATTATTTTAAAATTATTCTTCACAGGTTTATTATGCAGGGATATCAGCCCTGATGGCTTTCGTTTTTATGCCAACATCTTTTCAGAGTTTGATGCCAATAGTTTGTACTTGTAAGTCAAATTATTCAACACAACTTTGTGCTTTGTGCTTCTTCTCATTTTATTGTTTTGAATTGAATTCTTTCTTCCTCTGGGGAATCCAACTACTTACCATAATCATCCCTTCTTAAGGTGTAGTTGTGTCTTATTAAACTGTGTCTCTTTGTTTAATTAGAGGTTAACTCTGTGATAAGCATGGAACTTCTGTTCAGACGTTGGAGAGAGTGATTTTTGGGTGGAAGCATACTCTTTTTATATCTAGATGACATTTTTGTTATGAAAAGTTGATGGTACTTCAATAAAAGTGCTTTACCTTATAATTGGCAAAGTTTTTTCAGTTTGCCTGGAGTTTTTTATACTTAGAGCTCTTGGTTTGAATTCCAAGTATGAAGTTCAAGTTCGTCTTTCTTTTCTTTTTCTATGAGGTGTTTTTGGCATTGTGAAATTAAGTTGACTCTCCATGGGCTTTTATGCTTGTGACCTCAGTTCTTCTTTGGCTTTTATATTATTACAGAGTAGAGATCTTTAGCATGTGAAAGTTTAACTTTATTAATCCACAAGCAAGATGCAGCGGTCCTTTGTCATTTTTTTTGAAGAACTTCATATTGTGATGTTCTGTACCAAGCTCTTCAACATTCCAACTGCTTTATTTTTACTTCATCTTTTTCATTTTTTATCTACAATTTCTGTCTTGATAACAATTGCTGATTATATGGTTCTTTTTATTGATTTATTCCTGGTTAGTCTTTGAACCCCCCTAATTGATATTTTGTTCTATCTTAACAAGTTTCCTAATTTACATGACAGGGTGAAAGATCATAGCATTTATTCGGCGTGGGTCCAAGCTGTATCTGTCTCATAGAGATGCTTTTTTCTCTCATGGGAAGGTTTAAATTTATTCTTCCTTGATTCCACCCCTACTTTTTCTATCTAGCGAAACAATGAATGATAAGGCTACGTTGTAGGTTGGCAGCCCCCTTTAGATCAATATTGTGGGTTTATTGATCTTTAAGTGATCCCTCTTAATCTAATCGGTGTTAAATTGGTTTGGGTTGAAATAAGTGAATGTTCTCAAGATTCTGCAACCATGGATGAAGCATTTCAACTTATGCCTGGCCTCGAGTGTCAGGGGACAGTTCGTTACTGCTTTTGGAGCCCTTTTCTCTGTTCTCTACAAATGAAGAGGCATCCAGCCACAAGTTTTGTTGTTGATGTTTCTTGTAAATTAGGGGGCCAAAGATAGTTGATACGTGACAGCTTCTTTAATCATTGGGGAAGACAGATTTGCCTTTAAAATGTTGAATGAAGGTATGCCTGCATTGCATTGTGAATAAAGCAGCAACTTTTTGGGTGATAACTGTTTAACACTCGTCCAGAACTGTAGTTCCATAGTGTTGGTTCTTTTCTTATTTCCTTGATTAAATCCTGGATTCTTTCCGTTCACCAATAACTATTATCTAAAATGGCATTAATGGAGTTAGTTGTCAACTGGTTGAGACATCGCCTTCAAGACTTTGAAGTTTTTGTTCCAATTTCCACAAATTTTAAAAGTGGAAAATTATTCAATTGCATGTTTTTGAAGAACATAATATTTGTTCTTCAAGTGGCTGGGCCAGCAGGATGGGTGGAGTAAAAAAAACTGGGAGATTGCATACTGATAGAAAAAGTTACAGGAGGCTCTATTTCGATTCAGGCATTTAAACTTGATTGCTTTTGTATGTAAGCATGTTTTCCTGCCTTTGATTAGGGGTACAGGGATGACAATGTGAACTTAATTGCTTATGTATATAGCATGTCTTCCTGCCTTTGATTAGGGGTATAGGGATGACAATGTGCGGTGTTGACCTGACCCACAGGTTGACCAGTCGGCTTGAATCTCAGCCCAATGAGCTTCGGATGGCCTAGCTTGGCCCAGTTTATTATTTAAAAAAAAAAAACAAAAGAATGACGTCGTTTTAGGCAAGATGATGTAGTTTTGTGGCTCTAAGTTGAGCCTCGGGCACTCGGGCCAAGAAATCCCGATCTAAGGTTTGGTTAACTTGGGCCTGCTTTGTTAACTTCAGGCCAGGCCTGGGCCGGATAGCCATTCCTACTGGTACCAGCTCCTATCAGTTATGGTTCAAGATATGTTTCATTCTTGACTTTACCCTTCTAATAAGCAATGTTATGAATACTGCATCTGCTTTGATGCGGATTGAGTTTTGGAATGGGATCTGCATCAAGATCAAAGATGCAGATTTTGGGATATTTTTAAAATTTATAAAATAGTCCCTAAATTTTTTAAAAATTACAAAATAGTCTGTTAACGATTTAGAAGGGGGGTTGAATAGATCTTTAAAGTTTTTCTTAAAATTCTACAATAAAATCAGAAGTTAATTCACACAAAAACAATTTAAACAAATTTAATTATAAAGAGTAAGGAAGAAGAGCAAACACTGTTTTATAGAGGTTCTATGCTAAGACCTACGTCCTCTACCTAAGCTCCCACTTGGGATTTTGTAAACCACTTTATTACACACTTTGTATTTTAGTGTGAACTCTTATAATACCGCTTGATTTTTGACTCAAGCTACCTTTACAACCGATTTGTTTTCCGGCACAAATCCTACCTCACAAGTGACTTTTCAAAAATCACTCAACTCACAAAGATAATGAGATAAAGAAGAAAGAACAA
Organism: Erythroxylum novogranatense; assembly: GCA_029891385.1. NCBI lineage: Eukaryota > Viridiplantae > Streptophyta > Magnoliopsida > Malpighiales > Erythroxylaceae > Erythroxylum > Erythroxylum novogranatense. Next base: position 42,793,445 of record CM057224.1, on the reverse strand, counting down.
TGCTCGATACAGATATGAAAATGAGCTAAGAGCAATATAGAGCGGGTTTGTAGTTGTAATCGTATCTTTTGGCTATATCGACATATATATCTTTATCCCTTGATCTTAATCAATTTATTTTCAGCCTCTTGGAAGATTATAGACGTTGGAGAGTCTCATAACTGTTGCTGATTATCTTATAGCCGTTGTATGAATATTTCCTTTCCATTTGTGACTAATTAACTTCGTCAGAATCAGTTTGCTGTTCTTGTAAGTCGACTTGTCGTGGTGTGTAAGTCGACTTGTAACAACGATTTTTGTAAAACTTTATCTCCGCTCTTCTATAAGTCGACTTATGCAGTGTAAGTCGACTTGCAACATTCGATAAGTCGACTTATAATCTTTTAGTCGACTTGTGTTGTTCTCTACCTGACAGATCTTGATATATTAGTCGACTTATGATTTACTAGTCGACTTATGTTGGCTTCAACGGTTATATTGCAGAAAATCTTGATCTTTAATTGTTGGGATACATATCTTTGAAGATCTTTATCCATAATCTTCACTAAGATCATCTTTTACACCTTGAACGTTGGTGAAGATCACTAACTTGATTTGATTTGTATATTTGTCAATCTTAAAATGTAGTAATCCTTTTTTATTGCAATCCAAATTACCTGAAATAATTCCTTAACTAATTATATATATTTTATTATTATCAAAACATAAAGGAATTTAATTTGTCAACTACCATTGGTCCAACAATCTCCCTCTTTTTGATAATGACAAAATATTTAGAAATTGAAAAGAAATTGAAAACAAGAAACTTGATCAAGGTTTTTAATCCCTTGTCTCGATGGTTAGTTTGTCTCCCCCTTAATTAATAAACCAATGAATTTAATAACCTTGTAAAAATTAATTGTATAAACAGAAGTTGAAATCAAGATAGTCTCAATTCAAAGACATTGTAACACACTGTGACTAAAGGATACCAATGATCAATTTTCAATTTTACTCCCCCTTTTTGTCATAATCAAAAACTAATATGACATAACAGCAAGACAGCAAACACAAAGAGGAAAATAAATGCAAAGTGTAACATCCCGTTACCGAAGTGACGGGTATATTTGTAAATTGGATCGAATTAAAGTTAAAATGCAGGCAAATGTGAATTCTTCATGCATTATAGTTTCTATAGTCATCGGTAAATGATTATTGATGGCATAAGTATATGAATATGCGTACATGTATGACATTTCCCGATTGAATTATGGAAATTAGAAATTTGTGCGAAAAGTGTATAAATGAGTTTTGTATATGAATTGGAATGAGAAAAAAATTGAATTTAGAGAACTGAATTATGAGATTGGAGTGTAGGAATATGCCATTCCTAATTTTGTGAATTTATGGAAATTCTTCTGAAATTTTTGGAGAATCGAGTCCGGACCGGAAAAATGGTATAGTGACTGATAAACTGGATTCCGGGTCCGTGATTGATTGGCAATTGATATGAGGCAAGTTGAATTATGACTTTAGGATTTATTATTAATTTTTATTGCGTATCGGGAGAAATTAAAATCAGAAATTGGATTGAGGTTGTTCGATCTGGACTGGTGGCAATTAATTGCCAAACAAGTCTTAAGGTATTCAGTATATATATATAACTTAAGCCTTTGAAATTTGATGATGCTTGCTTCTGTTCTGGAGAAATTGCTTCGTTCTTCTTCTTCCCTTGTGTGGATTTCTTGGTGATTTGGAAAGGTTTAAAGCTTGAATCAAGTAAGTCTTTGTTTCCTTATGATATAAGTTGTTTAATTTGATCATTGATTGAGTTATGAAATTGTTTAGAGAATTTGAAAGTTTGGATGTTAGGGTTTTGAGAAAATGTTGAGTTTGATTTGGGATTTTGATAAATAATAAGTTTTAGATAGTTTTGAGGTTAGAAATGAGTTCAAGATATAGTGTATGAAACTAATTGGGAGTGTTTAGAATGGATTTGGATGGAGTTGAATATGAAATCTGAAATTTCTGAGTTTTAGGCGTGTTAAATGCGTGCGCGCGCAACAAGATGAAGAACACGCATGGCGAGCATTTCAAAATGTTTCGCACACCGTGACGTCTTGGAAGGCGGTCATGGCGAGGAAGAAAGAGCACGTCGCGCGTCTGTGATCGTCTGTTGACAAGCCCTTGACAAGCGGAAGCGGTTCGCCATGGCGAGATGAAAGTTACGCCACGCTTAACGTGGCGAGAATGGGTACTGCCATGGCGAAGGATCCGATGTCTTGCATGAGGAATGCTGATTTTTTCAAAATGAGATTTTTGAGGTTTTAAATTATGGGGATCTAAGAATTTGATAGTTCAATTACCTATGGATTAAATTCATATGGAGAATATGAATTTGGAGGATTAGTTTCTAATGGATTGGTATGGATCAATTGAATTTACGAGACTAGAATTTCAATTTGGGAGAATAAAATGAAGTGATTTTTAAGATGATTGTTACAAGTAATGAATTTGAGATTTGATTTCAATTGAATTATTTTCTAAGTGATTAATTGGAATTTAGAGATTAAGAATTTGAATTGATAAGATGGAATTTTCGGATTTTAATTCGATGATTATGGGAATCTAGTGGCAATAAATAGTGATTGTGATTTTAATTGGAATGTGACTGCAGAGAATTGGATATTAGTCTATTGACTTATGGTAATTAGATTTTGCTATGAATTAGAGTGAAAGTGATCGAATTGGGAAAATTTAGGGAATGTCATAACATGTACAGTACTCAGTGTATTTGCTATATTTGCATTTTTGAATATTGGAAATTGTGCAATGAGTGATTTTCGATTTTTTTATGATTGTTTTAAAGGTACCGATGGAGCAATTCCACGGGCAGTGCTGAGACTTCCAGGCTGTAGCTCGGAAGTGCAAGTGAGTAACCTAGTTGGTTTCTCAACCTATATGTGTTACATTTTGTGTACAAATGCCATGTGGAGATCTGAGATGGATATGTGTATTTTTTTGATTGATTTCAACCATGGGTGTTCGAAATATTGGATTGAGATATGGAAGTGCAAAATGTGAATAAATGTGCATAAATGCAATAGTGAATCGAATTGTAAAAGTGTTAGTGAAATAATTGAGATATGTATATGATCGAAATACCGGACTAAAGGTCCGAAGAAATGAGATATGACTGTGAAATGTGAATGACATATGCACTCATGCATAATTAAATGATCAGATAATGATAGTTGTTGATCCGAGACGCCATTGTATATTTGAGGACGCCGCGGTAAAACCCGCAAACACACGCCGCAGTAAAACCTGCAAACACCTACGGGTGGAGTGTGGGGTCCTATTATGTGAAAGGGATTAGTGCATACCAGCGGGCTCTCCTATCCCTAATGTGAGTGGGCGAGAGTGCATACCCGAGGGCCCACCTACTTGCCAAAAATGTGATTCTTGATTTACGATTGCTCGGTCACAACAATGAAATGAAATCGAAAGTGTCGCATGCATCTGCATATGTAAATGATCTAAAGTGAACTGTGTGAAAGTGAAATTGAATGCATGTGAATATATGAAAGTGTGAATATGTGATTCAGTGTGTATATGAATTGTGAATGCATGAGTTGGGTGAACCATCGATGATGGTTTCTCATTGAGTTCGCAAACTCACCCAACATTGCATATATTTTTCAGGAACTGAAGAGTACCCCGTTAGACTAACGGGAGTATGATCGTTGCTAGCAAGGCAGAGTAACGGGTCGGGATCAGTGTCGTCACATCTGCATGAGTACAGTGTCTTGTTTGGTGGGCCCTAGCTTAATAAATGTAAAAGTGTATTGAGGTTTTGATTACTGAATTGTGTTCAGAAATGGCATCGAGCCCAGTTGGGTCATGCCTTTCTGCTTATGTACTGATTGATCACTGTTGAGTGCTAATTAATAACTGAAAGTGTTTTGTATCTGAAAATGTTTTTGTGATATGTCGGGCCCAAAGTGTGTTTTGATTTTCGCGTTAAACGTTTTGGAAGAGAAATTTCATAACGAGTTTTAAATTGTGATTGACTGCTCTAGCATGCCACCCTCGCGGGTCACGGGCTCGGATGTCACTGTAGATGTCGGGTTCGGGTCTCGCGGGAGTTGGGGTGCTACACAAAGTCATTATATAACAGAACAATCCAACAAACACAAATACCAGAAGTCATAAGAAGCACCACACACACTTGAAAAAGCATAAGAAGAAATGTCGGTCTAGGCGAAAGACAATACACATCATGATGAAGAATCATCATGCCTACAACCTAACTTATCAAAAATCTTCTTGAACATACAATGTTGTGCATCAACTTTCTTCGCCAACCGCATAAACAGACTCTGTATATCATCAACACGATCATTTAAGTCATCCAATTGATCGTGAATGTTATTAAGTTCCTCGTGAGAGACCTCACTCCTTCGCACATTACTTGGTCGAGAGCTACTTGGATGATCAGCTTCCCGCTTAGAACGTTGCCTTGGAGGCACTTGCTCACTCTCCAAGGTCAGACCTAGCTTAGCTACATGATAGGAGTAAACTCAGCCTTTTTCAATGGTTTTTACCAACTTCATGCTTCTCAAATTATATGAGGTAAATCTCCAACTTTGAGGATACGTATAATGAGCATAATTACTCAAATCGCATTTTTGTAACTGAGAGAGAGAAGTAATCAAAGCTGCATACGACATTCCTTTATGCCGGACTGGTTTCCCTTTAAGCTGACCGCGTAATAGACTAGCCTTTTTCCGCATCATTTGGATAATCAAACTTGGATAATTAATCTTTCTCCCTTCTTCCATATGCCAATGTATTTCTTTATCCAAGGATGTGATTTGATTATTACTCGTCTTTTTCGGATAAACAACCCTATTAATCGCATAATGTAGCAACCGATAATTCAAAGGCAAGTCCATTGCTTCATACGGAGGGGTATGATCAGAACATAATCGACTAAGCAATTCAGCACCTTTCTCTTCAGTATAGCCGAAATTTTCTTCAGCTTCCTCATCAGTATCGCCATCCTCGTTTCTCAAAATATCAAAATCTATGAATGAAGCTCTAGGCCTAACTCCTCCTCTAGGTAATCGAAATAAGGTACACATATTAGCTTCACACAGAAAAATTTCCCGTCCGTTAATACTGGATTTCAGATGAACTCCATTAGCAATATCACTGCTAATCACACTGAGATTTGCATAAAATTCCCTAACCACATCTTCATATATCTCATCCTTAAAACCCAAAAAATCTCACAACCTAAGATTAGTGATATCAGAAAACACATCCGTAAATTCACTGTTGTCTAATTCAGTCCAATCAAACCTCATTGAAGGAATTAACACTTCGTTTTTGAGTACCTTGTTATACAAAGTTTGGACTTCCCTTGAGACGAACCGTGGTTCAATCATGTCATCCTCTCTAGTTGCATCTCCCCTTGAAGAAGACCCACGAACTCGTGGTCCATAATGGACTCGGAAACCTTGTGGTGGAGTGGGTTGTTTGTCTTTCCCTTTTGATTTGCGTGGAGCCATGAGGTTTTTGAGAGATTTTGAAAAAAAAAACGAAAGTTTGGGTTTGTAATTATGAGAAAGGGGTTTCGGAAAAGGAAGGTTGATTTGAAGAAATAATGAATGGGTTTTGTGCTAATGGTAGTCGATTGATGATGGGTAGAGTAGATTTGAAGAGATTTGAAGGTATAAGTCGACTTGGAGAAGAAAAATTTCAGAGGTTAGAGAGAATGGGCTTTCGGTGAATAAAGGGGAGAATAGGTTTGAAAGAACCTGTGTAAGCATGAGTCGACTTGTTTACCTCCATAAGTCGACTTATCGACCTTCATAAGTCGACTTGTTGATCTTTATAAGTCGACTTATCCTTAAATTTCTTCATTTCCAAAGTGCTGTGTATATCATAGATCGACTTATCGACCCACATAAGTCGACTTGTTACTAATCTTCAACTATCCCAGAACATGACTCGATATCCAAATCAAAGTTAACTTGCCTTAATCTCAATGACGATGGATGAAAGCTCCAATTAGTCTCTTGGTAAATGTTTAAGATCAAAGGAATCATTTCAAAAAAAATGTAAATCATTTCCTCTATCTCAGTCGACTTAGACACCAATTAGTCGACTAGAATGTTGCAAAACTCCAAATCAATCACATTTTAGCCCAAGTGTAAATCATGATGATGGAATCTTCAGATGTAATTGCACATTTGCCTCATTGTTTTGACCATTTGATATATTAATGAATGTAGCAAAATTAAGTTCAGCCAAAGGAATTTAAATCACACATGCCTAGTTTCAATTTAATATTCACAAACACATCTTCCTTAAGAGGTTTAGTAAAAATATCAGCTAATTGGTCACTAGATGATACATGCTTCAAACAAATGTCGCCTTTTAAACAATGATCACGGATGAAGTGATGTCTAATTTCTATATGCTTTGGTCTACTATGCAGAATTGGATTTTTATTCAAACAAATTGCACTGGTATTATCACAATAAATAGGAATATTTTTAACCACAATATCATAGTCAAGCAATTGATGTTTAATCCAAAGAACTTGGGCACATGCACTCCCAGCTGCTACATATTCAGATTCAGCAGTGAAAATAGCTACACTAACTTGCTTTTTACTAGCCCAAGATATCATAGATGATCCTAAGAAATGACACAAGCCACTAGTGCTTTTTCTATCGATCCTACAGCCACCATGATCAGCATCACTAAAAGCATATAAATCAAATGATTCACAACTGGGATACCATAAACCATGATTAACAGTTCTACTCAAATATCTAAAAATTCTTTTGCAAGCACTCAAATGAGAAATTTTAGGACAAGATTGAAATCTAGCACAAAGACACGTGACAAACATAATATCAAGTCTATAAGCAGTTAAATACAAGAGAGACCCGATCATACCTCTATAAAACTTTTGATCAACATCTTCTTCATGTTCATATTTCTCTAAGACCACATTTATTGCCATTGGTGTTGCTGCCACTTTGCATCCTTCCATTTTGAACTTCTTTAGAAGCTCCTTGGTATACTTTGATTGGTGAATGAAGATGCAATTTTTGTGTTGCTTGATTTGCAATCCAAGAAAGAACTTAAGTTCTCCCATCATGCTCATTTCAAATTCACTCTGTATTAAATCACTAAATTCTTTATACAAACATTCATTAGTAGCACCAAACACAATATCATCAACATATATTTGACAAATTAACATGTCTTGATCAACATGTTTAATAAACAAAGTATTATCAATCTTACCACGAATATACCCATGTTGAATTAGAAAAGTACTTAACCTCTCATACCAAGCTCTAGGTGCTTGCTTTAACCCATAGAGTGCTTTCTTGAGTTTGTAGACATAATCCGGATGTTCATGATCTTCAAAACCAGGTGGTTGTTTGACATAAATTTTCTCTTGAATGTATCCATTGAGAAATGCGCTCTTAACGTCCTTTTGATTTAATTTGATTCTTTTATGTGAAGCAAAGGCACATAATAATCTGATTGCCTCCAATCGAGCCACTGGTGCAAATGTCTCATTATAGTCAAGTCCTTCTTCTTGAAAAAATCCTTGAGCTACTAACCTTGACTTATTTTTGATTGCTTCACCATTTTCATCATACTTTATCCTATTCACCCACTTGACTCCAATAATGGTTTTGTCCTTTGGTGGAGCTACCAAATCCCATACATTGTTCCTCTTGAATTGATTTAGTTCTTCTTGCATAGCCAACAGCTAATTCTCATTTTCAAGAGCCTCTTTTATGTTCTTGGGTTCTACTAATGAGACGAAGGCTAAATTGCTCATATGCTTATAGACATTTCACCTGGTTCTTAAACCATCACTCAAATCACCAATTACTTGCTCCATAGGATGGTTCTTTGCTTTTGCCCATGTTTTAATATTGGGTACATGATTTTCTTCATCTAACTTCAATTCCTCAATCTTGGATTCAATTTCTTCAACTCTATTTCCTGAATTTCCTGCATCATCATCAAAATAAACCTTTCTCGGGGGTGAAATCATATCATCGAATTTAACATGAATACTTTCTTCAACACACTTTGTCCTATTATTATAAACTCTAAAAGCCTTACTAGTTTGAGAATAACCAATAAACACACCAACATCAGATTTTGAATCAAATTTTCCTAAATTGTTCTTTCCATTATTATGAATAAAAACTTTACAACCAAAAGGATGAAAATAAGAAATATTGGGTTTCTTACCTTTCCAAAGCTCGCATGGTGTCTTATTTTTGTCTCTTCGTAAATGCACTCTATTGATGACATAGCACACGGTATTGATTGCTTCCGCCCAAAATGATTTAGAAAGATTGTACTCATTTAACATTGTTCTACTCATTTCTTCAAGAGAGCGATTCTTCCTTTCTACTACACCATTTTGTTGTGGTGTTCTTGGTGTTGAGAAATTTTGCTCCATTCCATATTTGTCGCAAAGACTTTCAAATGGTTCACACTTAAATTCATCTCCATGATCGGTTCTAATAGCAAAAATTGTCAAAATTTTCTCATTTTGAACCAACCTACACCATTTAGTAAATTTGTTAAAAGCATCACTTTTATTCGCAAGAAATCTCACCCAAGTAAATCTAGAAAAATCATCCACAATAACAAGGACATATAATTTACCACTAAGACTAGCATGTCTAGATGGTCCAATCAAATCCATATGAACAAGTTCAAGAATTCTTGATGTGCAAATTTCTTTCTTTGGTTTGAAAGATTCTCTAACATGTTTGCCTTTTAGACAAGATTCACACAAGTGATCTTTAACAAATTTTATCTTAGGCAAACCTCTCACAATGTCATTTTTTGAAAGCTTAGAAATTAAAGGCAAAGGAGCATGTCCTAATTTTCTATGCCATAAAAATGCATTCTCTTCTAATGTCACCAAACACTTTTCATTAAAAAAACTATCATCATGTAAATCGACAATGTATGTATTTCCATGTCTCAAACCAATGAATGCAATTCTTAACCATGCAATGTGATGATTCAAAAATTACATTAAAATTCATATCACATAGTTGAGAAACACTTAACAAATTATGTTTCAAACCATCAACAAGCAAAACATTGTCAATGGTAGGCAAAGGTTCCTTACCCACTTTACCAATACCAATGACTTTACCTTTGTTGTTGTCTCCAAAAGTGACATAACCTTGATTCTTTGGTTTAATTTCTGCAAATAGGTTCTTGTCTCCACTCATGTGCCTTGAACATCCACTATCAATGTACCAAGTGCTTGATAGCTTTTCATCCCTTGCTTGTACCTCTTCTTGGTCATCACTTGTCAAGGAGCTATTTGCCATAAGAGCCAAGTTGTTTTCATCATTACTTTGGTATGCTTCCTCATCATCACTCCAAGTGGCTACTAGGCTAGCTTTCTTCTTCCCTTTGTCATACTTGTCATTTTTCTGAAAATTTGAGGTTAATGAAGAGCTTTTGCATTCCCTAGCATGATGTCCTCTTTTACCACATTTCCAACATTCTTCATTGCTCTTCTTTTCTTCATAGCCCTTAGATCTTCTTTCCATGGTATACTTCTTTCTTTCTCCATTTCTTCCACCATTAAATTCTTTCCTTATATTTTTGAGTAGTCCTTTGAACTTTCTCAAGTTTCTGGCATACATTGCTATTTCTTCGTCTTCTTCTTCTTCATCTATTTCTTCGTCACTTTCATCAAGAGAAGAAGTATTAGCTTTTAAAGCAATTGACTTTTGTGACTTACCTCTACCTCCTCTTGATTTGAGAATGATCTCATAGTTGATGAGTGATCCCACCAAGGTGTTGAATTCCAAATGATTGAGATCCTTGGACTCTATAATAGTGGTGACTTGTGAGTCCCATTCTTTCGGTAGTGATCGAAGAATCTTCTTTACCTTCTCGCTATCCGTCATATGCTTTCCAAGGTTGCCTAATCCATTTATGATTTCTGCAAAACGATCAAGCATAGTAGAAATAGACTCACCTTCCTTTATGACAAACATTTCATAGTCATGGAGAAGTATGTTGATCTTTGTTTCCCGAACTTGATTAGTTCCTTCATGAGTGATGCGAAGTCTTTCCCACATTTCTTTGGCGCTGGTACATGAGTTTACTGGATTTCTTTCCTCAACCGTGAGAGCATAATATATCAATTTCATAGCTTTAGCATTGATGTATGCTTGCTTTCAATCATTGTCGTCATAATCCAGCTCCGTTTTTACCTCGCCATTGTCCTTTAAAGGTGCTTGTGGTCCGAAGATGATGATCTTCCAATACTCTACTCCCTCACTTATAATATGATACTTCATAGGATTTTTCCAAGAAGAATAGTTAGTACCATTAAATAAAGGAGGGCGATTATTGGTGTTACCTTCTTCCGCTAGATTGTTGTGTGCCATCCCTGGATACTTCTGCTCTGATACCAATTGTTAATGATCTAGAAGGGGGGTTGAATAGATCTTTAGAGTTTTCCGTAAAATTCTACAATAAAATCAGAAATTAATTCACACAAAAACAATTTAAACAAATTTAATTATAAAGAGTAAGGAAGAAGAGCAAACACTATTTTATAGAGGTTCGGTGCCAAGACCTACGTCCTCTACCTAAGCTCCCACTTAGGATTTTGTAAACCACTTTATTACACACTTTGTAGTTTAGTGTGAACTCTTATAATACCGCTTGATTTTCGACTCAAGCTACCTTTACAACCGATTTGTTTTCCGGCACGAATCCTACCTCACAAGTGACTTTTCAAAAATCACTCAACTCACAAAGATAATGAGATAAAGAAGAAAGAACAATGCTCAATACATATATGAAAATGAGCTAAGAGCAATATAGAGCGGGTTTGTAGTTGTAATCGTATCTTTTGGCTATATCGACATATATATCTTTATCCCTTGATCTTAATCAATTTATTTTCAGCCTCTTGGAAGATTATAGACGTTGGAGAGTCTCATAACCGTTGCTGATTATCTTATAGCCGTTGCATGAATATTTCCTTTCCATTTGTGACTAATTGACTTCGTCAGAATCAGTTTGCTGTACTCGTAAGTGGACTTGTCGTGGTGTGTAAGTCGACTTGTAACAACGATTTTTCGTAAAACTTTATGTCCGCTCTTCTATAAGTCGACTTATGCAGTGTAAGTCGACTTGCAACCTTCGATAAGTCGACTTATAGTCTTTTAGTCGACTTGTGTTGTTCTCAACCTGACAGATCTTGATATATTAGTCGACTTATGATTTACTAGTCAACTTATGTTGGCTTCAACGGTTATATTGCAGAAAATCTTGATCTTTAATTGTTGGGATATATATCTTTGAAGATCTTTATCCATAATCTTCACTAAGATCATCTTTTACACCTTGAACGTTGGTGAAGATCACTAACTTGATTTGATTTGTATATTTGTCAATCTTAAAAGGTAGTAATCCTTTTTTATTGCAATCCAAATTACCTGAAATAATTCCTTAACTAATTCTATATATTTTATTATTATCAAAACATAAAGGAATTTAATTTGTCAACCACCATTGGTCCAACATAGTCTATATTGATATATTATACAGCTGTACTGTATATTTTACTAGTTTACTATATCTTTCTTTTTATTATTAAAAAAATAAAAAATCAAAAGAAAAAAGAAAAAGAAAAGAAAAGTCCTAAAAGGGAATTCAAAATCCCTAAGTTGTCGTCTTCATCCCACTTTGCCGCCTATCAAAATTTTGCTTCCCTCCTTCTGTCTTTTGCCTTTTGATTTCTTTATTGGTTTGTTAGACTCACTCACCTCTTCATCTTTCCCTTTCACGACATTGGGTCCATCTCACTTTCACCATTTTGAGTCCTCTTCTCCACAAAATCTCACTCTCTTTTCAGCTCTCTCTTTTCCTCACTACGCCGACATAACTTATTCTTCTTTGCTTGGGTTTTTTATCTTCTAACTTTCACATGGGCAGGACAAAGCTTCAGTGTTCGTCTTCAATGGTGGAGAAACCACCGATGGGAACCACTCCCTCCATCGCCGGTCCAAGACGACACTCCAGTCGTCTTCTCCTTCAATCGACGTCCGCGAAATCAGCAGGCGGTGACGACTTCGGGCGTTGAAGACGGCGACGTTAGGGCGAGTCCACAACTCCACGACAGAGAAGAAGAGGAGGCGGAGAAGGACGAGGCGGCGATAGTGACGAGCGGCGGCGAGCTAAGAGGGAGAGGACGAAGAGAGATGTGAGAGCTGAGAGGGATCCGAAGTCGGGGAGGGGGGGATAGATTTTTTTAGGGTTTATTTTTCATTTTTTGCAAAATGGTCCTTGGCCCTTTTTTTTTTCGGGAATGGTCCCGAAATTGCCGGTACTGGTGGTACCGGCCGGTAATGACCGAAAACGACCGGTACCGGCCGGTATTCATCACCAGTATATATTTGATCAGAGTTTGATGAATCGTCCGATGCGGAACATACCGTTTAAGATGCGATACGGAATCCAGATCATTGCTAATAAGCGATAAATCTACAGTGGTTATGAGGCTACTGACCTGACCCGTATTTCATTGTGGACATTCTGGAAGGAGAATGTTACAAGTTACATATAAATGAAGACATAATATGGATTTTAACTATAAGTCCAAAATTAATTATGAACTTGTAAAAAGTAGATGGAAAAATTTACATATTTTGCTTTCCATAGTTCGATGAAGGTATTGAATTGCTTGAACAGGCATTTCGATGAATGAACGAGTTGTTGAAACTTTCAACTAATTTTTATAAAAGTTGTATAACTTTGTGATGTTAATGTCTTTTTTTTGCGATTTTCTTAATGTGTAAGCTTTTTAATGGGTCATCGAAACTGTATGTCCACAAGTTTGCTTAATTAGGCAGCAACAAATCTTAAAAGTTATTTATTGTAACTTTACTGAGCTACACATTGTAGGCCCGATAAATGATCAGCCACATTGATTATGGATATTTTTTGTTAGATTTTGGTCCACTTGATAAGATTTTTATTGAGTTTTTTTTATTATCTTTAATTTGGATCAAATTTAATTTTCTTGAGCTTAATTTTATAAAACTAGTAATTAATAATTATCTAATGAAAATTTAAAATTCTATCACTTTTCTATTTGGACAAATATTAATTATAAATGTTATAATGAAAATAAAAGCTGTAAGAGTAATTAAAAATCGACGTAATGGTTTACCAATTTAGAATATTTGATCCAAGTTAATAAAATTCTATCATTTGGTTTTTGAAAGTTTTTGTGTTAAAAATATCAAACTCATTTTTCATATGTGATAAGTATCTAATACAATAACACATATTTAATGTCTTACTAACATAAGCGAGAAAATAAAATACGGTAAATTACAACGATACATGTATAATATGAAATGTACCATTATTTTCCTTAAGTTTATGCAAAATTACAATAGAAAATTTTGTTTTCTCTTACTAAATGCTAAACCACATTAGAAAAACCCTTATGAGATTATACACTTATATTCTCATGTGTCTTATAAATCCATGGATTTATGAAACTATCTGCATGTGTCTTGAAAACATAGTGTCAAGGTCAATTTGTATATATGCCCAATGATTATTAAAATGTTTAAGATCAATACAAATCTTAAGACTTTCACTTATATTATGATAATGTACAACAAACTGTATGGGTGAGAACGAAATGATGATTATCAACATATATAAAATGTATTGTCATAATACATAAAATCTATAAAACTATATCAAGAGCAAATACAAAGATCCCTAACTCATAATATCTAAAGACCTCGATAAACTCATACTATATACATGTCTCTAAAAATAACTAGGTAAAGTCCTTTAATTAGCAAATTAACAAATATCAAAGTTTCAGGTTTTGAGTTTTGAGTTTTAATTTCTTCTCTTGTTTTAATTTCAGTTACATTTGATATATATGTTAAATTTTATATACTGTGATAGGAATAAAGTTGGAAACATTTTGTTTCAAATTTTACTTCTAGTTGATTGTTTTCTCAACACAAATTCTTATCGTAATGCTTAGAGAATCATGAATCTTTATTATTCTTTTATTTAATATTTTGATGTAATTATTATTTATTATATGATAAAATTGTAACATTTAAGTACTTTGTATTATCTTTAATTTTATATTTATATGAAGATTAAAAGATCTTTCTGTATATTAGTTGTGCTTATTATTTATATGTGAAATATAAGAAAAGTAATATTAATGGAAATAAATAAATTATTTTATTTATTTCAAATATCTATTGTTATAATTTTGGAAACAAGATTGATGTAAAATTATAAATTTTGTACTACAATATATTGAAAGACTATTTTGTATTTTTAAAAGCATTATGGGACTATCTTATAATTTTAAAATATACTCAAAATGATACTCAATAATGACTGATATTATTACAGTACTATACCATAACTAAATCTAGTACTAGTATCAGTACATTATTCATAATATTGTTAGTGTTACACAGGTTTTGCTAAACATCGAACTTATACTGAAGTCACACCTACTCATTTGCACGACAATCTCACTTAGGTCTGTTTAAGTAAGACTCAACCTTCCCACGTGATTGTTGACTAACAAAACCTTGCTCTCGAACACCTCATGACTCTTGAAGTATTTAACCATTAAGCTTGAGTAAGAATGCTACAAAAATGTTAAATAATCATAGGCAATAATAAACACACAAGAGTAATGGTAAAAACCAACCTTTATTACTTCCCTATAAGTATATAAAGAAATGCTCTCTTAAGGGGTTTCCTTCCTTTTTATGTCTATTATCTCCAAGAGTAAGGCTCAAATATCCTATTTATAGGCATACATAATCCTAATTAAACCGAAGTAATTAGATCACCTTTATCTTTATCAGAATATATTAAACTAACTAATTGAATAACACTCTCATCCAAATATGTCTCTGTCTAATAGGATTTAGCTACATCATAACTAATATGATAAGAGATTATATTTAACTAGGAATGATACATCCATATCTATGAAGAGCTTTACTATCTTCAGATGATCCTCCCATACGGTCTTTATCTTTTAAAGTTGATGTATGTCTAATGTGATCTTATCTGTAATATCATCCAATATCTCCTCTTGATCTCTATCTATTGATGATGAGTCATCCAAGCCTCAAATATTTTATAGCACACTGGTCCAGTCTAATGCTTACCCATGTTTAGTCTATTAGTTATGATCCGTCTATTTGAGCACACATTAAGTCCTTAAAACCTCACATGTCTCCCTTATGCATTTTATCAAAATAACCTTCAACTTAAGGTATATTTCAAGCTATCTTTTGGTCTCAAATCTAAATCTTGCATTTCGTTAAAGATTTTTGTTAATATGCACCAATGATGTCAACTCATTGACAAAGTCTGTTTTCTTGCCTACTTACAAGTCTTTACTTTGATTCGTCTCCTCAAGTGTTAAACATTGGTCATGGCTCACTAATGCTTGTACGATTCGACTATTAGGACTTAGAAGTTTAACAAACCACCTTTTTCAGACGAATTCGATCCCTCATCGAAATAATCTGTAGGCACTACTTCGAATGTGATTCTCTCAAAGACTCCTTAGTCATTGACACATCTCCAACATGTCATATTCCCTTTTCATCGAGTTTTCCTTGTTTTTGTTCGAAGCTCCTTCACAAGGCTCATTATGCCCAACAAAACATAAAATTAAGATGAGTAGGAAGTGACCTCTTCTCCTAGTCGATCAATTGGCCTTATGAGTGCCTCTGCTCTATTGACACGCTCTATTAAATGATTGTCTCCTATCATATTGATAATTTGGCTCTGATAACAATTGTAACATGGGGTTTTTCTAGACACTAAACTTATACCAAATTTGCATCTACTTCTTTGGAAGAAAATTTCACTCAGGTCCACTTAAGCAAAACTTGGCCTTATCACATGATTGTTGACTAAAAAACCTTATTCTTGCATACTTCTCAACCTTCAAAATGTTTAACACTCACTCTTGAGTTAGAATACTACGAAAGTACTCAATAATTATAAGCAACAATAAGCACATAAGAGCTACAGTAAAAATTAACCTTTATTACTTCCCTAAAAGTATATAAAGGAATGTTCTTTCTTAAAGTGTATCTTTCCTATTTGTCTCTCACTACAAGAAATTACTTATTTGCCGACAGAATATTCTGTCGGTAAATTGAAAATTTCCGTCAGTAATATTACTTACCGACAGAATTTGGTGGCCGAAAAATCCGTCACTAAACGTGCCATAGTTAAAATGATCGACAGTCATTTTTTGTTAGAATTTTACCAACGGTCGAAGATGTATTACCGAAAGTAATACATCGTTGGAAAGAATTTAACAATGGAACATATTAAGTTAATTTCCATCGATGAAATTTAGCAACGGATAGATTTCCGTTGGTAAACTGAAGGTAATAATCTAAAAAGCTAACTAATTTACCGACGGAATACTTGTCCGTCGGTAAATCGCAACAAAAGTTCCGACGAAGTACTTGTCCGTCGGTAATATCTGGTTACAATTTTTTTATTAATTTCCAATGTTATGTTGTTGTTATAAATGCATAATGTTAAGAGTTACTAATTATTTGTTCATAATAAGTTAATTTGTATATATAATTTGATTAAAGAGAAAATTAATTAATAATATAACGATAAAGTATTTTAATTAATAATAAAAACATTACAATGAATAAATTTTATGTTTTTAATTGAAAACAAATGACAAGGACAAGCTAATGTGATAAGTCATTTTTAATGCATATGTTTTGGACTTATTTTTGATTGATTTGTGAAATTGGTACTTAAAAATTGATGGAATTATTTGTTAAATGTTTGCAGATGGTTTTCAATGCCAAAAAGACGGAAATGGATCAAAAAGAGGAAAAATATGGCAAGAAGTGCGAAAATTCCAGATTGGTCGAAATTCAAAGATTAGGCGTGGGCACGCCTAAGGTCATAATCCCAAATCTGTAGATTTTTCAGAATTGGAATCCAATCAGAACCAAATCGCCAAAGATCTTCTAGGGTCCTTTTTAGGAAGTTTTCCACCTAAACTAGAAGACTATCTATTTGAGACAAAATCCAATCAAGATATGGGATATCCAAGTCAAATAGGGAATTGGAGAAATTGCCATGACTATAAATACATGTATGGGGGTTGGAGGAAATCATCAAGTCTTAGTATTCTTGCATTAGGAGGCTGCCGTAGGTTATAGGTTAGGTTTAGAGTAGGATTTCTCTTCTGCTGTCTTGTTTTGCTGCATTATTCAAGTGGTGTTATCGTAGGTTCTGGATTTTCGTAGCTGCACTCTCTAGTTTTTCTTGTTCACGTTTTCTGCATAATTTTAGATAGGATTTTCGTTTCTTTCATCAAAGACCAAAGATGGAGACTGTTTCTTTTATTGTTTTCTTTGATTTCAATTCAAGAATGAGTAACTAATTCTCTTATCTTGGTTTAGGGATCCATGTTACATGTTATTTTGCTGAGATTATTTAGATGTTTTTCATGATTGTTAATGAAAATTGAATATTTTCAGATCTATTCTTTCTAATTAGATTTGTTGGTTTCTAGAAGCGCTACTAGAGATTAATTGATTCAAACGCTAGATTAACGAAATATGACATTCAGTTTCGGTAATCAAAAGTAGCAATTAGGATTAACTTCTCTACATTAGAGTCGGAAAATTCTAAGAAAATATTCGCTTGATTGATTGCATGTCGTACATGTTTATCACTTGTCATTGGTTCTTAATGCTATTATTCAATGTACCTATGATCATATCTAGGTTATTGTTTAATAAGATTGTTATAATACATGTTTCTAGTCATTACACTTAAAAGAGATTTCCCCCAATGAATGTTTATTAATAATTGCAATTTTATGTCGAGGATCCATAATAGCATGGTAATATTGATGACCGAAACCAAGGTATTTTTCCTATTGAATTTTCAGATTTAATTATTGTTTCGATTATAGATTTTTCCTTTGATTTTCTTATATTTTCGTGAATCAAAACCAACCCCCCTTTTTGTTATTTGTTCCGTTTAAACTCGCTAATTTTTACTGTTAGAGATTCCTCGTGGGAACGATATCCGCTTACCGCTACTACATTAATTTGTTTTAACGGAAGTGATTTCTTTTATATTTGGTTGCAGGCGACAGCATCACCAAATTTTGGCGCCGTTGCCGGGGAATTTTTTTTAACGGTTTTTGTTAGTGATGTTTTTATTTTTGTTTTTGTTGCGCTTGGTTACCTTATCTTTTGTTTGTTTCAGTTTCACAGCTCTTTCTAAATTTTCCATCTTTTAGCGGCATGACTCACTATCAGTACGCTTTTAATTCAGATTATCCATATTATTCTTATTATGATAGTGAGTTTCCGTCTTCCAGGTTTGACTGTCAAGTGACAGATTTCACACCCTTAGTCGCGCAAGTACCGAGAGATGACCAACAAGCTAAGGTATGTAAAGTTTGTTCATTTTTAGGTTGTTCTTCTTGTACGCGTTCCTATTTGCAGAATACAAAGTACGGATACACTTCTTCACCGAGCTACTATGAAGAGCAGTTTTACTTCGCGCCCCCGCTTCCACCTCCACCTCCACCATCACCACCACAAGCTAATGATATATCTTTGGAGGAGATCATAATGATTTTGGAGACGAGGAATCTTCAATCCCAACAATTTCGACAACCGTACGTGCCCCTACAAAATCCAAATATGACGTCAACTGCCGAAGGTAAGTCTTCTTTAGAAGATATGTTACAAATTCTAACCACGAATACTTTGACGTTTCAGCAGACTACAGAAGCAAGTATTCGGTCTATGGAAGCAAGTATCAGAAATTTGGAAAATCAACAAAGGAATATCGGAAACCAGCTAAGTCAAATTGCAGCTACCGTTAGTCGAATAGAGGCACAAAGTTTTGAAAATTTTCTAGCCCAACCGAATTGATGCAAAACGGTGCTAAACAAGGTGCTTCCGCCTCCTTTTCCAAGTCGATTTTCACGCAAGAACGAAGGAAGAACAAGCGAGTTAGAAGAGGAAGAGATTACAGTTCGAGAAAGGATGGAGGATGTTCAACCTCCTACGGTAAGTGATGCGTTCATGTTATCGCTAACCAAATTTTGTTTCCTTTTCCTAGTTATTTACAGTACAAGAAGAAGAAGAACAGAAGAGCCGCAAGGAGTACAATTTTAGGAGAGCCGTGGGTGAGCGAATCAAGACGAAGGTGGCGGCGGGATGTTGAGTCTCCGCAACCATTGACATTACTTTTACAGAGACCATCATGGTGTGAGAAAGGCGATGCCGAAAAGACGAGTGGACATTAGAGTATGATGGAGAAGTGATAAAGTTCCACTCATCGAAGTCATGGAGCATCGTCTTGACAAGGAGCCGCATTCAAAGGAAGTTGTTCCAGCCCTTCACGGAGTTTGAACATGTTTCTGTTGGACTCAAGCACCCATTCGATAATGGATGATGAACATATGTCAAGGGTCCAGTTTATGACCTTTAATAAGCGCTTAATGGGAGGCATCCCATTCAGATCCTTTTTATTTTTATTTTTCCATCAATTTTCTTTTATTTTATTTTAGGATTAATTAAGTTTAGTTAGGAATTTAATTTCATATTTTCTATTCTGAATTTTAATTTTGATCTTTTCATTTAAATTTTTTATTAAAAAATATAAAAATTAAAAACGAAATTGTTTGCAGTTACCGCTCTCCTTATTAATTTCCCCCTAATTAATTTTTTTCCAGCTTCTTTGTTTGCCAACCAACCTCCAATTGCCGATTTCACTTCCACCTTCACCACCGTTGCAACCCATTCTTCCTAAGTCTCTCAATATTGCAAACCCTTCTCAGCCCACGACTATCTTCTTTTTCCAGCATCCATTGCACATCCCATCCCCATATTCACTTTAAAACATCAATATCTATTGTCGATTACTCATCCCCACACAACCGCCAACACCTTGATCCCAACACCGCCAAAAAGAGATGCTTTCTTTAACCATTTTCCTTTAATTTTATGCTTCTTTAACATTGAGGACAATGTTAGTTTAGGTGTGGGGGAGAACTTTTGATGTGGATAATTTTGGCTTTTGTGTGCATACTTTTGGATTATTGCGGTTGTCTTTGGTTGATTTTTGTATGGAGTTGCATGTTGAGCCATAACACTTGGTCATATTAGTTTGGATGAAATTGAGGACATGCATGAAATTAAATTGGGCAAAGTAAGTTTTAAGATGGAACATGTTAATTAATTGCAATAGCTGATCCTATAGGCTTGGTCAAAATTTTGACATGTGAGTGAGGAAGTAAAGTGTGTAATTAAGGTGAATTCTTAACATCAACCTGTGAGCGAAATTTGAGCCTAAATGACATCATCTTTATGTCATATTATTTCTTTGAATTATTGTGATGCTCCTATATTTATGTTGTCTTCAGAACTTGCATGGAATCGATTTGAATTTGTTTGATCACATGGGCTATAAAAGTGATTAAGGCCTTCTTTGATTTACACCATTAGCCTAAAAATTGAGCCACCTATGCAATTGCCCTTTGTAAACACTTTTGAGCCTTATCCTTGTTTTTCAATTTATCACCTCACATTAGAAACCCAACAACCCCATTAACTTACCTTATCACAAATTGAATGAAGCATTAACTAAATTAGGATTTTTGTTATATATTGTGTTTTGAGATACTTTCATAGGTACTTCTGCTCATGTTTTTATTGTTGTCATTATTTTCCCGTGTTCTGAGTAAAAAAAAAACCAGAAAAAGAAAAAGAAGGAAAAGAAAAACAAAAAGAGCAACATCAGAAAAAGGAAAGAAAAGAAAGAATAAAGTATAGTGGCTTGGGTTAGAATAAGTAGATGTAGTTCCTTTTCATGTTTATCTCAGAATTTAATTGTTTGTCCCTTTACTTGATGCTTTGTGAAAACTTGTGACAAACCCTTTTACAATGTTTTATCTCACCTGCGAACCTAGCCCCATTACAACCCTTGATAAAGCCCTTATGATCTATGAGCCCATGTGATCTAAATGAATGAGAATTGGTGAAATTGCAAGCCTATGGTAGTGTAACAAGATAGAGTGAGATTTGAGTGAAACACTTACCCACAAACACTTGAGTGTAAGGGCGAAATCCGTGAGAAGAATTCACTTTAACTTCATGGTTGCTTTTGAACAAAGATGCTTAATTTTGACTTTGTTTATGTGCATTAGTGAAAGACAATTATGATGTATGTTGCAAATTGAATTTTGTTAACCTAAGTTGATGGATTGTGTGCCCTTGATTTTTGAAGGATGAGTTGATTGAGTTAATGGTTTGACATGTTGCTCGAGGCGAGCAAAGGTTCGATGTGGGAGAATTTGATAAGTCATTTTAATGCATATGTTTTGGACTTATTTTGATTGATTTGTGAAATTGGTACTTAAAATTGATGGAATTATTTGTTAAATGTTTGCAGATGGTTTTCAATGCCAAAAGACGAAAATGGATCAAAAGAGGAAAATATGGCAAGAAGTGCGAAAATTCCAGATTGGTCGAATTAAAGATTAGGCGTGGGCACGCCTAAGGTCATAATCCCAAATCTGCAGATTTTCCAGAATTGGAATCCAATCAGAACCAAATCGCCAAAGATCTTCTAGGGTCCTTTTTAGGAAGTTTTCCACCTAAACTAGAAGACTATCTATTTGAGACAAAATCCAATCAAGATATGGGATATCCAAGTCAAAGAGGAATTGGAGAAATTGCCATGACTATAAATACATGTATGGGGTTGGAGGAAATCATCAAGTCTTAGTATTCTTGCATTAGGAGGCTGCCGAGGTTATAGGTTAGGTTTAGAGTAGGATTTCTCTTCTGCTGTCTTGTTTTGTTGCATTATTCAAGTGGTGTTATCGTAGATTCGGATTTTCGTAGTGCACTCCTAGTTTTTCTTGTTCACGTTTTCTGCACAATTTTAGATAGGATTTTCGTTTCTTTCATCAAAGACCAAAGATGGAGACTGTTTTTTTATTGTTTTCTTTGATTTCAATTCAAGTATGAGTAGCTAATTCTCTTATCTTGGTTTAGGGATCCATGTTACATGTTATTTTGGTGAGATTATTAAGATGTTTTTCATGATTGTTAATGAACATTGAATATTTTCAGATCTATTCTTTCTAATTGGATTTGTTGGTTTCTAGAGCGCTACTAGAGATTAATTGATTCAAACGCTAAATTAACGAAATATGATGTTCGGTTTGGTAATCAAAAGTAGCAATTAGATTAACTTCTCTACGTTAGAGTCGGAAAATTCTAAGAAAATATTCGCTGATTGATTGCATGTCGTATATGTTTATCACTTGTCATTGGTTCTTAATGCTATTATTCAATTTACCTATGATCGTATCTAGATTATTGTTTAATAAGATTGCTATAATACACGTTTCTAGTCATTACACTTAAACGAGATTTCCCCCAATGAATGTTTATTAATAATTGCAATTTTATGTCGAGGATCCATAATAGCATGGTAATATTGATGACCGAAACCAAGGTATTTTTCCTATTGAATTTTCAGATTTAATTATTGTTTCGATTATAGATTTTTCCTTTGATTTTCTTATATTTTCGTGAATCAAAACCAACCCCCCTTTTTGTTATTTGTTCCGTTTAAACTCGCTAATTTTTACTGTTAGAGATTCCTCGTGGGAACGATATCCGCTTACCGCTACTACATTAATTTGTTTTAACGGAAGTGATTTCTTTTATATTTGGTTGCAGGCGACAGCATCACCAAATTTTGGCGCCGTTGCCGGGGAATTTTTTTTAACGGTTTTTGTTAGTGATGTTTTTATTTTTGTTTTTGTTGCGCTTGGTTACCTTATCTTTTGTTTGTTTCAGTTTCACAGCTCTTTCTAAATTTTCCATCCTTTAGCGGCATGACTCACTATCAGTACGCTTTTAATTCAGATTATCCATATTATTCTTATTATGATAGTGAGTTTCCGTCTTCCAGGTTTGACTGTCAAGTGACAGATTTCACACCCTTAGTCGCGCAAGTACCGAGAGATGACCAACAAGCTAAGGTATGTAAAGTTTGTTCATTTTAGGTTGTTCTTCTTGACGCGTTCCTATTTGCAGAATACAAAGTACGGATACACTTCTTCACCGAGCTACTATGAAGAGCAGTTTTACTTCGCGCCCCCGCTTCCACCTCCACCTCCACCATCACCACCACAAGCTAATGATATATCTTTGGAGGAGATCATAATGATTTTGGAGACGAGGAATCTTCAATCCCAACAATTTCGACAACCGTACGTGCCCCTACAAAATCCAAATATGACGTCAACTGCCGAAGGTAAGTCTTCTTTAGAAGATATGTTACAAATTCTAACCACGAATACTTTGACGTTTCAGCAGACTACAGAAGCAAGTATTCGGTCTATGGAAGCAAGTATCAGAAATTTGGAAAATCAACAAAGGAATATCGGAAACCAGCTAAGTCAAATTGCAGCTACCGTTAGTCGAATAGAGGCACAAAGTTTTGAAAATTTTCTAGCCCAACCAGAATTGATGCAAAAACGGGTGCTAAACAAGGTGCTTCCGCCTCCTTTTCCAAGTCGATTTTTCACGGCAACGAAGGAAGAACAAGCAGAGTTAGAAGAGGAAGAGATTACAGTTCGAGAAAGGATGGAGGATGTTCAACCTCCTACGGTAAGTGATGCAGTTCATGTTATCGCTAACCAAATTTTGTTTCCTTTTCCTAGTTATTTACAGGTACAAGAAGAAGAAGAACAGGAAGAGCCGCAAGGAGTACAATTTTTAGGAGAGCCGTGGGTGAGCGAACTGAAGACTGAAGGTGGCCAGCAGGATGTTGAGTCTCCGCAACCATTGACATTACTTTTACAGAGACCATCATGGTGTGAGAAAGGCGATGCCCGAAAAGACGAGTGGACATTAGAGTATGATGGAGAAGTGATAAAGTTCCACTCATCAGAAGTCATGGAGCATCGTGCTGACAAGGAGCTGCATTCAAAGGAAGTTGTTCCAGGCCCTTCACGGAGTTTGAACATGTTTCCTGTTGGACTCAAGCACCCATTCGATAATGGATGATGAACATATGTCAAGGGTCCAGTTTATGACCTTTAATAAGCGCTTAATGGGAGGCATCCCATTCGTATCCTTTTTTTATTTTTATTTTTCCATCAATTTTCTTTTATTTTATTTTTAGGATTAATTAAGTTTAGTTAGGAATTTAATTTCATATTTTCTATTCTGGAATTTTAATTTTGATCTTTTCATTTAAATTTTTTTATTAAAAAAAATAAAAATTAAAAACGAAATTGTTTGCAGTTACCGCTCTCCTTATTAATTTCCCCCTAATTAATTTTTTTCCAGCTTCTTTGTTTGCCAACCAACCTCCAATTGCCGATTTCACTTCCACCTTCACCACCGTTGCAACCCATTCTTCCTAAGTCTCTCAATATTGCAAACCCTTCTCAGCCCACGACTATCTTCTTTTTCCAGCATCCATTGCACATCCCATCCCCATATTCACTTTAAAACATCAATATCTATTGTCGATTACTCATCCCCACACAACCGCCAACACCTTGATCCCAACACCGCCAAAAAGAGATGCTTTCTTTAACCATTTTCCTTTAATTTTTATGCTTCTTTAACATTGAGGACAATGTTAGTTTAGGTGTGGGGGAGAACTTTTGATGTGGATAATTTTGGCTTTTGTGTGCATACTTTTGGATTATTGCGGTTGTCTTTGGTTGATTTTTGTATGGAGTTGCATGTTGAGCCATAACACTTGGTCATATTAGTTTGGATGAAATTGAGGACATGCATGAAATTAAATTGGGCAAAGTAAGTTTTAAGATGGAACATGTTAATTAATTGCAATAGCTGATCCTATAGGCTTGGTCAAAATTTTGACATGTGAGTGAGGAAGTAAAGTGTGTAATTAAGGTGAATTCTTAACATCAACCTGTGAGCGAAATTTGAGCCTAAATGACATCATCTTTATGTCATATTATTTCTTTGAATTATTGTGATGCTCCTATATTTATGTTGTCTTCAGAACTTGCATGGAATCGATTTGAATTTGTTTGATCACATGGGCTATAAAAGTGATTAAGGCCTTCTTTGATTTACACCATTAGCCTAAAAATTGAGCCACCTATGCAATTGCCCTTTGTAAACACTTTTGAGCCTTATCCTTGTTTTCAATTTATCACCTCACATTAGAAACCCAACAACCCCATTAACTTACCTTATCACAAATTGAATGAAGCATTAACTAAATTAGGATTTTGTTATATATTGTGTTTTGAGATACTTTCATAGGTACTTCGCTCATGTTTTTATTGTTGTCATTATTTTCCGTGTTCGAGTAAAAAAAACAGAAAAAGAAAAAGAAGGAAAAGAAAACAAAAGAGCAACATCGTAAAAAGGAAAGAAAAGAAAGAATAAAGTATAGTGGCTTGGGTTAGAATAAGTAGATGTAGTTCCTTTTCATGTTTATCTCGAATTTAATTGTTTGTCCCTTTACTTGATGCTTTGTGAAAACTTGTGACAAACCCTTTTACAATGTTTTATCTCACCTGAACCTAGCCCCATTACAACCCTTGATAAAGCCCTTATGATCTATGAGCCCATGTGATCTAAATGAATGAGAATTGGTGAAATTGCAAGCCTATGGTAGTGTAACAAGATAGAGTGAGATTTGAGTGAAACACTTACCCACAAACACTTGAGTGTAAGGGCGAAATCCGTGAGAAGAATTCACTTTAACTTCATGGTTGCTTTTGAACAAAGATGCTTAATTTTGACTTTGTTTATGTGCATTAGTGAAAGACAATTATGATGTATGTTGCAAATTGAATTTTGTTAACCTAAGTTGATGGATTGTGTGCCCTTGATTTTTGAAGGATGAGTTGATTGAGTTAATGGTTTGACATGTTGCTCGAGGGCGAGCAAAGGTTCGGTGTGGGAGAATTTGATAAGTCATTTTTAATGCATATGTTTTGGACTTATTTTTGATTGATTTGTGAAATTGGTACTTAAAAATTGATGGAATTATTTGTTAAATGTTTGCAGATGGTTTTCAATGCCAAAAAGACGAAAATGGATCAAAAAGAGGAAAAATATGGCAAGAAGTGCGAAAATTCCAGATTGGTCGAAATTCAAAGATTAGGCGTGGGCACGCCTAAGGTCATAATCCCAAATCTGCAGATTTTCCAGAATTGGAATCCAATCAGAACCAAATCGCCAAAGATCTTCTAGGGTCCTTTTTAGGAAGTTTTCCACCTAAACTAGAAGACTATCTATTTGAGACAAAATCCAATCAAGATATGGGATATCCAAGTCAAAGAGGGAATTGGAGAAATTGCCATGACTATAAATACATGTATGGGGGTTGGAGGAAATCATCAAGTCTTAGTATTCTTGCATTAGGAGGCTGCCGTAGGTTATAGGTTAGGTTTAGAGTAGGATTTCTCTTCTGCTGTCTTGTTTTGCTGCATTATTCAAGTGGTGTTATCGTAGATTCCGGATTTTCGTAGCTGCACTCCCTAGTTTTTCTTGTTCACGTTTTCTGCACAATTTTAGATAGGATTTTCGTTTCTTTCATCAAAGACCAAAGATGGAGACTGTTTCTTTTATTGTTTTCTTTGATTTCAATTCAAGTATGAGTAGCTAATTCTCTTATCTTGGTTTAGGGATCCATGTTACATGTTATTTTGGTGAGATTATTAAGATGTTTTTCATGATTGTTAATGAACATTGAATATTTTCAGATCTATTCTTTCTAATTGGATTTGTTGGTTTCTAGGAGCGCTACTAGAGATTAATTGATTCAAACGCTAAATTAACGAAATATGATGTTCAGTTTCGGTAATCAAAAGTAGCAATTAGGATTAACTTCTCTACGTTAGAGTCGGAAAATTCTAAGAAAATATTCGCTTGATTGATTGCATGTCGTACATGTTTATCACTTGTCATTGGTTCTTAATGCTATTATTCAATTTACCTATGATCGTATCTAGATTATTGTTTAATAAGATTGCTATAATACACGTTTCTAGTCATTACACTTAAACGAGATTTCCCCCAATGAATGTTTATTAATAATTGCAATTTTATGTCGAGGATCCATAATAGAATGGTAATATTGATGACCGAAACCAAGGTATTTTTCCTATTGAATTTTCAGATTTAATTATTGTTTCGATTAGAGATTTTTCCTTTGATTTTCTTATATTTTCGTGAATCAAAACCAACCCCCCTTTTTGTTATTTGTTTCGTTTAAACTCGCTAACCTTTACTGTTAGAGATTCCTCGTGGGAACGATATCCGCTTACCGCTACTACATTAATTTGTTTTAACGGAAGTGATTTCTTTTATATTTGGTTGCAGGCGACAACATCACCAAATTTTGAAATGTCATGGTGATCGTGGGTGCTCATAATTGTTAAGCCTCCCCTTTAACTATTCCATCTCCTGTCTAAGCTGAGCCATCTGCTCCATTTGCTCTCTCATCTTAGTCATTTGCTCCATCTCCGCTCTCATCTTAGAAAACCGATCCATCTCCTTTTTCACCTTAACTACCTGCTCCATCTGCTCCATCGCCTCTCTAATCTTTGATACCTACTATATCTCCTCTCTTATCTCCTCTCTCATCTTAAAGCTCACCTCCTCTCTCATCTTAGCTATCTGCTCCATGTGCTCCATCCGTTGATTAACGTTAGCCTCTATCAAATACCCTATCTGCTCCCTCAATGTGTCCACTGTGACCTGAAGCTCGGATACTTCATTGCTTTGTGTTGGCCTAACAGATGTTGCTGTACTGTACAGGGAAGAGCGCGAATAACATGTGTTCGCATATGAACCTAGGCCTAATATTCTTCCATGACGGTCCCTACCACCCACAACATCAAGATATATTTGAGTCTCATCTACAGGTTGTTCCTCTTGAGGCTGTCGTTGAATATTTTGTTGTATTTGGTCCTATTAGGAAGCAATGCTTATATTAGTAATCAAGGTATTATTGTTAAGAAATTCTAAAAATGTATTAATTTCACTTGCATTCAACTCTCTACATCGGATGTTGATGAATGTGACACCATCATGTTTCTTCGTATGGGTGTGCAAAAATAGCTGAATAGGTGTAGGCTTGGTGCCCAATGACTTTTCCTACATGTATAACCTAAATTGTCATATGTGAATTAGAATTTATAAAAATTTTGACAGAGTTTCCTCTATATGTATGATATTTACCCCCTGTTCAACAAAGAAAATAACTTCACACAGCCATATATAGCACCAGACATTTATATCATAATCAGTATGTACAATAAAGCGAAGCAAAATGTATATAAAATAGGTTTGAAGTTTAGATACTTACTAGTCTATGTGCATGCTCATAGTGGGTAATTGATCCTCTCGTATGTACTGGAAGACTCTCACCCCCCGGGTCTTCACGTCTGTTGGTCGAGTTACGCTCTGAGATGGACATTGCTGCAGGTGATGTCCAATACTCGATCTAACAACTTCAAATTTCCTCCGAAATATAACACGGTCGTGCACCAGCCTTGCGTATCGCATTAATTAAGTTGTGATAACGTGTTTGATCTTTCTTTTCCTAGACTTTATACATGCTGGCATCGAAACAAGAATCCCAGTAAAATTCTTTATGAAATAAGAAGGGAAAAATTATATAATGTTAAAATATTTATGTAAATTGTGTATATAAATCAATATAACAAGATAATAACTATTATTTGTATTTCAAACTCCTGAAAGTAAAATTGCTTTGTGGCGTCAGATAAATTCTTTCACACATAACCTTCAGGTTCAATTATTTGTTTAAATGAGGAAGTCATATTTCTAGAAGTCGGTCCAGACGGAACCAACCTAACATAACAAATTATATTATACTATGTAAAAATTGATAAAACCATAACTTAATAATAAGCAAATTATGAGTGATGTGATTTGACTTACTATTTATTGACAACTCTTATAAACTTTCTTCCATCAGGTCTCTCAGCTCCAGGCTGGCGGACGTCTCCTCTATCCGATAAGCAGGTATTGGATGATATATGCGTTGGGGAAGGGGATAGTGTAGGACGAGGAGTAGTAGATGATGCCTCGTTTGCAACAGTCGGCACTGGAGGTGAAGGAGGTGAGTCAGTGGGAGTTGCAGATTATGACGAGCCACCTTCACAGTAAGTTACCCCGAACATGGCTTTAAACCTCGGCTGCATAACCTCACGCTGTTTCTTTGGTCCGATTTGTTAACCTGAAATTCAATTTTCTCAATTCTCTACAAGTATAATTAATACTTTGAAGTCAATATTTTCCACAATATATGGAGAAGAAAATAAGGCAATGGAGTTGAAGGTTAACAAATTGTTATCAACAATACATGAACCTTAACAATAGTACAAATATGCATTGTTTAACAAAGTCTTATAGATACAACAATAAATCAACTTGAAAGCTTAGTGTAATAATGTATTGCATCGAAAAATCACATTGACATAATTAATTTGTTTGATTCCAAATGACATGGGAGTCGGTAAGGGTAAATAAGTCCCCAATGTCTAGGTTCCCGAGAAGGGTCCTCGCATGTTCAAACGCACCAATGAAAACAGTGAAACATTCATTCTCACTTGAACAAACTAATCATGCCTTATAAACATAAGCATTTGTATATGACAAGAAATCAAGATAATCGGAGAATGCAAAGAAAAAATGGTTCTACTAAAAGTAATTTCAGTTCTAAATATAAGAGCAAAAATAATTACAAGTGCAAGTATACTTGGCACATCAAAAGGGATTGTTTAATAAGAAGAAGTAGAATGGAGAAAGGAAAACTAATGAGTTACTAAAGTTTGCTAAAGTAATGTAGAAGGATGACTCAAATTATGCTATATATTTCAAAATTTCAACTTACAAGCTAATATATTCTAGATATGAGAATTTACTATCTATCAATTAAATGCCAAGTTTTAATTCATGTGATGCATTTTTAATTTTGTATATAATAGTAGAATACACGTACAATCTTAGCTTTTCATTTTAATACCTACTGAAGTTTCTCTATAATCTCGCACCAAATGAACATACTGGAATGTGTGCAAGTTCCTACAACCAATAACAAATTCGTTGACAGGTTAGCAAGCGAGAAACCATTTGCAAATTCATGGGAACGAATCACATTTTTAACCTTACATTTTAAATTTGTTGACAACCATATAAGCATTTATGTAGTCAATATTACGCAAACGGCATGTCAAGTATCGCGAGTTAATAGTGTCATGACATAAACTTCAAATGTTTTTGGGAATGAAATTGATCTTTTAGTATAGTGCACATGGTTAGGATATTTCCGTGTGTATAGAAGATATTGAATTATATCATTTACTTATAAAATACTTTAGTTTATTTGATAGTACCACGTATCAAATAATTTGTTTATTTGATAACTCTTTAATTCAGTAATCTATCTATTGAAAAAGCTCTCTAAATCAAATTACTTGTTTGTTTGATTGACATATTCAAGTAATATGTTATGTAATGACTATCTTGTTCATGTCATTTATTTATTTAACCATTTATCATAATGCTATATCTTTTCAATTGATTTCAAGAAAGAGTGTTAACAAATTAAAATGTTAAAGGACTTATGTGTTGACTGGCTATGCCATAATTAATGAACCGAACCATCTGAATTACAAACATTTCACTTGAAGGCCTCAAGTCCAGTTCAAATTTCTTTAGTTCTCTAGTGTAAAATAATAACAAATAGTCTTAAACGCCTTGAATCCAGAAAAACTTTATTTAGCTCATATGTCTAGATTAAAGAACTAGAGGCCTCAAATTTAATAAAAGTTTTCTTATCTCCCTGGTCAAAATTAAAACATATAGGTTGAAGGCCTTAAGTTTAAAAATAAATTATACAACCTCAAAAGCCTCAAGATGGAAAAGGACTTTAGACTTGATATGTGTTTTTCCTAATTTTAAGTTGACCTGTATCTAATATAATATCCATTACTTTACTAAGAAAACTACATCTATTGATAGTAAGCAATACAATGGTTAGAGGGGTAAATCCCTTAAAGAACCAAAGTGGATCTAGAATACCCTAAAAAATACTAACTATCCTAAAAACAATTAAAAGAGGATAGTGACCAAAATCAATAACAATATAATATAAATCATAATTAAGAGAATATGTAATAGAATAAAAGACAAAGAGAGAATTCAATCTTAATTCAATGATTAGATAAGTACTTATCATAGTCTAAACCTTGATTTTATGATTTGATTAATTTAAAGCGGATGTATTATTTAGACGGGAACATTTTTGTAGACATTAAAATCAAACTCTCTTGAGTCTTATCCATTTACTCTCCAAATGGTTAACTTTTATCACTACTAAAGTAACACTCCCTTGAACTTAATTTTTGGTCCACTAAAAATTAAGTTCTCTCAAGGCTTCCACGAGTGAATTTAGATTAGATTTAATTTTTAGCATAACTAACTCTATATTAAGACCAGTCAATGATAACTCACATAAATATATCTAACTCATAAATCAAAATAAATAAATCAATTTAAGAATAAATTCACATTTGAACCAACCCATTTGAATTATAATAATCATGATGTACACAAATGACAAATTCAAAATTATTGAAGAAGATTGAACTCCCAATCCCTTTAGGACTTAATATTGAAATTTTAAACAACATTGTTCGATTTTAATTTTATTAAATAATTACAATTATCAGTATCATGCATCAAGATATAATACAATAATTTTAAACAACATTGTTCGATTTTAATTTTATTAAATAATTACAATTATCAGATCATGCATCAAGATATAATATTTGTGATAATAATTCATTATACAAAAATTCAATACATAATATCTATTACTATACAATCAACCATAAATATTGTACCAAAGTTAAAATTCAAAATTGAAGACATAATAATTATTCTAGTTCCAAACAATAAGATATAGAATGTTAGTAATTATTTAAAGCTAAAATTATGATAATATCAGTATTTTAATTAGTTAGTTTCAAAATTTATTTTTTCATTCGTTTCAAAAATTATGGTTCAATTAGTTTATGAAATTAAACTAATTTCAGAAAGCTTTTAAATTGATTACACAATATATTGTAAGAATAAACAATTAACTAAAAAACAAATAAGTAAAAAACGAAAAAAAATCAACCCAACATAGCTTCACCATCGGAGAAAGGAGGGGCAGAGAAAACTACGTTACCTTGCGTTTGGAGAGTCGGGTGCGTCGCCCGCGACAAGTCACTCGCATTTACGACAATGATAGGCGCAAAGGCAAAGCGAGGAAAGAAGACGGCGGTGGAGGCGTGAGGCGGGAATAGGGGAGAGGAAAAGAGAGGGCTGCGTTGCCTTTAATAATAACCAAAAAGACGTCGTTTTGGTTATTGGTTAACGTTTATATTTTAACCAAAACGGCGTCGTTTTGGTTTAACCCAAGACGCCGTTTTGGTAAACTGATATACGTTTAAATACTAACTAAAACAACGTCGTTTTGGTTTTGTCCAAACGACGTCATTTTAGTCATTATTTGAACGTATAACATAACCCAGATACGACGTCGTTTCATGTTGAAGGCACATACGACGTCGTTTTGTTTTTGATTTAAGCCTCTTTAACTTTCACAAAATGACGTCATATGGTTCCAAACCTATACGAAGTCGTTTTAGTTATTTCAATCCTACAGGCTAACGACGCCGTTTTAGTGGATTACAATCCGACGACTTATTTCGACTTTTCCCGACGCCTTTACCGACGGCTATGACTGTCGGTAAACATTTTGTCCTCCTTTAGCGACGGAATTCATTACCGTCCCCAAATTTATAAATTACGACCAACATTGCCGACGTCTGCTCTTATTCCGTCGGTATTTTCCCACCGTTTTGTTTCCGTCGGTAAAAGTCCGTCACCAATTGCCAATTTTCTTGTAATGTCTGATCTTCCCACGAGCAAGGCTCAAATAAGCTATTCATAAACACCTTTAGCTTTACAATTTAGAATCTTAATTGAATTGAACTAACTAGATCACCTCTATCCTTATTAGATTATATCAAACTAACCAATTGGATGACACTATCATCCAAATATATCTCCATCTAATAGGATTTAACTACATCATAACTAATAAGATAAGAGCTTATATTTAAATAGGAATGATGCATCCATATCCATAAAAAACTCTACTATCTTTCGATGATTTTCCCATATATTCTTTATCTTTTAGAATTATGTATATCTACTGTAATCTCATCCATCACATCATCCAAAATCTTTTCTTGATCTTTATCAATTGATGAGTCATCCAATTCCAAAGGCTTTTATAGTGCACTGATCCTGTCAATGTTTACCCATATCTCTATTAGTTATAGTCTGTCTATTTGACACATTAAATCCTTAGAGCTCCAACGTGTGTCCCTCATGCATGTAATCCAGCTAGCCTTCAACTTAAGGTCTATTTCAAGCTATCTTTTGCTCTCATATCTGAAATTTGCATCTTGTTGAAGATTTCTGCCAATATGTACCAATACATGTCAACTCATCGACAATATCCATTTTTCTTGCCTACTTGCAAGTATTTGTCTTGTTTGTTCACCTTGAGTGTCAAACATTAGTCAAGGCTAGCCGATGCCTGATCGATTCCATTATTAAACTTGAGGGTCTAATAGTTAGGATGCAAAATCTGTTGGACGTGTATTGCACGGAAGACTTGAAAAATTTGACTGATATTTCTTTTTGAGGAAGAGACATCCATATCATTTCATATGCATCCAAATTCTAAGTTAGAACTTTCTGATGTCTTACGCTTTGGTACCGAAACTAATTCGGGGAATTTCTCAAAGGCCAATAATTCAATTAAAGCCCCTTTTTTCTAATATGTTTCTTTTTATTTTTTTTTTCCGCAAATAAGTTCTTGTTTGAATTTTGTAGCACAAGGCGTACTGTTTTAGCACCCAAAGAAGTGAGGGATTATGTTTTGGGTAAGTTATTGGGATTCATTTGATTGATCAACTTATTGCTTTAATGAGACAAAAGCTAAATAAAAGTGAGTATTTTAGTAGAAATTATATCTAATTTAGCGTAATTTCGTGACAGAATTTCAATTATGCTTGTTTATTTATTTTTTGTATTTGGACTAGAGCATAATTTCTCCTTTTGTGGAATTAGTACAAATACTGCAAAGTATAACTTTGATTACTATAGTAGCAAAGATTGAAACCATTAGATGACCGCAATGCAGTTTGAGATAGGTAGGAGAGACATTTTTTGAGAACAGGATAAAATGAAAATTCTGACGAGGAATATGTTCAAGTTTCAAGCTAGAATGAAGCAATGCTCAGTAGAAATCCATTCTTTCTGGAGCTGGGGTCTTGATAACTTGCAATATTTGCTCCACCTCTGCCATGGAAGGCCTACTTGAAGGTATTTGAGATGTACACACTAGAGCCAACTTGAGAACTGGCAGGACTTCATCCTCTGGATACTCTTCCATATTTGGATCAATACAATCCCAAATATTCCCTTGTTCAAGCAAAACCTTGACATGGTCATTCAGAATCATCACATTGTCCTCACCATATTCAATTGGCCTTCTTCCTGTTACAAGCTCAAGGATTAGGATTCCGAAACCATAAATGTCACATTTCTCATTGACCCTCAAGCTTTGGCATGCTAGTTCAGGTGCTACATATCCTAATGCACTCTGAAACCTGTTACTCATAACATGCCTGTCAAGCCTTATTAACAGCCTAGCAAGTCCAAAATCTGATATCTTTGGGTTGCAGTTTTTGTCGAGAAGAATGTTACATGGTTTTATGTTGTAGTGAATGATAGGTGGATGGATGGAATGATGCAAGTGAGCAAGTCCTTTTGCGGTTCCAAGAATGATCTTGAACCTGTTAGTCCAAGTAAGAGATGGTGAAGAAGGTGGCCTCTCATGGAGTTTGGTTTGCAGGCTGCCATTTGGTACATACTCTGATACTAACAGCTGCAACTGGGGAGTCCAGTAGTATCCGTTCAGAGATACAAGATTTGGGTGCCTGGCTTTTCCCAGAACTCGAACTTCTCGATCAAAATCTTCCAGGTACTGGATTATGTTTGAGGTTATCAGCTTTTTGATTGCTACCACTCTTCCTTGTGAACCCAATGGAACCTTGTAAACAGTTCCAAAAACCCCTTGACCAATCTCAGCAGCCTTTTTAAGGAGTGATTCTGGATTGTTAACACAATCAAGTGATGACTTTGAGTCAAAGAGAACAAGTTTTCCTGAGGTTAGATTTCCGGACTTGGAAGAGCTGGAACACTTGCTTTCCAAGGCACTTTCGACAGAGGTCGACCTTCTCCTAGCTGATAGGTTCAGCAGGGCTATGACCATAACTCCAAAAAAAATCAGCAAAGCTGCCGAAATCGCAGTAATAGCAGAAATACTGAAGAACCTCTGGTGATGGAGCCTTTTTGAGTAGGAGGACTCGTCTCTTGGCCTATGACCGTGCATTTGGTCACCATAGGCATGTGGATCAAGGACTAGAGGCTTGGGTACATTCATCTTACATGGTCCTTCCAACAAGGGTGAACAAAGTCCTAAATTACCCTGCAAAGCACTGCGATCCAAGCTTGGAAATATACCCCCAACAGGAAGCCTGCCTGTTAGCATGTTATAGGATATGTTGACGGCAAGAAGATTCTCCAATTCTCCAAGCTCTTGTGGTATTTCTCCACTCAGTTTATTGAATTCCAAGTTCAGAATCTGAAGTTTGTGCAGCTTTGATATTGACTCCGGGATAAACCCACTTAGATTGTTATGGGACAAACTCCTGCAGAAATTTGAATAGATAAATGAACTAACGCATTCCTTTAAGTAACAACAGAAAGAAGGAAAAGAGTATAAGGAAACAACGAAAGGTAGGATGATCAGATAAGCAAAATAGGACATCACTTAGAATGGCCACCATAATAGCAGTTCTAAATGGATACATAAGCTTTAGTTAATTCTTTTCTTTCACTTCATCTTTTTCGACTTAAGATCTGTTGTGTCCTAAAAAAACAATGTTTTCCGTAGAGATGTGATGTAAGTGAAAAACAAAACTAGTATGAGCCTTACAAGAAGGTGAGCGATGAGCAGTTCCCTATCTCTTCAGGAATGGGGCCAGTGAATGAATTGCCATCCAACTGGAGAATTCTCAAACTGCGAGACTGGCATATATCCGCAGGTATTGAACCAAACAATGCACTGTTCCGAAGGTCCACAACGGTTAGGTTTTGGAAGTAACCAAGCTCCGGTTGCATTCTTGATTTAAGGTTGTTCGAGGATAAGTTTAGGTATCTCAGACTGGAGGAGAGACCCATTGCTTCTGAAACATGTCCAGAAAGGTTGTTCCTTGAAAGGTCCAATGTGCGAATTGATGCGAAGAACTTACTTGAACCAGGTGGGATCGAACCTGCCAGTTTGTTGTTTGAGAAATCTACGTCTTCCAGGCCAAGCTCAAACAACCCTTCTGGTATGCTACTATTAAAGCTGTTACCTCCCATTCGAATTACCGACAACATGGTACAGTGAACTATAGTTGGAGGAATGTCACCTGTCAGCTTGTTATCGGATAAACTCACATACTTAAGGGAATTCAGGTTGCCAATTGATGGTGGGAGGCTTCCAGTCAGTTCATTGCTTGACAAGTCTAAGAATTCAAGATTCTGAAGTCTGCTGATCCACTGAGGGAAATTACCTGTCAACATGTTATTTGATAAGCTAAAATAGCTGAGGGAACTTAGCTTTTGCATGGACTCAGGCAAGGATCCACTGAAAAGATTGTCACTTAAATTCAACATTATTAAGTGCGGACAGAAACCAATATCTACAGGAACTGTTCCTGAAAACTTGTTACTCTGTAACCTGAGATCTTTTAGGTTGTGAATTACTGATACCCCATATGGCACAGATCCGGAAAATGAATTATAAGAGAGATCCAAAGTTCGAAGTCGTTTCAATAACCAAATTCCAGAAGACAATTCTGGGTTACCGGATAATTGGTTGTTTGAGAGATTAAGACTGTTCAAAGAAGAGCAACTTGCCATACTAGGTAAGGATCCTTGTAGCACATTTCCGGCTAAAGAAAGAGAACGTAGCGAGGTACAGTTCTGGAAAAAGTCATTAGGGAGTGCACCTGACAGGTAGTTCTCAGAGAGATCAAGAAATTTAATCGAACCGCCATTGACAAGAGAAGATGGAACCAGACCTGAAAGGCTATTGTGACTCAGGTTAAGCCTTTCAAGATCAGTATTGAAATTGAGACCAAGCTCAGGACTAATAGTACCACTGAAGTTGTTCTGTGAAAGTGATAATATCTTCAAATGCTGTAACTTTTGGAGCCCTTTACCCAGTTTTCCTGATAACCCCAACCCATCAAGCGACACTCCGGAGACTCTACCAGTAACTGGATTGCACTGTATGAACTTCCATGAACAAGGAGAATCATCATCTTCATTCCAGGAGCTAAGAGAGGACGATGGGTCCATGAGGCCCGACTTGAAAACAATCAGGCCTAAAACATCGTCGTTGAGCTGAACAGATACATCATAGTTCCCAAAGCAGAGCTTAGGAGCAGTAAACAAGATTAGCAAATATGGCAAACCTTGCACAAACTCCATTTATTTAGCACCTCAAACCAAGAAAGGATAAGCTATGAGATGTTGCGCTCAAACAGAAAGCTACTGTAGATAAAATGTTAGTTGCTGTGGGTCTGGCATAAAAACAATGCACCATAACTGCATTCACGGGAGCAAGAGAAAGAGAGAGAAAGAGAATGAGAGAGGCTTGAGTTAACCAGAGACACACAGTAAGAATGGTGATGTTTAAATTAAGGCATGGAAGAAATAATGAAAGACTTAGAATGTTAAGGGAATGCGTGACGAGTAAAGACAAATGAGAAACACTACTAGACCAACATGCCTCCTGACATCTTCCCACCTCAGAACGTGGTCTTATTTTTGTCTGTAAGCTTACGTACAATTTTCTATATATCACTCTCTCTTTGCTGTGATCATCTTTGTCGCTTCCTCTTGTTGCTTACTGCTTCTCTGTCACTAGTCACTACTCACTAGTCGTTTCAGTTTCTAACTGTTCAAGTATCACGGCTTCTTAGCTTAACAAAATTATGCTGTTTCTTCACAAGGTAAACAGTAGAGAGAGCTCAGCAGTGACGGCTTTCAGATTTTGGATTCTTGCAGACCATAAGGTGAGATGGGATTGGTGGAGAATGGAGTGGTGGTTGTGGATCAACTTGTGAAAGCGATTTCAAGCCTAGCACAGGAGCTTCGATACAAAGAGACAGCATGAAGCCCAGATACAAGTTTCAGATGTGAGCATGGGCCTTGGAAAGTTAAGGTCGTGAGTCATGGCAGAGATCAATGGAACTACTGTAAAGTAGAATATGTATGCACCATATAATTGTGCAAATTCTGAAGAATTACGGATGATCAAGATTTATTTACTGCAATTCTGAAAAATCTTAGACTCAATTTTTGAAATTCCAGTCACCGTTAACCAAATGCTTGAACAGTGTCCACAGTTGCCTAAATATTCCCCATTCTACGAGGTATATCTGTTTGATAATTCTGCACTCAGGCTTTGTGTACATCTGAATCAGTCATCCTAAAAGGCTTATGTCCTGTACTGTGATTAGTTAAGGATAATGGATGTTTAGACTTTGACCTCAAGTTTACCGAACAATTTCAGCATTACTAGAGGGTAGTTTAGTATATAAATAAAGCAAAAGAATACAGTTGTCTAGCCAAAATCCAATTCATTTCCCATCTCTTATACTCCATTTTAGACCTTGTTAAGCTTACCTCTTGGTGTTATGATTCGCTTTTTGAGAAAGAGTATTGCAGAAAAGACCATTTGCATATTTTGCCTGTATAATTTGTTTCTAGACTCCAATCCCACCTTGCTCAAATTGCCATGATGCCTACAACGTAGAAGTTTTACTAGTGATGGTGTTTCTTAAACCTAAACCACCTAATGTTTAAGGTTACTCTGAAAGTAAGTTTTAATTCTTAAACTTTGCACACTATAAACTTTTTTAATGTTAAAAGATTTTAGTGTTTTAAAATTATATAATATAATTTTTAAATTAACAAAGTCCTAAATTTTTATTAGTTATGCTTTGTTAAATGTTTTCTTAAGAGTAGGCGTCTATGTTAATCAAATAAGTAGTTGATGTGAATCTTAAATATATGAAACTCTAAATTATGTTTTGGAAAAACATAATTTAGAGTTTTCTTGATGCTCTTATTTCCTGTCATGACTTCTCTTCTTTCTATTTTCGACCTTAGTTTTTGGTGCTCTTCTCTTCATTTGTGACCATGACTTCCTCGTCCATATTTCCAATAAGGTATTTTATAGTTGTTGGAGATGTTTGATAAGATATAATTTGGTTATGTTAATTACACTTATTTCTTTTTTTAGATTGATTTTGATGCTTAATTGGTGAAATTAAAATTTGAGAGTGAGCTTTGAAGCAATTTGTAAGGATACTCCTTTATAACTAGAATGTTATGAGTTCAAATTACATGAGCATCCTCTTTATAAAATACAAAGGAAAGTTTACGTATAATTGATGATCCTTCTCAAACCCTTTGCAAAGCAGAAAGTGTTGTGCAATAAAGCAACCATTTTTTTAGGAGGTGACAAGTTGAGATCGCATCAAATTGAAACACTATTTGTTAAAGCAATGAATTTTGGGAAAAAAATGAAGACATATTACTACAGTTGATAAGGTGAGATCATGATTAAAGTTTGTTTAGAAAATAATTTCTTAAATATTGAAAAAATTAATTTTTCGGTAGGCAAAAGAAGGAAGAAAACATAACATTCATTTCTTTATATTACTCTTTTTCGTTTTTCTTTATATTCTTAATTTTCATCTTTTCATTTATTTTTGGTGTTTAAATAATGGCTATGTGTGACTAGATCAAAATATTATGATTCAATGAGATTAAAAATCTAGTTATAATTTTGTGAGGTTTTGTTCTAAACTTAGATTTTTGTTTTGATTTAACTATTTCTTATTTTAATTATGTTCTTATATTTCATGAATTATTAATATTGATTGATCTAATAAATTAATTTGATGTTGATTATTCTACAACTATTCATGAATTTAGTGATTCGTAATTGTTATGAATGAATGGTACAAGTAACAAATATATTATTTATGAAATTTTATATTTAACCTAATAGAAACAAAAAACTAAATTGAATAGTTGTAGCAATCTCCATATTTAATTTAAACTTTAAAATTTTTCACTAAGTTTATTTCTATCATTTAATTGATATAGAACACTATTATACCCAATGGTAAGTTTTTGTTTAAATGCTCGGTTTGAACAAATTAATTTAGATTATTATAACTATCCTAATATACTAATTGTTTAAATTGTAAAAATAATTTTTTAAAATCAACGATCAATGTTACAATTAGATGAGACATTTCCCTTAAATTGGAGTTAAGTACAATTGAATTTCTCACTCTTTATATTCAGTTGATTTATTTTGACTCTTTGTTAGTTTTAGTTCATTAGCTAATTAACCACAAACCCCATTTTGTTTTGTCAATTGAAACTGAGAAATTAGTTTTTAGTTTTTTGGAATTTGACTTAGTTTTATGATTATTTTAAAAAGTTAGTGAATCAAAATTAATTTTGAGAGTTTGACATGAATTCTTTTTTGGAGCCTTATCTTTCACTAAGTTGGTATATTATGAAATTCATGTGCATATTTATGATTTTATCTTTTACTTGTCTAGAAGCATACATTATTTCTTTTTATTTGTATACTTGAGGTTTTTACCTTTTTGATTATTTGCAACTTATGATATATAATGGTTGTGCCTGTTCTTTGGACAGTTAAACATTATTATAAATTACCCTATATTATAGTCAACGTACTCAGTGCACAAAGCTCCCCGCTTTGTAGGAGTTTAGGGAGAGTCATAATATATGCAAAATTTTCTTTATATTTTTACAAAGAGATTATTTATGTGATTTGAACCTGTGACTTTATGGTCATAAAGGAGCAATTTTATTAATTGTTCCAAGGCTCACCCTTAAATTGCCCTATACTATACTTAGGTAAAAAATGTTGTTACTTTGTTAATGTTTTAAAAAACTACAAATTGTCTTGTTAGGTAGTATTGACATTTTAATCTCGTCTTAAGAAGATAAAATTAAAGAATTTCTTGTTTGTTACAGTTGGTTTATATATTTTCATAGAGATGCTTTGATTTTGTTATTTGCTTGGCACTTGTCATACTTTCACTGTTGGACCAATGGTGGTTGACAAATTAAATCCTACTTATGTTTTGATAATAATAAAATGTATAGAATTGGTTAAGAAAGTATTTCAGGTGATTTGGATTGCAATTAAAGGATTAATACAATTTCAGAGTGACATATCTACAAATCAAGAGATAGATAACATGCAAATCAAGTCAGTGATCATCACCAACATTCAAGAGATAAATAATGTGCAAAAGATGATTGTTGTGAAGATTATAATCAAAGATACGTATCCCAACATTTAAAGTTCAAGATTATCTGAAATATGTCCGTTAGAATGGGCCCCAAATGACCGTAACATTTCAAGTCGACTGAGAATTATCATTTCTGTAAAGTGGGGTTTAAACCAGTCGACCGAAATCTATTAAGTCGACTAAAAGCAAAGGACCAGTAAGTTGGATAATCATTCCAGTCGACTACAATCATTCCAGTCGACTAGAATCATTCCAGTCGACTAAAATCATTCCAGTCGACTGATCATGGAACGAAGATGAAATTTTTCATAAAAACACTGGTTCCAGTCGACTAGCACTAGTCGACTATCAGGTGAAACTGAGCAAAATTCATCCAGATCAATCACAAATGGAAAAGAAGAAATCAAGGAACGACTAGGAGATATCAAGCAACAGCTAATAGATGATCTACAACGTCTATATTGATCTAGAAGCCTGCAAATAAATAGAGGAAGATTAAGAGATCAATTAGAGTTGAAAAATAGAAAAGCTTTCTGATCATCTTTCATAATCATCATTATTATTACTCAAAATTTCTCTCTGCACATTCAAGCGTATCTAGCTATATCGAGCCTTACTTCAATTATTTATCATCTTTATTGTGAGTTGAGTGATTAGAGGAGAATCACTTGGGAGGTAGGATTTGTGCTGAAAAACAAATCGGTTGTAAAGGTAGGATTTGTGTCGAAAAACAAATCGGTTGTAAAGGTAGGATTTGTGCCGGAAAACAAATTGGTTGTAAAGATAGCTTGAGCCGAAAATCAAGTGGTGTTGTAAGAGTTCACACTAAACTAAAAGGATGTAGTAAAGTGGTTTGCCAAATCTTAAGTGGGAGCTTAGGTAGAGGACGTAGGTCTTAGCATCGAACCTCTATAAAAACAGTGTTTACTTTTCTTCCCTACTCTTTACATTTAAATTTGTTTAAATTGTTTTTGTGTGAATTAACTTATGATTTTATTGTAGAATTTTACAAAAAGCTTTAAAGATCTATTCAACCCCCCTTCTAGATCGTTTACAATTGGTATCGAGCGTATATCCAGGATGACACACAATAACCTAGCGGAAGAAGGTAACACAAATAATCGCCCTCCTTTGTTTAATGATACTAACTATTCTTTTTGAAAAATCCTATGAAGTATCATATTATAAGCGAGGGAGTGGAGTATTGGGAGATCATCATCTTCGGTCCACATGTTTCATTAAAAAAAATGACAAGGTGCAAACGGAGCTGGAATATGATGACAATTATTGGAAGCAAGCCTACATCAACGCTAAAGCTATGAAATTGATATATTATGCTCTCACGATTAAGGAGAGAAATCGAGTGAACTCGTGTACTAGTGATAAAGAAATGTGGGAGAGACTACACATCACTCATAAAGGAACCAATCAAGTTCGAGAGACAAAGATCAACATGCTTCTCCATGACTATGAAATGTTTGTCATGAAGGAACGTGAGTCTATTTCCACTATGCTTGATCGTTTTGCAGAAATTATCAATGGATTAGGCAACCTTGGAAAACACATGACGAATAGCGAGAAGGTGAAAAAGATTCTTCGTTCACTACCGAAAGAATGGGACTCACAAGTCACCGCTATTATGGAGTCTAAGGATCTCAATCATTTGGAATTCAATGCCTTGGTGGGATCACTCATAAACTATGAGATCATTCTCAAATCAAGAGGAGGAAGAG
Source organism: Erythroxylum novogranatense (assembly GCA_029891385.1). Lineage (NCBI taxonomy): Eukaryota > Viridiplantae > Streptophyta > Magnoliopsida > Malpighiales > Erythroxylaceae > Erythroxylum > Erythroxylum novogranatense. Next base: position 42,749,990 of record CM057224.1, on the reverse strand, counting down.
GTAAGACACAAAAGTCAATTGCTTTAAAAGCTAATGTTTCTTCTCTTGATAAAAGTGACGAAGAAATAGATGAAGAGGAAGAAGATGAAGAACTAGCAATATATGCTAAAACTTGAGAAAGTTCAAAGGACTACTCAAAAATAGGAGGAAAGAATTAAGTGGTGGAAGAAATGAAGAAAGAAAGAAGTACACCATGGAAAGAAGGACCAAAAGCTATGAAGAAAAGAAAAGCAATGAAGAGTGTTGGAAATGTGGAAAAAAGAGGACATCATGCTAGAGAATGCAGAAGCTCATCCTTCACTTCAAATCTCCAGAAAAATGACAAGTATGACAAAGGAAAAAAGAAAGCTAGCCTAGTAGCCACTTGGAGTAATGATGAGGAAGAATATCAAAGCAATGATGAAAACAACTTATCTCTTATGGCAAATAGCTCCTTAACAAGTGATGATGAAGACGAGGTAATTGATCTTAGAGATTCTTTTATTGCTTTACAAAGTGATTTTGAAGAAGCTATTGAAATCAACAAGAGATTGAGAAAGAAAATAAGAGATCTAGTTGTTGAAAATAATGTCTTGCATAAGACTATTGATGATTTAGATTGCACTAAGGAAGACCACTCTACATGCCTTGTTAAAAAAGAAAATCTAATTTGTGAGCTTGATAGACTTAGAAAGGAATTTTCTTATGTGGTTGAAAAATTTGCTGGTGGGAATGAAAAGTTTGAAAAGATCTTTTCTTTACAAAGATATTCAATTTCTAAACATGGTTTAGGATATGATCCTTTTGATAGAGATTGTTCTTTAATTTCTAAATTTACTAAAGATGGAAAAGTTGCAAAATGTGGTAAATGCTTGAAAGATGGTCATATAGAAATTGTTTGTAAAAGTATTAGAAGATGTATTAATGTGAAGAAAATCTGGGTGGTAAAAGGTACAACACCTCCTAATGTGGTTTATATGACTAACCAAAATGGACCCAAAATAGCTTGAGTACCAATGAGAAGAAAGAATGTTTTAGTTATAGGTACAAGCAAGGAATGAAAATCCACCAAGCACATGGTACATTGATAGTGGATGTTCAAGGCATATGAGTGGAGATAAGAACTTATTTGTAGAAATCAAACCAAAGAATCAAGGATATGTCATATTTGGAGACAACAACAAAGGTAAAGTCATTGGTGTTGGTAAAGTAGGTAAGGAACCTTTGCCTACCATTGACAATGTATTGCTTGTTGATGACTTGAAACATAATTTGTTAAGTATTTCTCAATTATGTGATATGAATTTTAATGTGACTTTTGAATCATCTCATTGCATGGTTAAGAAAGATGAAAATGTTGCTTTCATTGGTTTGAAACATGGACATACATATATTGTTGATTTACATGATGATAGTTCTTTCAATGAAAAGTGTTTGTAAACATCAAATTGAGACTTAGTGTGTGAGATTTGAATTCTATTGTTTGATTGTAATTTTCTGCATACACTAGCACAACAAAATGGTCAAGATATTAGGCAAATCTGCAATTCCATCTGAGAATACATCTTTATGATCTACGTTTAGGCTAAAATGTGAATTTTCTAGAGTTTAGAAATATTCCAGTTGACTGATTGGAGTTTAAGTCGACTGAGGTTGAGGAATTAGTCGAGTAATTATTGATTGGCTTGTTGACTATTGCATTAAGAGATAAGGTGTTTAAATGCTTCAGTCGAGTATTACAGCCATAGTCGACTATAAGTCATTTGGGTCTTCTTTAAAAACTCACCTTTTCCCTCAAATCTCTGACATTCTCTTCTACCTTTGAGATTTCTTCATGATGATGTCTCTCCACCATGATGGTTTTTGTATCTAGCCAAGACTGACATTTCATATTGTTGGTGACTGTTACTTGAGACTATTTGTGTTTGATGGCTTGTTTCTCTATTTAATGTGATTGGGATAATTTTTTCATCTTCATATTTGAAGTGAATCACACGTTAATACAGCACTTAAAAACACAATAGAATGCACGAGAAGGGGGGGTTGAATTGTGTATTCCCTTTTTTGAATATCTTTTAGAATTACTTGTTATAATTAAGATTCTTTACAGAATTCTTATTAATCTCGATTGATCAAACTTTTCAATGCTAAGTATATGAATAGTAAATAAAGATCAACTTTGAAACTAAAAGTGAGATAGAGAGAGAGTAGTAGACACGCAGATTTATCCCGGTTCACCCCAAACCGTGGCTACGCCCATCCTCGAGTTTCTTCCGAGATTTCACTATCTCTTCAAACGTTATAAGATTCTTTCACGAGCCTCTTCAGTCTCTACAACCAGATTCTTTCACACTTAGCCTCCGCAGTTATCTGCATAACTTTTCTTTTCGAAAATATTTGAACACTCACATGTATGATAGCGCTCACTAATTCGCACTTAATCGCTTTTTCGCTTTGTGTAATTTTTCTCAAACAAAGAAGCTCTTCGCCGACTTGACTTGTATTTATAGCCTTTGTCTCTAATCGCTTCTTGATTCTTGAATCTTTAAAGAAACGGTTAATCAGTTGAGTTCTCAGAACTAACTCGAATCGACTCTTGCGTTGTTTCTTTCTGCGTCCGCGTCTGCGTCTGCGTCTGCGTCAAGCGTCTGCGTCTCAAGGCTCAAGCTTTTGTTTCTGCGTCAGATCTACATTTGCGTCTGCGTCTTTTATTGTCTTGTGTCATCTGCAAGGCAGTGTTGAATTTTACTTTGACAAATTTCGCCTGTGTTTTGATTTGTCTGTAAAGCGCTCAGATTCGACTTTTTCAACTTAGTCTGTCAACTTCTGCTCAGATACGCCATCTTCGCCTCCTCCGAATTCGCCTCAGATATCGCTCAGGATCGCTTTTGTTTTCTTGTATTTGATCTCACTATGTTTGTTATACATCAAAATCATTTTTATGTAAAGTCATTTTTACTTAACAATCTCCCCCTTTTTGAATATAACAAATTACATACAAGAAAAGAAAAGAAAACAAAACAACAAAAACTTATCTTCTTCCTGTCTTCGTCTGTTGTGGTCACACCTTCTTCATTTAAACATCCTCTCCTCTTCTGATTATTTTCTTCTTTTCCTGCTCTCCCCCTATTTGTTATAATCAAAAATGATTATCGATTCTGGTTCTTCAGCAGTTTTGCTATCATCTTCTTTAGATCATTCACCATCTCCTTCATGTCATTGAGTTCACCACGTAATCTACTGACTTCATCTGACGAAGAGGCTTGATCTGCTTCTGCTGATGGAGGAGCGAAAGGAATTGTAGTAGTATAGGCATCAGAGGATGGAGTGTAGTCTTCATTAATCTCAAAAGTCGGTGGACGAATGAATGTTGCAGCTTCAGGAAGATTTATATCAAAAGGAACTGGCAGCATCAACAACTGTCTTCCTTGCAGGATAGGCATGTTCTTCGATAGATGTATATTAGACAAAGGGCTAATACGAAGAACTGCTCGAACAAGGAACTCAAGAATGTTCTGTTTTATACTTCCCCTATCGACAGCCTTCCGCACGATTTGTATGGTCGCAGCTCGCTTGATCTGGGTCTTGTGCAGAATGCATGCTTTATCAATTTTCCGCACTTCTTCGCAATCTGATTCACGGATCATCATCAACATTATCTTCAGAAATAATTTTGACTTTCCTTTGTAAAATCTTTTGGCCACCTTGGTTGAATATCCGAACAACCTTTATCTCGTGTTCTCTCGTGATTGGGAACATAGTACACGGCAAGGACGTCTTGAGGGATATGGCAAATGATTAGTAAGCTTCAAGGAATCGTACAAAGAATTCTCTTTTTCATTTAGTAACTGCCACGTGATACCATTAATCAACATAGGTTGCACCAGAGCTACTATTTTCTTCACTGGTTCAACACCGATTATAATACCATTGCTCAGATTGGTAATAACTTCTACCAATTTGATTTCCAGCCTATATTTTCTCAAAACTTCGGTAGTTATATACCTTCGATTTGGTTCATCATCACCAAATCTGCATCGCAGCTTGCTTCGGTTGTGTTCCCTTAGAAGTCTCCTGAACCGGCCATTCTTCTGCTGGTTCCTCCTTTATAATGCCAGGTGTCTCATGAACCGTGCTTTCATCCACTGGTTCTTCTTGTTGAGCACTAGGAATTTCTTGAACTGCATAATGCTCGGCTTCGCTTCAACTTGAACAAGACGTTAGCCTCTTTTGTAGACTAACGCCCCTCAGATTGAGATGCTCTTCTTTTGACTAACCTTCTTAGTCTTTTTCTCTGCTTCAGTTAGTTTTGTTGATTTCTTCACAGGAGATTTTCCTTTAACAGATGTTGCTTTTCTCTTCCTCTCAGTCTCTTTAGATCTTCCGCCGATCCTCTTCCGTATAGAGACTAAGGATCTTGTGGCTTTGGCTGCACAAGATTTAGAAGTTTCTTCGCTTTGTTCTCGGCAATCTTCTCTTCCTATTGCCTCAAAGTCCCGATTCTTGGAGATCTCTTGGCTTTCTTCACAACTTCGCCAAGAGCCTTTCTCCTTGTCTCTTTGGCGACTTTGCTTTGCCCTCCGAGATTGACTTTCATGACAAGAGGACTCGCCATTTTCATGAGAGGTCTCCCTAGCACTCTCCTTAATTCGGCAAGAGGCGATTTGATACTTACAAAGCGATTGAGAACTTGAGACAGAGTCTTTTTCAATATACGCCCCCTCGCCTTGGTTTCTTTGAAGAACCCAAGCGTGATCTTTGTCTCATCGATTCGCACCCATTCGCGAATAGTATGAGCATCAATCTTGCTCTTCATCGAACAGCTCGTCTTATACCTTGTGCGCATTTAATCGGATTCCATAAAGATCCTCGTCAAAATCATACCATAAGGATAACTGAAGTTTCCTTTAACCCTTAACCATATAGTGAAAGATTAAGAAGGGTAGATCTATAGGATTTCGATTGAGAAGAAAGAACAAACATTGTTCGTCTAAAGTAGTCACCAAATGCCTTGAACCAACTCTAGGAAGAATGCAATTGAACAGGATTGCATGCGTAACCCTAGCCTTTGGAATCGATTTGATGTCTTCCTTTCTCTTGAATCATTTGTGCCATAGAGCTGCCTCTTGACATCTTCTTCTTTCATTCCAACTGAGGACATCCATCCGGCCTTGGTAGACAGTTTTTCACCAACATATGGGCAATCAATTACTTTCCTTATCAAATCCTTTGTGACAATAACTGATATTCTATCCACAGAGGATACAATAGTGTCTTTTATCAGACGAGCGTTCTTCCAGAACTCATATACCTCATTTATATAGACAGGTTCTTGTATCTGAAAGAAGTTCTTCCAGCCAACTCTTATAATCTCAGGTTCTACATCCATGCCGTCACCCCTTAGTGATTCAAAGTTCACAAGTCTTCCATAAATCATTGCTGCTTCCATTGTATAGAGCGAAAGATTATCTTCTGGAAAGCTTTTGAGTGAGAAGATTTTGAGAGAATTGGTAAAGTAGAAATGAACCGTCGGAGATGATGAAAAGATCGCTATAATATCATCTTCGCCTACTTATAGGTTATGGACTGATGGGTTCTCGAATCATTAAGAACCTCGAGTTTATCGATATTTCCTCCAAAATCTTCCTTGTGAGAAAAGTTACCAGTCAGAACTCACTCGTATAACGCCGTTAGTTTCTCACGTTATTTTAGCCTAACCGCTCATTAGCATCACCATATTGAGATTGCGTCTTATCTTCTCGTTCTTCACTCGGTGGTTTAGTGAAGATGTCCGCCATTGAAGCTCGTTTCAACGAACTTTAGAAGCACCACCTTTCTCGAACGTAGTCTCTCGTGAAATGATGTCGACTTCTATATGTTTTACTCGAATGTCAATTGATTCTTTGATGATTTATTAGACCGGTGTTGTCGCAATAAATTGGAATCTCCTCCTCCTTAATCAATAGTCTTCAAGTCGATACTTGATCCACAAATCGTGAACAAAGAATCATGGCGATATGTATTCTCGCTTCACGGTTGATAGAGCAATTGAGCTTTGTCTCTTGCTTGACCAGAGACTAGATTTCCAAGAAAGTGACATCCTTCACTTGTGCTCTTTCTTTCGATTCTATCTCCGCATAGTCCGCATCACAAGATCCGATTAACTCGAAATATTTACCTTTCTCAAACATTAAGCAAAGATCAAGAGTACTGCGAGATATCTCAAAATTCTTTTAACAAAGAAGAAATGAGACTCTCTAGATCGGCTTGAAATCTTTCACACAAGCATACACCGAATGTAATATCAGTCTACTTGCTATAAGATACAATAAAGAACCGATCATCCCTCTATATAGGGTTTGATCCACCTTCTTACCAAGTTCGTCTTTCAAAAAGGTTTGAAGGATGCATCTGAGTTGCCATTGGCTTCACATTATTCATGTCAAACTTATTCAGAACTCTTTCACATACTTCGTTGATGAATGAAGATCTTCTCTTTGGTCCGCTTAACTTGCAACCCAAGAAAGAACTTTAATTCACCCATCATACTCATTTCAAATTCTCTTTCATTAGTCTCTCAAACTTTAAACACAACTCTTTTGTAGTAGCACCAAAGATAATATCATCAACGAGATCCGTATTAAGATAAAATCATTCTCAAAACTCTTTCTAAAGAGCGCCTTATCAACTTGACCTCTGCTGAAACTATTTTCTATTAAGAAGGTACTCAGACGATCATACCAAGCTCTAGGGGCTTGCTTTAGGCGTATAAGGCTTTGTGAAGTCTATAGACATAATCTGGATTTATAACATCTTCAAAGTCGAGGTTGTTTCACATAGACTTCTTCGCCTATAAAGCCATTCGAAATGCACTCTTAACATCCATCTCAAACAACTTTATATCGTGATGATTGCATATGCCAATAAAACTTTATAGCTTCAAGTCTCGCCATCGAGCATATGTTTCGTTATAGTCTATTCCTTCTTGCTGATTGTAACCTTGTGCTACTAATCGGCCTTGTTACGACTCACTCTTCCCGATTCGCCTAACTTATTCTTGAAAACCCATCTTGTTCCTATAATGGATTTCTTAGAGGTTTTGGAACCAAGGACCGACGTTATTCCTTGTGAATTGGTTCAGCTCTTCTTGCATGGCTAACACCCAAGCTTCGTCTTGAAGAGCTTCCTCAACCTTCTTAGGTTCTACTTCGTAGATAAAAGCTACATTAGCTTCGTCTAATCTGGACCTTGTCCTAACTCCTTCGAGGTCTTACCGATAATTAACTCTTCCGATGAAAACTTTTATACTTCCAATCTCGCCTTAGTTCTATAGTTTCTGGAATATCTTCAATCTTATTCTCATGAGTGTCTGACGAGGGAGTTTCTGAGGCATCATCTAGGTTCTTTGAAGGACCTTCAATCTCCATGTCATCTTCCTTATGGGTTTGAGAACTATCATCAAATTTGACATGGATCGTCTCTTCAACAATCTTTGAAGTCAGGTTGTAAACTCGAAATGCCTTAGACGATAATGAGTAACCTAGAAATATTCCTGGATAGGTCTTTGAATCGAATTTATCCAACAGCTCTCTCGTATTCAGAATGGAACATTTGCACCCGAATGGATGAAAGTAGGATATGCTTGGTCTTCTTCCATTCCATAACTCGTAAGGAGTTTTCTTCAATATAGGTCGCAACAAGATCCTATTCTGAATATAGCATGTTGTATTCACAGCTTCTGCCTATAAATACTTAGGAAGATTCGTCTCACATAGCATAGTCCTTGCCATCTCTTGAATCGTCCTATTCTTTCTCTCAACAACTCCATTCTGTTGTGGAGTTCTAGGGGCCGAGAAGTTGTGGGAAATTCCATTCTCCTCACAGAAAACTCTAAACTTCTCATTCTCAAATTCTCCGCCATGATCACTCCTGATACTAGCTATAGACATTCCTTTTCATTCTCAGAACTTCGGATAGAATTCTAAAGCACTTAAAAGACTCATCTTTGTGTGATAAAAATAATATCCAACAAAATCGAGTAAAATCATCAACAATGACAAGTCCATATTTCTTTCTGCCAAGACTTAATGTCCTTGTAGGACCAAACAAATCCATATGTAATAGTTCTAAAGGTCTTGAAGAAGTTACAAAATTTTTAGAAGAGAAAGAGGTTTTAACCTGTTTTCCTTTCAAACAATTTTCACAGAAAAATTCTTTGTCAAAACTTATTTTTGGTAAACCTCTTACCAAATCATGTTTTACCAATTTTGAAATATGTTTCAAAGAGACATGACCTAGCTTTTTATGCCAGATTAGTCTTTCTTCTTCGAAGATAGAAAACATGAGATATTTTGACTTTGAAAATCTTCTAAGTTGATTTTGTAAAGGTTGTTTCTTCTCTTGGCGAGAAAAGTATAGACCCATCTTTGTTTCGACTTCACAAAGATTTTGATTGAATGTAACTACAAAACCGTAATCACACAACCGACTCACACTAATCAAGTTATGCTTTAGACCATCAACAAGCGAAGACATTATTTATGCATGCAAAGGAATCTTTACCTATTTTCCCGATTCCAATGATTTTGCCTCGCCGGTTATCTCCAAAGTTACTGATCCTCCTTTCTTATATCAAGGTCTAGGAACATAGACCTTCTTCCGTCATGTGTCGCGAGCATCCACCGCCTAAATACCAATGGTGTTTGCCGTATCTTCCAAGGAAGGATATCTGCAGAGAAACTATTTTATTTCTTGGTACCCAAATTTTCTTGGGTCCTTTATGGTTAGTAGTATGCACATGATATGATCTTTGATGCATATTACTCGGACGTTGATTAAAATATGTTATCCTATTTCTTCCTTTTGAGAGACAAATTTATGACGAGACCGAGTATTGTTTCCAAAGAAACCCTAATCCAAATTTTATCACTAGGATGTCTACATTTTCCTAGCATATCATTCATTTTCTTTGTTCTCTCTGAAAGTAACTAGATCACCGATAGATTCTTGATCCTCGGTTGAGTTGATTAATCTCATCTGATCTGTCTACAAGTTTCCTTTTAACTTCTAACTCCTTTTTTAAGCAAATATTTTCTCTCTCTATTTTCTCAGTATTTCTAATATTCTCTGCATACTTTTTCTTTAACAGCTTGTACTATTTCAGAATAGCATAAGAATCTTCTAACAGTTCTGAATATGCATCATGCAAATTTTCGTAGTCGGATTTTACCTCCTCATCACTATCTTCCTCGGCCATTAGGCAAATGTTTGCATGTTCTGATGACTCAGAGCCTGTATTTGATTCAGATGAATCTAGGTCCTCCCATGTTGCTATTATGCTTTTCTTGCCTTCTCTACTCTTCTTGGGTTTCTTCTTGAGAGTAGGGCATTCGGACTTATAGTGTCCAGGCTGACTGCACTCGTAACAAATGATAGAAAACTTTTCTGGCTTAGCTTCATCTTTTCCATTCTTTTTGAATGTCTGGTTACTTCTAGGCTTCTTCTTCCACATGCGTCTTGTCTTTCTGGAAATGAAAGATAATTCGTCATCTTCATCACTCGATTCTGAATCTGATTGGCTAGAGTTGTCATCCCTTGATTCTTCAATTTTCAATGCTTTTGATGACTTCCTCCTTCTCTGAGTCTTATGATTCTTTTGTCTAGCCTTCAGTGCTATTGACTTCTCTCGCTTGGGCTTATCTTCAGCGTTGAGTTAAACTTCATGAATCTTTAAGGATCCCAAAGAACTCATCTAGCTTTAATATGCTCAAGTCTTTGGCTTCAGACCGCCAGAACTTTTGGTCTCCATCTCTTAGGAAGACTTCTTAGAATCTTGCGAACGTGATCTTGATTATTGTATGTCCTTCCAAGAGCTTTCAATCCATTGATAATTGTTTGAAATCTTCCAAACATTTGATCAATAGATTCTTCATCTTCCATCCCGAAAAGTTCATATTGATGTACAAAATACTTATCTTGGATTCCTTAACTTGACTTGTGCCTTCATGAGCAATGGACAAAGTGTCCCACATTTCTTTTCTGTGTCGCAACCATGCACTTTGTCGCACTCGCTTCTACTTAGGGCATACGTTAAGAAAAATTTCGCCTTTGAATTCGGGCTTGTATTCTTGCTTTACGATCACCGTCCATCCGCTTCGTGGAATAGAACTACCTTCGCCATCTACAGTATATAGGTCCGCTCTCTATTACGTCCCAAAGATCTACATGTAGATTCGATGAATAACCGCATCCTATCTTTCCAAAGAATGATAGTCTTCCATTGAATGCTTTGGAGGTCTAGTGATCGAGGCTCCTTCAATGATGTATACATGTGACTCGCCATTATCTTTAATCCATACTTCGCCAAAGTGATTCTTGGATACCGTGATCGATACCAATCAAGTGAATCACACGTTAATCAAAGACTTAAAACAAAATAGAATGCACGAGAAGGGGGTTGAATTGTGTATTCCTTTTGAATATCTTTTAGAATTACTTGTTATAATTAAGATTCTTTACGTAATTTTATTAATCCCGATTGATCAAACTTTTCAATGCTAAGTATATGAATAGTAAATAAAGATCAACTTTGAAACTAAAAGTGAGATAGAGAGTGAGAGTAGTAGACACGCAGATTTATCCCGGTTCACCCCAAACCGTGGCTACGCCCATCCTTAGAGTTTCTTCCGAGATTTCACTATCTCTTCAAACGTTATAAGATTCTTTCACGAGCCTCTTCAGTCTCTACAACTAGTATTCTTTCACACTTAGCCTCTGCAGTTATCTCATAACTTTTCTTTTCGTAAAATATTTGAACACTCTGCTATGTATGATAGTGTTCACTAATTCGCACTTAATCGCTTTTCGCTTTGTGTAATTTTTCTCAAACAAAGAAGCTCTTCAGCTTTTGACTTCGACTTGTATTTATAGCCTTCGCCTCTAACTTCTTGATTCTTAAATCTTGAATCTTTAAAGAAACGATTAATCACTTGAGTTCAGAATTAACTCGAATCGACTCTTGCTCTGCTTTCTTTTCTGCGTTTGCGTCTGCGTCTGCGTCTGCGCTCGCTTTTGTTTCTGCGTCAGATCTACATTTGCGTCTGCGCTTTTATTGTCTTGTGTCATCTCAAGCGCTCGTGTTGACTTTTTACTTTGACAAACTTCGCCTCGTGTTTTGATTTGTCTCGTAATGCGTCAGATCGACTTTTTCAACTTAGTCTCGTGTCAACTTCGCTCAGATACGCCATCTTCGCCTCGCCTCCGAATTGCCTCAGATACGCCTCAGGATGCTTTTGTTTTTCTTGTATTTGATCTCACTATGTTTGTTATACATCAAAATCATTTTTATGTAAAGTCATTTTGACTTAACAATATTTGTGTTTCTTCTTCATACTGATGACTATTTGTGTTTCATCTATTTCATCTTGTTGGTTTGTATTAATTGTTTTGATTATGACAAAAAATGGGAGTAAAATTGGAAATTGGATAATTGTTTAGTTACTTGATTAAGGGGGAGTATGTTAAATTGTCTTTGAATTGAATCTATATTAAAATTATGGACTATACAAATTTTATGAATTTGTTTTTGCAAGGTTATTTGAATTCAATGATTTATATGATTAAGGGGGAGACAATCTAACCAAAAAGACAAGGCATAAAACCTTGATCAATGTTTCTTTGTTTTCATTTCTTAAACAATTTCTAAACGTTTTGTCATTATCAAAAAGGGGGAGATTGTTGGACCAATGGTGGTTGACAAATTAAATCCTACTTATGTTTTGATAATAATAAAATGTATAGAATTAGTTAAGAAAGTATTTCAGGTGATTTGGATTGCAATTAAAGGATTAATACAATTTAAGAGTGACATATCTACAAATCAAGAGATAGACAACATGCAAATCAAGTCAGTGATCATCACCAATCTTCAAGAGATAAACAATGTGCAAAAGATGATTGTTGTGAAGATTATAATCAAAGATACGTATCCCAACATTTAAAGTTCAAGATTATCTGAAATATGTCCGTTGTAGCTGGCCCCAGTCGACCAGAACATTTCAAGTCGACTGAGAATTATCATTTCTGTAAAGTGGGGTTTAAACCAGTCGACCAAAATCTATTAAGTCGACTAAAAGCAAAGGACCAGTAAGTTGGATAATCATTCCAGTCGACTACAATCATTCCAGTCGGTTAAGAGTGATCATTTCCCTTGTAGAAGATTTTTAAGTTACCTAGTTGACCAATTATTTATTAACTGAAATTTTATATGCAGATAAAAGTTTTTTTTAATCATTAAATTGTATGGGTTTATGTCCTTGTAACTAAGAAAATGTGAATACTTCATATCGTATGATGAGAAATTTCCTAAAAAACGTTAAAGTAATTTGCGAATTAAAAAAAGAAATAGATGGTTCCTAAAAAGGAGAGTAAAATAAAAGCAAACAAAATATCTTATCGAGTATAATATAGTTTAGAAGTTATCGTTGTAAAGAAAATTAATGAGATTGAAGATGAAGTTAAGAATATGAGGGTTGACATTACTTTGTCATTGAAAGAAACTAAATAATTAGATGTTAGAGACCAAATATTAGTAAATATTATTATAAAAGTTGCTATGGTTGTTATGAAAGTACTTGAGAATTATGTTATATGAAAATCGCTATAGACTGTAAGTTGTCTTGTTCTAATGGTGTTGTATGAACTATTAACAAACTTATTTTGACATCTCCTTTTTCATTTATATTCTTATTGCTTTGATTTGTTTCTAATATTTTGTGCGTAACAATTCAAGATGACATAAAATTTCCAATAATTTAATATTGTAATTCCCAAAGTTTGAAAAATAATCTATCTGGCATAATGGTTCAAATGGCCAAAGTTTTAACCCTATTGTCCCATAATATGATCATTTACAAAACTGAAACTATTATTGGATTACTCATAATATCAACGTATGGATTTATTTCATTTTATAGCATAAACATGTTATATTGATACATTTACAAAATTGATATATTTCACATCGATACATCCCACCAAAATTTCATTTTATAACATAAACATGTATACATTTACAAAATTGATATATTTCACATTGATACATCCTACCAAAAAACTTAAAACACAATTCAAATTATTTATCATACTTTATGCTTACAATTACAACACTGATATTTATTGGTAGTCACAAATTACTTGGTTGTTGCACATTTGACTAAGAAAGTTGTTCTACTGATGATTGAATAACTCTTATGGTTACCCTTCTCTTACTCAATTAAGTCTATAATTGTTAAATGTTATATGGAGGTTCCTTTTAAACCTTAGGCCTCTTAGTTGGAATCTGACTTGAATTTTCTTAGATCAACATCTCCACATTTTCTTTTTTTATTTGGTGTATTGTAGAGCTACTAAACTGAAATGCTATAATATTTGAAGCCCTAATATCCATTTCAGATATATCATATAAACAATGCATTATCAATTTAAGGGTATTCAAAAGATATAATAAATAGTCCATCTAAATACCTATGAGGGTTAGTCCATCTAAATACCTATGAGGGTATCTTATTTGATGATGATGAAACTGCTCTATCACCTAAGTATTGAACTTATAGCAATAAAAAAATAAAATTGTTATAATGCATAATGTTACACATACTTTTGTTAAATTCTACTCAATTTTGAAACTTATATTGATTGGTTTTTGATTATCCATAACTGTTATTGCTTTGTCTCATCTTTTGTTATTGTGATTAATGTTCTTTTTATATATAAATATATTTTGTGTTTGATCCTTTTAGAATAATTTATCTAGTTTTTCATCTTATTTGGTTCATTTTTATCCTTTATTTTTTTCGAATTTTCCTGACGTCACTCTCTTTGCAGGGGCTAATTTGCATATAATTCATAGGTAGCCATAATATGTCTCCTCTTGCTAGTTGCAACATATATTGATCAAAATGTGAAAATCTATCTTTTTTTTAGTAACTACCAACAAATACTTTAATCTTCTGCTTAATATGATGAATAACACTTATAATATTCTTACATAGGTAACCAAAATGTTTCTATAATTTACATATATAAATTTGGTCCCTACAAAGCCTAAAAGTGTGCATTCCATTCCCTTTTGATACCTTATAAGCTCTATCTCCATTTCATAATCTCTATTACAATTTCTTCTTCTTTTTTTTCCATTTACTTAACCATAACAGGTATTATTTCTATATTCCATCTTTGAATACATTCTCTCTTATCTACATGTCTCCTCATGACCATAGTCATTATAGTTTAATCATAGTGAATGTTAGATTATCTCTTATTGGTAACATCCGAGCATTAAATATCTCACTCACATTATTAGCTATAATTGAGCAATTGGATTCAAATGACTAGTAACTTATTCCCTAACACTCTTTGAGGTATCAAGTAAGGATACAACATATCCTCATTTGATTTTGTCTAGTTTCTTCAATTGTTCATTGAAATATTTAATATAAATTAACTATGCACATACCCATAATTGTTTTCTTAAGTATTTGCCACTTTGTACGTCATGCCAATTGTGGTAAATATGTCTTGTACATTCTATGAATGAATAACATTTGACAATATAGTTTTAATAACCCTTATGAGACCTTAAAAGTCCAAAAAAAAATGTATGTATGTGTGTATAAGATGGTACTCAATTGAAAATTACATTTGAATGTTTAAAATTAATGTTAAATCATTTCCAGCATTCAATTGTAAGTTGAATGGCAATAAGGTTAAGAACTAACTCTAGATTCAAATGTTTTTAATCTCTACTATAGCTCATGCTGCTAGATATATGCCTCCGTTTCCTTCTCTCCCCACTACACTAATGAGTTACCCTTAAGACTCAAATTTGAGAAAACAACAACCATCCATCCTAACTATTAGTCTCAAATGTCTCAATTCCTTTTTTATAGCTTTAAAATATAAAATATTGAATTGGATTAATGATGGCACATGATTCCTTGACAACTGAAACTCCACATTTGAACTAAGATTATTTTAACTTGTGTATATATCCTTGTGTCTTTGAATATTCATTGACATACTCATTTGCTCTGTCATTTTTTTAATCTTTACACATATTTTAATTGACAAAAATGTGAAGCTTCTCCTTGCATGCCTCCATTATCTTATCAGTTGAAAATTTTAACTTCTCTAAAATTTTCTCCTTAAAATTCTGCATAATTTTTTTTTCATAAACCATTTGTGGCTTGTTTGTAGTGAAGCAACTATGCTTTGCCTTATAGGTTTTGGTTTTTAAGAACACATCAGTTGTCATATGAATTATATGACTCTTATTTACATCCTTTTGTACACTTAGTCCTAATCATTTTTTACTTATTCCTTTTCTACTGCATATTAAATTCAATAGACACTGCATAGTCAATAACTACAACTTTAAATTCTTTGACACCATCAAATTTGTATGCCTGACACTGGTAGATAATTTTCTTAGTTGTTCACCAGGTTCTTCACTACTGGATTGTCATTATTGTAAAAAAAATTTCTATAATTTTTTGAATTTTTTGCTAATGGTTGATGGCAATCTGAAATTTATACATTGAAAGTATAAAGAACACCTTCATGTTATTCATATTCTTATTCTATATCTTTATCACTAATTTCATCATTTCTATGTTTAATATATTCATTATTTTGAATTAGATCCACTATAATATTATTGATTTCTTCATCTTTGATGTCTCCATTATCAACTACATCTTTATAACTACTCTCAACTTTGTAATGACAATCTTTATCATTTTCCTCATGAACACAATTTTCTTATCCATCGTACTATCGACCACTTATGGCCTATCACTAATATTTAGTTCAACACTGGACCCATTAATCATATTTTTCTATAAGTTATTCATAATATTTCAGGAGCTACTATAGGTTCATCTAATTTGTGTGTCACATAAACATCAACTATCTTGTGAATCTTTATAAAAATTAATTAATTTTATATAAATGTTATTTGATTCACAATGGAAGGTAGGAACTCTATAGTAAGGTTTGTTAACTTGTTTATACCGTTATTTCTATCCTGATCTTACATATATGCTGATAACTCACAAAATTTAGGTCCATGTTATGAAAAATACTAACCGACTCTCTTTTATAACTCAATCATGTTCCAATTTAAACTCCCTATTATAAAATAACCTCAATTTGCACATTGATTTATTATGATTCCAAAAAGACATATAACAACCTCATGGAAATGAAGACAACGTCAATTTGCTTGTAGTCATATGCCAATTGCATTGGGAAAGGATCGAAGCATGAATGGAAGTTGACAAAAGTTGTACACAATGCATTACAATTAAAGTTGATACTTGTAAACTAAAAATAGAAGTGTCCTTATACAATAAAGCATAAAACACAAGTAAATTCGATCAAAGTAGGATTTTCTAAAGTATGCAAATTGTTTCTCAGTAAAGAAAATAATATGAACAGAATTCCATCTCAAAACAAACTAATAAAAGAAGAAAGAAATAAAATGGAAATATTGGACTTTAAGCTACTTAAGGATTATGTTCAATCTTCAAAAGGCATAGATTTCTTCAACTAAGCTAAACTATTAAACTACACTTTTAAAGATCTATATGTTGAGGCAAGTTAGAGTCTTGCAATGGCCCTTCAAAATGTTCTTTCTGTTGGAGTTATGTAAATATAGTGCCCTAAAAAGCAAGTGTATTTACAAGTAACTTTATCTTCTTCAATTACAGTTTTGTAATGAAAATATTTATTATTAATAAAAAAAGAGTTTGGTTTTATCTGTATGAGCATTATATATCTAGTCATAAGGTACCAAGATTCTTTTGTAAGTAATATACATATACATAGAGATGTATGAGAAACATGTATATTATTAGAATCAATTAATTGATTCACGCTGAATAATCAAGTTGGTCGCTGATTATGGTTTAGATCAGAAGGTTGCGATTTATCTCCATATAAGTAAAGGAGTTTACTTCAAGGAATGATGAGTTTCATATCATGATAGTAGTTGATTATTGATAATGGCACTTTTAAATGAATTGAATCAAGTATGTTTTCAATAATAAAGTGGTAGTTACTTTAATCTTAAAACATACAATTTAAGCATTCGCTTATTACGAACCATAATCTTGATGAGTGGTGAACTCATATATGTTTCATTATAATTTTGATATGATCGGAATAGATTTTACAGAGTATTAATCCAAAGGTTCGCATGTTGGAGTTATTAATTGAAACATGTATCGTGGAAAATTCACTCAAATAAAGAGTTTATAGTGTTATCATCTCTTCTAGATGTTTTAAGGAGATTTGGTGATTAAATCGCACCAGAGTTTGATGGACTAACTACCCATCAAGTCTTAACACTGAGATGAGATCTTATGTGTTAATCACCATATAAAGTAAAATGAGAGATCTAGAAGGAAAATCAACATAAGGGCAAAACGGTAATTTTACCCTTTGTTGTGCGGATGGCTATAATAAGGTTCTAAATAGGGTTTGCAATTGGAAATACTCTCATAATATTTAATAATTCAAGAGTTCAACTAATTGTCTTTAGTGGAATGACATTTAGTTAATAAGCTAGAATTAATTCCAATGAGATCAATTAATTCGGGCTTATCGAGCTTGAATTATCAAAGTCCAATAAGATTCCCCACTTGACTTTAAGGAAGGTTATCAAGCTAAGTAAGAAATATAAATGGAGGTTAATTAGAAGCCCATAATTGAATCTTGGGCTTGGTCTAATTAAAGAAGCCCAAATGTACATTTAGTAATGGGCTTGGTTTTGGTTTTTGGTTTAATGTAATTAATTATATTAATTATATTAAAATAATTGTTTTTTAAGAAGAAGATAGAAATTTCGGTTATTCCTATTTTAAATGTGTAACCACACATTTGACATTAAAATGCTAAATAAAGATGGTCTTTATTATGGTTAATCATCATTAAATGGAGTTATGAACTTACCATTAAATGGTTTAATAGTTGTCTTTTAATGTTGGCTTGTAACCTATTTGCATTCATTAGATTAAAGATGAAAGATGTACATTATATGGACCATCTTCCTTCTTTCTTCTTGACAAAACCGAAATTGGGTATTGAATTTTAGGTTATGGTCTTTTCAAATAGCAATCATAAAGATAAATGAAGATAATCTCATTTATTGGCTATTTTATGAGTGATTGATGAAAGAAGTGATACATTTGATGCCTCTCTCTCCTTCCATCCATGCATATACGAAATTGGTAGGCAAGAAAGGGTTTTGGCATGTTCTTTACACCTTCTCTCCTTTCATGAAAGAGAGAATCGAAAATACTAATTGAAAGAGTTTCAATTTTGCTTCTTCTTCTTCTAAGAAAATCTCCTCCAAACATTTCTTCTTCTTTCCCACCAAAGGATTTTGTTAACCTAATTGTCCTTGAAGAATAGGTGGTAAATCTAATTGGTTAAGGATACTACAACAAGGAGAAACTAGATTGCTAAAGGAAAAGAGTCAAAGGCAAAGGATTTGGATACACGAAGAAGGAGAGGATCGCAAGATGAGGATTTAAAGTCAGAATAAGGAGTCAGTAATACTCCTGATCTTGTTTATATTTTATTATCCTTATACCATATCATGTATGGATTGACATGTTGATTTGTATTTGTTGCTTCCGCTGCAAGTAATGATTTCTTAAAAGTTTTAAAATCTACCGTTTTTTCAAACAAAGCATGTTTTCTTTTTCCGATTCAACAATTGGTATCAGAGCCAATTTCTAATGCATGATTTCGGTTCCTATATATTGGATGCATGGGTTGGCAATCTTTTTATGTATGTTGCATATTTTTATGTGATAGAAATATACATGGTGTATGTTTGCTCTTTTGGTTGTCCATAGAAGTTAAATTTACCTTGTAAGATTTCTTCATTGGTTGTAACAAGGAGGGTGGTCTATCATCACCATGTTTCCTCCTTGGTTTCTTTTTTTCTATTTTCTTTGATTTTGTAATGTAAAAATTGATATAATAATGAAGATGGAGCAGCCAAGGATTGAAGAAGTGGAAAGGTAAAATTTTCGGTGTATCCTTTTTTGTATTGGCATAAGTTTTGTGAAAACATAGTTGCTGGAATTTTGTTTCAGTTGATCACTTTTCGATTTTTATTGTGAAAACTAGTGCTGGAATTTTTTGTCAAAACAAAGATTTGGTTTTTTAAAAATCTGGTGCTGGAATTTTATTTTTCAAAGTGACAAAATTCGATTTTCATATATGTCATTACATTTTGTTTACCGAATGGGCCGGATCATGTTTGTGAAGAGTTCGAAGCGGAAGATCCAAGTCCAAGAAGAATACTTTGGGCCTAAAAGGCTTGTAATTATTTAATTTTTCTAGGATGGACAATCAAAAGTGGCTTTATTAGTTCATGTGATGAATAGAGAAATGAATGCTTATAATATGTGATATTATGTGATTGCAAGTCATTTAGAAAATTGTCAACCCTAGGCTTTGCCATGCATTCATGATGTATGAGATATATAATGAAACAATATAGGATGGATAATAAATTGCATCTAGACAAGATGATATTTAAAACTTAAAGCCCAAACAGATTGAGTGGGAGAGGATGCTCCTGTGAGAGTCCACGGTCTCCAAATGATGGCCTGTTTGCATGTGGTGAAGTGTTACTCCCCATCGGAGGGTATGGATCCTAGATCTTGCATGGTTTGGGTCTCCTTAAGGATAAGTCCACTTAATGATAGCAAATGTGACCTCCCACCGAGGCATGGTTTGTAGGTATCTTTAGTGAATGAATCAAATGGTTAAACACTCAACATTTTTTATCAATAAACCGCCCACCGTAACTCATTGGTAAAAGTATGGACCAAATTAAGACGCTTCTTAAAAATTGGGCATGAGATGCTTGGTAGTTTTTGAGTGGGAGGGTCCCGCTTTTTTTTTAATGGATAAGATGGCCCATCGTCACTTAGTCTCGTTATAGATAAGAAAAATAACCGTCAGATAATGTTTTAATTTTTAAGTTTTGTTAAATCTATCATCATGCATACATGCATCATGATTTTATACAAAGTTCCATAAATTGTTGACTAGTATGCTCATGTTTTAATAATTTATATTTTTAGACATAATCAACCACAAAATGAATCCACTCACCCCGCTTCTCGACTAATAACAAATTGGAAAACGGAGACAATTTTAATGAATGGAGACGAACCTTGACATTGTTCTTCAATATGAACGATTTCATGGGTGTTAACTGAAAATGAGCCTACACCTCCAAGTGGAGATTCAACTCCCGAGCAAGTCCAACAACACGAAGCGTTGGTAATGTCGACAAGACTACTAAGTGTTATATTCTCTTTCTCACGACATGTTGCAAAAGCAAATTGCTTGTATGAAAACTGCTAGTGCAATGGTCCATCACCTACATGAGATGTTTGGTGTGAGGACTAGGTCTGCAAGAGTGAAAGCTATCCAAATCTTTCATAATCTCAGACAGAAACCTGGTGAACCGGTGCGGGATTACATGATGAAGGTAATCTCTGCGGTCATCGAGGTCTTTGTCAGCGGATATGGATGCGGACACACAAATGATTATGATCATCAATAGCTTAAACTCTTTTTTTCAGCAGTTGAAGTTAGACTATGAGCTCAACAGCAAGGATTACACCTTGAGTGATTTGATGAATACCCTCCAGAGCACGGAGGAGACATTGAATATTAAGGCTCATGGGCTAGAAGCTAATGTAGCTTCTTCTTCTAAGCCCAAGGGTAAGGGCAAGGAAAAGAAGAAGGGTCTAATGAAAAAGAAGGCCCAAATAGGGGTCAAGGCCAAATCTATGAAAAAAAAGGCCAAAGAGAACATCAAAGGAAAGTGTTTCCACTGTGATGAGATGGGCCACTGGAAAAGAAACTGTCCAGTCTACCTAGAGTCCCTCAAAAGCAAACAAGGTATGGGCTTCCTAAGTTTGTTAGGAACTAGAAATGTGGCAGATTTATCTACTTTTTGGATATTAGATTCAGGAGCCACTAACCATGTTTGTAATTCTTTGCAGGGTTCCAAAGAAGGAAAAGACTACCTAAAGGCCGCCAAGTCAAGATAGCGAGATGGTTCCTATGTTTTAGCAGAATCAGTAGGAGTAGTTATCTTGGACTTTCCTAGTGGTCATAGGTTATATTTGGAGGATGTTTATTACATGCCAATGATTGTAAAGAACATGATTTCTGTTTTTTGTCTAATAAAATCTGGTTATTCCTTATATTTTGAAAAGGTTGTTTCAATATATGAGAATAAGGATTTTATTTGTGATGCGATAACTAAACAGGGATTGTTTTTTATAGAACCTATGAAAGGCTCACTAAACACCACAGAATTGATAAAACCAAGACAATCCAAAATCTTTAGCATTAATTCAAAGTATCTGTGGTACTTAAGAATGGGTCATATCAATCAGAAAAGACTTGACTGGCTGGTAAAGGGTGGGATCCTTATGGGCTTGGATAATGATCCATTACCCACCTGTGAATCTTGTATTGAAGAAAAATGACCAAAGCCTCATTTCCTTCTAAAGGAAAAGATCTGAATCCACATTGACCCGTACATACCGATGTGTGGGCCCATGAATGTACAAGCTAGAGGAGTTTATGAATATTTCATAATTTTATAGATGATTACTCAAGACATGGCTATTTGTATTTGATGCATAAAAGAGTAAATCTTTTGAAAAGTTCAAAGAATTCAAAGTCAAGTCGAGAAGCAACTTGGCAAGCCATTAAAACAACTTTCGATCGATCGAGGTGGTGAGTATTTATCTGGAGAGTTCCAGCAATATTTAATTGACAATGGAATTGTTTCCAATTTGTCAGCTCCTCGTATACCTCAACAAAATGGTGTAGCAGAGAGGAGAAATAGAACTCTATTGGAAATGGTAAGATCAATAATATCCTAAGCTAGCCTTCCAGAATCGTTCTGGGGATATGCCATACAAACGACAACATATCTTCTTAACTTTGCTCCGTCAAATCGGTGCCTAAAACACCTAGGGAGTTATGGACTGGCCGAGTGCCTTCATTAAGGCATTTTAGGACTTGGGGCTGCCCAGCCCATATTCTAAAGCCTGAATCCACAAAGATGGAACCAAGGTCAGAAGTATGTTTGTTTGTAGGATATCCTACGGGAACTCGAGGGTACTATTTTTACAGTCCTCATGATAAGAAGGTATTTGTGTCGACAAATGCAACCTTTTTAGAGGAAGAGTTTGTGAAAAATCACAAAGGAAGAAGTGAAGTAGTACTAAAGGAGTTAGCTATTTCATCCAAACCAAGAGTTTTTTTGGATATGACAGAACAAGATGTCGAAATGGATTCAAGAGTTGAATTAGAAGTGCAACCTAAACATCAAGGTGTGCCTAGACGTAGTGGGAGGGTTGTGAGACAACCAAATAGGTATCCGAGTTTAGGAGAAGGCTTAATTGCCATCTCGGACTAAGAAGAAATAGATCCCATTACGTATACACAGGCTATTAATGATGTTGATGCAGGAAAATGGCTCAAGGTGATGGAATCAGAAATAGATTCTATGTATACTAATGAAGTCTGGATCCTTGTAGATCTACCACCAGGTATAAAAGCCATAGGGTATAAATGGATCTACAAAAGGAAAAGGGGATCGGATGGAAAGGTAGAGACCTTTAAAGCTAGATTGGTAGCTAAAGGCTATACTCAAAAGGAGGGTATAGACTTTGAGGAGACTTTTTCTCTGGTTGCCATGTTTAAGTCCATCAGGATTCTTTTGGCCATAGCAGCCTATTTCGATTATGAAATATGGCAAATGGATGTCAAGACCAAATTTCTTAATGGGGATCTTGAGGAGACCATTTATATGACCCAACCAGAAGGATTCATTGAGCCAGGTAATGAGCATAAGGTTTGCAAGTTGCAAAGGTCCATTTATGGACTTAAGCAAGCATCTAGGTCTTGGAACATTAGGTTTGATAAGGCTATCAAAACCTATGGGTTCATACAAAACCTAGATGAGCCTTGTGTTTATAAAAGAATACAAGAAGGTAAGGTTACTTTCCTAATCCTGTATGTTGATGACATTCTGCTCATTGGGAATGTTATCTGCCGTTAAGGGATGGCTGAATGAACAATTTTCAATGAAGGATTTGGGAGAGGCTACCTATGTTCTAAGGATCAAACTTATAAGGGATCGAAAGAACAAGCAGATAGTTTTGTCTCAACTAACCTATATTGAGAATATGCTCAATAAGTTCGCCATGCAAGATTCCAAGAGGGGTTTTACTCCTACTAAACATGGAATCAAACTTTTAAAGGAACAAGCACCTAAAATCCAAGAGGAGGTTGAACGCATGTGTAACATTCCATATGCTTCGACAGTTGGTAGTTTGATGTATGCAATGCTGTGCACTAGACCGGATATCTGTTATGCAGTGAGACTGGTAAGCAGATTTCAATCCAATCCAGGAATGGAACATTAGACTGTGGTTAAGTGTATACTTAAGTATCTTCGTAGGACGAAGAACTTAATGCTTGTTTACTCTGGAAGTAATCTTATTCCGACAGGATATACGGATTCTGATTTCCAATCAGATGTTGATTCAAGGAAATCAACTTCTGGTTCTATATTTACTTTAGGAGGTGGAGCCATAGTTTGGAGGAGTGTCAAGCAATCATGTATTGCTGATTCGACTATGGAGGCTAAGTATGTTGTTGCTTGTGAAGCATCAAAGGAAGCAGTCTGGCTCTGGAAGTTCCTAAATAATTTAGAGGTAGTTCTAGAGGCAGAAAAGGCCATTTCACTTTATTGTGATAATATTGTGGCAGTGGCTAATTCTAAATAACCTCGGAACCACAAAGCTGCCAAACACATTGAGCAAAAGTATCATCTTATAAGGGAGATAATACAACGTGAAGAAGTGGATGTGGTAAAGATTCCCACCGAGCAAAACCTCACGATCCGCTCATTAAAGACATCGACTCAAAAGAGCTTTGAGGGTCACCTGAAGGGATGGGAATGAGGGATATGTCAAACTTGCTTTAGGGCAAGTGGGAGATTGTTGAAGTTATGTAAATATAGTGCCCTAGAAAGCAAGTGTATTTACATGTAACTTTATCTTCTTCGCCATTCTGATTTGTAATGAAAATATTTATTATTAATAAAACAAAAGAGTTTGGTTTTATCTGTATGAGAATTATATATCCGGTCATAAGGTACCAATATTTTTTTGTAAGTAATATACATATACATAGAGATGTATGGGAAGCATGTATATTATTAGAATCTGAATTAATTGATTCACAGTTGAATAATCAAGTTGGTCGCTAGATTATGGTTTAGACTGTAGTGTTGCGATTTATCTCCATATAAGTAAAGGAGTTTACTTCAAGGGAATGAGTAGTTTCATATCATGATAGTAGTTGACTATCGATAATGACACTATTAAATGAATCCGGAATCAAGTATGTTTTCAAGAATAAAGTGGGCCGTTACTTTAATCTTAAAACATACAACTTAAGCATTCGCTTATTATGAACCATAATCTTGATGAGTGGTGAACTCATATATGTTTCATTATAATTCTTGATATGATCGGAATGAATTTTTCCAGAGTATTAATCCAATGTCTGCATGTTGGAGTTATTAATTGAAACATGTATCAGGGAACTTTCACTCAAATAAAGAGTTTATAGTGTTAGCATCTCTTCTAGATGTTTTAAGAAGATTTGGTGATTAAACTGGCGCTAGTAGTTTGATAGACTAGCTACCCATTAATTCTTAACACTGAGATGAGATCTTATGTGTTAATCACCATATAAAGTAAAATGAGAGATCTAGAAGGAAAAACCAACATAAGGGCAAAACGGTAATTTTACACTTTGTTGTGCGGATGGCTATAATAAGGTTCTAAATAGGGTTTGCAATTGAACATATTCTCATAATATTTAATAATTCAAGAGTTCAACTAATTGTCTTTAGTGGAATGACATTTAGTTAATAAGCTAGAATTAATTCCAATGAGATTGAATTAATTCTGGGCTTATTGGAGCTTGAATTATCAAAGTCCAATAAGATTCCCCACTTGGCTTTAAGGAAGGTTATCAAGCTAAGTAAGAAATATAAATGGAAGTTAATTAGAAGCCCATAATTGAATCTTGGGCTTGGTCTAATTAAAGAAGCCCAAATGTACATTTAGTAATGGGCTTGGTTTTTGGTTTTTGGTTTAATGTAATTAATTAGATTAATTATATTAAAACAATTTTTTTAAGAAGAAGATAGCCATTTCGGTTATTCCTATTTTAAATGTGTAACCACACATTTGACATTAAAATGATAAATAAAGATGGTCTTTATTATGGTTAATCATCATTAAATGGAGTTATGAACTTACCATTAAATGGTTTAATGGTTGTCTTTTAATGTTGGCTTGTAACCTATTTGCATTCATTAGATTAAATATGAAAGATGTACATTAGATGGACCATCTTCCTTCTTTCTTCTTGACAAAACCGAAATTGGGTATTGAATTTTAGGTTATGGTCTTTTCAAATAGCCATCATAAAGATAAATGAAGATAATCTCATTTATTGGCTATTTTCCTTCCATCCATGCATATACGAAATTTGTAAGCAAGAAAGGGTTCTGGCATGTTCTTTACACCTTCTCTCCTTTCATGAAAGAGAGAATCGAAAATACCAATTGAAAGAGTTTCAATTTTGCTTCTTCTTCTTCTAAGAAAATCTCCTCTAAACATTTCTTCTCCTTTCCCACCAAATGATTTTGTTAACCTGATTGTCCTTGAAGAACAGGTGGTAAATCTAATTGGTTGAGGATACTACAATAAGGAGAAAGTAGATTGCTAAAGGAAAAGAGTCAAAGGCAAAGGATTTGGATACACGAAGAAGGAGAGGATAGCGCAACGATGATTTAAAGTCAGAATAAAGGAGTCAGTAATACTCCTGATCTTGTTTATATTTTATTATCCTTATACCATATCATGTATGGATTGGCATGTTGATTTAGATTTGTTGCTTTCGATGCAAGTAATGATTTCTTAAAAGTTTTGAAATCTACCATTTTTCTAAACAAAGCATATTTTCTTTTTTCGATCCAACACTTTCTATGTGTAGACAACTTAAAAAATGAGAGATGTTCTCCTATTGTTTTGGTTTTAGGGGTGTTATTTACTTAGTGAACCAAATACAAAAGCATCCTCATTTCTAAATGATATATGCGCTAGTAACATGTAAACTAAAATATTAATTATTCAATATAGTTACCATTACAAGTTGATAATGGTCCACTATATTGTGGTTCTAGACATTTGAGATCCACGTATGTGGATTGCCTAAGTGATTTATATGGCTCCTAACTTAAAAAAAGAATTAATGAAGTATGATTTACAGAACTTTGTGAACAATATAATTTTAAAAAATTAAAATGTAAATATATTGTAAGGTTAAAATGTAATTCTAACTTGTTTACATGTAAATCTCAAGAGGCCTAGGTGCATTCTTCTCTTATCTTTGTAATCAGCTCAGGAATCTGCAATTGGCAAACCACTACTCTGCATAGTGTAATTGTGTATCTTGGAAAATGAAGTGTCATTATAAGTTCAGGATCTAGGAAAAGAAACAAAACTCAGAATCATATAAGTCCTTTGACGCTGAGTTGTATAAATTTGGAATATTCCTTGGATATTGGAAATTAAGAAGATACAACTTTTTGTCTATTCGGTAATGACGCCTAGTAGTCAAACTTAAACGATTTTAATAAGCAGATAATATTAATGCATATTTATATCATCCAATTTCTTGCAAACCTCCTTTAAGTCATTACTGTTAAAGAAACAAAAAATTCAAGACCAATGAATCCAAGACAAATGGCAGACGATTGTGAGGAAAGGAATAACATAATTGTGTTTTGATAGCTTGTACTATTGTCCTGTAATCTGTATAATTATCCTTTGACAGGTTATAGTTTGTTATAATTATATGTATTTATTATCCCTCTTGATGATTGAACGAGTAGAGCTTCTGGTTTATCATTCCCCAACTTCCTGCTCTAATTGTTGGGACCCGATCCGGAGACCGGCGCCCCAACCGAAAAACGGTAGACGAAACGAATCACAAAGAGGCGGAACGAATAAACGATTGATCACAAAGCGAAACAAATCATTAACGAATCAAAAGCCAACTTGGAAGCGAAGCATACAAACAAAGTCAAATCGAATTGGCTTGGAGACAACCAAACAAACAATCACGAATCACAAATCGAATCGATGCATTCGAACTGAAATACAAGTACCGACATCCGTGAACAAAATCTTAGAAATCACTGTGGCGTTGGAAACCTTAAGACATTCTAAATCCGGTATAATTTCTTTTTCTTTTTCTTTTCTTTCTTTCTTATTCCTTTCCTTTTCATTTCTTTCATAACAAACTCAATCCAAAATACATTCACATACAATCGCACTATCCATGTGCAATATCATAACTCAATAGCCTTATCCAAATCTCAAACCACAATACCTTATCATACTCATAATCATATACACATCCCATACATAACTTAAAGCAATGCATAATTCCAGAAATCCATACACCTTATACTCACTATATACACAATTTCATAAATCACAACTTTATACAAATCATAGTGGCATTTTCAATCCTTATACATTACCCATAACCCTAAATCAAAGTACACAATACACAACAATTCTAGACTTCTCAGCAACCATTTAACTTACCAATAATAAATTATAAACACATGCAAATAGAAATCTTCATTTTCTTTCACCCGATCTTCTTCTCATCACCTGTGGATGAGAATGAAGGGGGGTGAGCTTATAGCTCGTGGGTAATAGTTTATAACAAATATATAAGCAAAATCCTTGAAATTCTTTTTCTTTTCTGGTCTTAGAAAATATTTCTTTGAAATCCGTAAAGCAAAATTTTAAAAGGTTCTTTTCCTTGCTGTAGCCAAAATCTCCATTTGCAAAACATATGATTTTTAGGCTTTCAGCCATAAACCCATAAGTTTATAAAACATGAATGCATCAACTTGACAATTCATAGATGCAATGGCAATCACATAAGCAATGCACAACAACACATGGCTCGAGAGTTCCATAAACACAACGGATAAACCGAAGTTTATACCGTAAACTATCCGAGTCCGATTTCTCAAGGATCTCGTTGCCTCAAGCGGGTAGCCGGGAGAAGGCTATAATTTTTCATACGTCGACGTGCACGTGACTATCCATCCGTAACTCTCTCGCCCACACAAAAGCATATAAGCAATGCTCAAGATCATTTATCAAAATGATATGCTTCCATTTTCTTTTCTTCTTTCCATTCAAATCACAATGCCATGGCACACTCCAATGGCATAACATTATCACATCAATAAACATATTCAGTCTCAATTCAACAATGTAATCACGTATGGATCAACATCAGAACAATGAATGCAAGTGATTTCTTTAAGACATAAATCAACGTATGCAGGTTCATAAAGCACATTATTCAATTTTATTTTATTTTATTTTATAAATCTTGTATTTTCTTAAAACATTCAAAACATTTTCATAACTTATCAAATTAAATTAAAATAACGAATTTAACAATTTACGAAATTTCTTAAATCTAAATCACGGAAATAAATTTCAAAATCTTTCTTCCTTTCTCAATTCATTTTAAAACTCATAACCCTTTTCCAAAAATATTCGGGAACAATAAAATTCAACACTTTCTCAATTTTTCAATCAATCTCCCAAATCATTTGAAGACAAGAAATTGGGCCTTTGTGTCATTTTTCGAAACTTCAGAAATTTTCTTAATTTATCAAACATTTAAAACTTGTATAAATTCTTAAAACGGTTTCTAAAACCATTTCAAACACCTTTCGAAAATCGTACTTTTCAACATTTAAATAAACCTTATTTTCTAAACAATTTCAAATGCTTTTCGAAAATCACGCTTGTCAAACATTTTTATAAACAAATTTGGAAATCGTAAAATTTTCAAACACTTTTATAAACAATGTCGGAAATCATAATTTTTCAAATACTTTTTATAAACATTAGACATTCAGAAATTGAAATCTTCCAACTACTTTTATAAACAACATTTTCTAACTAATTTCGAAAGTATTCGGAAATCATAAATTTTCAAACATTTGCATAAACCATTTTCTAGACAATTTCAAAGCGTTTTTAGGAATCAAAACTTTCAAATATTTCCATAACAATATTTTCTATACACTTTCGAATTTATGCGGAAATCACAAGTTTTCAAACTTTTACATAAAACCATATTTTATAAAAGTTCTTAAAACTAATCGGAAATCATAATTTTTCAAACCTTTATCATATTCAAGCTCAATATCATTTATTGAATGCTCTTTCTTTCGAATATACGAAATGCCATGGAATCTTTCGAGGCATAACACAAATGTATTTTGCAATTCATCAAAAGCTCATGTATGGAATCAATGATGATTTTTCAAATCATTCACACAATGATGCAACACTTATGATGCAATTGAAATCAGAAAATCCCTTTATTTAAAGAAAGCAGTAGTGGCTTATAAATTCTATTATAAACAAGTACCCACCTCGATTCGATGCTAGAAAGTTGTTCCTAGCTCCAATTTGTCCATTGGTTCCTTCTTTCTTCCAATTTAACTTCACCTAAAGCAATTTCACCCAAAATCAACATCATAAATAACTTAATCCTCAAATTGAACTTAGAAAACATAAATCCCTTATATATTCAAACTTTCTAAATTACAAATTTTCAAAAGCCCTAAATTCCAAATTTGGGCATAAACCCTAATTCTCAAAATCCCAAATTAAACCCATCATACTTAGCAATCATCAAAATTGACTTCATACTCAACAAACACATACTATTTTCCATATTTCTAAACCATAAATCGAAGAACAGCTCAAAGCTTAACTTTTCTCTTACCTCAAACTTTTCACCATTTTCGGATTTCTTAGCTCATGTTGGAGCTCTCGTCATCCTCCACGTTTTTCCTTCATGAAGAAACATCAAAATCACACTTAAAACCCAGCAAAAATCGTGACCTAGCTTTTCTTCTTTCCCATCCAAACACTCTTCTTCTCTCTCTCTCTTCTTTCTCTTCTGTTTTGCTCTTTTGTATTGTGCTTCACAAGGAAGAACGACAGCCCACTTGCTTTTATAGTGCCATGTCATTTAATGAATGAGGAATGACCCATATGCCCTCCATTTAAGTTCTCATAAACTTAACCCTTTAAGTAAACTTCCAAAATTGCCCTTCCTTTTGCCTTAAAAATTTAGAGAAATGTCCTCTATGTCTTACTTAATCCATCGCTTCAAAAATCAGATCAATCGAGCTCTATAGCTCAAGATATCTCAAAATATCAAGTCTGCTTCTTCGACTCGAGGCTGACCATTACACCTGACTTCTGACCCATATTTGAAAGGCTTATAGGCTCCATTGTCGATCGGCTACTTCATAAAATTTGTAGCCTCATCTCTCTAGTTTAATTCTCAAAAAGAATCAGCTCAATCCGAGCTCTAGTGATCGAGATATATCCAAAATACTAATCACTGTTCAGCCACAACAACATTGGGACTGAACACTACACTGAACTTCCGACCTATAATTGGAGGTCTTAGAGGCTATATTATAGCTCGGCTCCTTCATAACATTTGTAGACTCATGTCTCTATTTTAATTTTCAAAAAGAATCAGATCGATCGGAGCTCTACCGATCGAGATATATCCAAAATACTGAATACTGTTCAAACTTTTACAACTGATCAGCTCACTTTGTTTCAATGTACCTTTTTCAATTTAATTCCAAAACTGATCAATCTAGTATGAAAAGATAGAAAAATTTCTTAGGAATCCAACGCTTCAAAAATCAGGTCGATCGGATGTCGGACGAAGAAGTTATGGCCAAAACAAGGAAGAGAGGTCGGTCGGCTGAAAATCAATCGCAAAGGTCGCACAGCAGGTCGGTCGCCCGCACCAGGTCGGTCGCCCGCACCAGGTCGGTCGCCCGCACCAGGTCGGTCGCCCGCACCAGGTCGGTCTCCCGCACCAGGTCGGTCGCCTGCACCAGGTCGGTCTCCCGCACCAGGTCGGTCGCCCGCACCAGGTCGGTCACTCGCGCAGGCGCACGCGGGTGGGCGATCAACCATGCGATCTGACCTCCAAACTTCAAACGTTCATATCTTTTGACTCCGAGCTCCAAATGAGACACGGTTTGCTTCGTTGGAAAGCTAAGAGACAGCTCTACCATTTTCAAGAAGGACTCAAAGGCAAACTCGGACACTAAAGGAATCAAAAGTTTACACAAAGATGACTGATCGATAATTTCTCAACAGTACCAAAACTTGCAAACATCATAACTTTTGATCCAGAACTCCAAATTTAGCAAACTTGGTGTCTATGGAAAGGTAAAAGAACCTTCTACAACCTTTATGAAGGCCTTAAGAATCAGATCGACCTCTAAATGGGTCAAAAACTCCACACAAAGCTGACTGGTCGATCAGCTTCACACTAAACAAAGATCGTAACTTCTAAAATCATAACTTTCTACTCCCTTGTCCAATATTTTCGTGCTTTATATCAATAGAAAAATAAAAACAAGCTCTACAATGTTCATGAAGAACTCCAAAACAATTTCAACCTGTATCTAAGTTGATTTTTCAATCGAAGTTTCTGCCCTGATATCCATCACCTACGCAATATCCAAATTTCACATTATCATACATCATTTTAAAGCTATTCAAATTCTCCATAACTTTCACATAACTATTTACTCCAATTCAAACTACATCAGTACGGAAATCGCCTCAAAACACAACATATACAATCCTACACTTAGAGCATTTTCCAAAATCAAGGCAAAATACACTTAACTTTCAAATATCATAACTTTCAATCCCGATATCGAAAATAGCATACTTTATGGCTACGAAAAGCTCTCAACATAAGCTACAAATTTCATGTAGATCATTTTCTCAAAATCTGCCTAAATCAAAAGTCAACTCTTTACTCCAAAAAGTCAAACTTTCTAATTTCTTCAAAATTTTACACTTTCACTTTCTATTTCTTGATTTTCAACTTCCATTTCAATCAACTAATTCATTTTGACTTTCATAACTCATACAACTGTACTAAATTTTCAAAGTCATCAAAATCAATCACTTCATTTCTCATCAATCTCCTTTAAATACAATAACATCTACAACACAATACCTATACAAACACACTCATTGAATCCCATTTTAATAATTCTAATTTCGATCAAAAGATCGGGGTCCAACACTAATACACCTTGATACCATTATACTCTGTCATCATTTTCACACTTGGTATCAAAGCTAATCCTTCAAAACGAGTGACCTCAGCTCTATATCGTGCTCATCACAATTTTCTGGCACGAATTTCAACTTCACCATTCCCACAAAACTGGAATTGAATAACTATAGAGTCCAGTGAGCTCAAGTTTTACCATTCATTATGGCAAACGATCTTGAAGGATTAATTGATGGAAGCGGACCATGTCTAAGGCGCTTCATCATCCCAAGTCCTAAATCCATAGAAAATGTAAACCTTCCCAGCCTAGACTTTATAATTTAGAGAAAACAAGCTCAAACCTTACTAGGTTGGCTTCTATCTACTCTATCGAAAGGAATCTAAAAAAAATTCATGTTGCAACTCGTCTTATAAATTGTGGTCATCTCTTGAGAAAATGTATGAGGCATAATCTTAGTCTTAGATTCTCCATCTCAAAATGCAGTTGTAAAATAAAAGGAAGGGATAACTCACGGTAACAAATTATTTTGACAAAATGAAAAAAATAGTAGATGAACTAGCTTTTGTTGGATATCAAGTTCCAGAAACATAGTTGGTTTTTCAGATCCTTGTAAGCTTAGGAATCGAGTTTGAGACAGTATTATCAATAGCCACCTCACTTAGAGAAGTGCCAAACTTACAAGAAACATTTACATTGATTTTGAATCATGAAGCCAGACTTGCTAGAATGCATACCAACTTATCCATGGAGATGTAAAATAATCAGTCAATATAAGTTGTGTTTAACAACAATCAGAGGAACTTTTATCCTCACTCTATTTTCTTTTTAAGAAGTTGCATTGCAACATGTACATGCTCAAAGTCGAGCTCAATCCTCTGAAATTGTCTAACAAACTATTGATAACTGTTGTTTAAAAACCCAGTTTATAGGGCAATCAAATGATTTAAATGAGAAGCCAAGTTCATCAAAACACCCTCTCATATATCTAATATAAACCTTATTCATAGAAAACTAGGACATCCAAATGAAAATACCATGAGAATCATTCTAAACTCTAACTCCATTACACCTAAGATCATTGTACATAACTATAAAATCAGTTTCCTGTGAAGCATGTCAACATGGAAAACTTCATGAACTACATTATCTAACCTCTAAACTTAACACGCCACAGCCCCTTGAAATTGTATAAGGTAATCTTTGGGGACCAGCACCCATACCTAGAACCAATGAGGCTAGATACTATGTCAACTTGCTAGATGACTTCACCAAATTTACTTAGATCTATCCCATTTCCTATAAATCTCAAACTCTATACACTTTTAGAACCTTCAAAACTTTGGCTAAAAAATATACTGGGCATGTGATTACCTTCATATTGATATGGGAGGTGAGTTCATTCCCTTCACCACCTACCTCAAAACCTTTGGCATCAACCACAAACTTACATGTCATCATACTCACTATCAAAATGGAAAAATTGAGCGTAAACACAGGCACATCATAGAAACAACACTTACCCTGCTTGCTTAAGTTGATTTGCCACTTGACTACTGCTGTGAAGTTGTGTACATTGCCACTTATATATCAAATCAACTTCCCACACCAACTCTAGACAACATGTCACCATTTGAAAAACTTACACACATGTAATACTTTTGGTTGTGTTTGCTACCCAAACCTTACACCTTACAATCATCACAAGTTTAATTTCCATACTAGCCTTTGTGTCTTCATTGGTTATGGTCCTCAATATAAGGGTTATCACTGTTTACATAGCTCAGAAAGAATTTATATTGCTCGAGATGTTGTGTTCAATGAACAAATCTTTCCTTTTTGAACCATATTTCACACTTATATTCCCAAGTCCAACATATCAGTTGAGTTATGAACTACACAATTTTTGTCCATACCACTCAATAAACCTGTTACTCAATGTGAACACAATCTTCAGAGAACAACATCAGTATCCTCACTGAGTGGACTATCTCTAACTTCTCATCCTACTCAAAATCACCATGAACCCATCATCACTTCAGAAGCACCTTAACCACAGTCTAGTCCCGTTCATAACACTGAATTCAATATTATACCTATCTCTCATAGTGAGTTGCATGAAGTAAGAGGTGAAAACATTCCTAACAATGTTCATCCTATGGTTACTTGTACCAAGGATGGAATCTTTAAACCAAAAATATACCTCATCCAAAATAATGACAGTATTAGCAAAACTATGGTTCCCACAATAGTTGAAGAAGCCTTATCCAAACCTGAGTGGAAGGCAGCCATGCAAGAGGAATATCAAGCTCTCATGAAAAATAAGACATGGTCGTTGGTACCTAAATAAAGTAATAAGAAAACTATCGCTTGCAAATGGATTTTTAAATTGAAGACAAGCTCAGATGGAACTATATCAAGACATAAGGCCAGACTTGTGGCAAAGGGGTTTCAACAAACTGCAGGAGTAAATTACTTTGAAACCTTTACCCTTATGGTAAAATTCAGCACTGTAAGGTTTATTCTCAGTCTTGTTGTGACAATAGATTGGAGCCTTAGACAAATCGACATTAACAATGCCTTTTTAAACGGTGAACTCAAGAAAGAAGTATTTATGGAACAACTTGATGGTTTTCAAGACAAATTACTTCCAAATCATTTTTGGCATTTGCACAAAGCCATCTATGGCTTGAAACAAGCATCACGTGCCTAGTTCTAAAAACTCAAGGAAACATTGTTAGAATGGAAGTTTGTAAATTCAAAATATGATACATCCATGTTCTACCTTCATGAAGAAAACAACATTTCCATCCTTCTCATCAATGTTGATGACATCGTTGTCACCGGAAATAATACCATTCTTACTAAGCAGATTATTTCAAGATTAAAGTCAAGGTTTGCAATCAAAGACCTTAGTGAACTTTCCTATTTTCTGAGTATTGAAGTTGATCGCACAAAAGGCTCTTTTCTTATCTCTCAAACAAGGTACATTCTAGACATCTTGAGGCAGACACGCATGCTCAACTCTAAACTGTGCCCAACACTAATGATCAAAGGTCACAAGTTTGTGAAAAAAGGAGGAAAACTAATGCAAAACTCAACCATTTGCAGAATTGTCATGGCAGTCTCCAGCATGCCACAATTACACATCCAGGTATTGTATATGCAGTAAATAGGTTGAGTCAGTTCATTCAATCACCTTTAGAAGACCATTGGCAGGGAGTAAAGTGTAGTTTACGATATTTAAAAGGAACATATGAACTAGGATTATGTTATACTTTTGAAAAGGTGTCAAGATTACATGGTTTTAAAGACGCTAATTGAGCTACTGATCTAGATGACATAAAATTTATAGGTGGATATCTAATCATGTTCAATAACACTCCAATTGCTTGGTGAGCTCCAAGAAGGAGCAAGGTGTATCACGACCCAGCACTGAAAGTAAATATCAAACACTTTCTCAAGGATGTGTAGAAATGATATGGTTTAGATCACTCATGAAGGAATTAAAAATTAGTACACAAAAGACTACAATCCTGTGGTGTGATAACAAGAGTGTTATATCTCTCTCCCATAATCCAATCCTACATAATAAATCTAAACACATTAAAGTCAACGCTCACTTTATCTGTGACATGGTCAACAATGGAGAAATCTGTGTTGCATATATACCTTTTTCCGAACAACCAGCAGATGTGTTTAGTAAGGCTGTCTCTTCTCAGCAATTCCAATATTTGAGGAAAAAATTGAAACTTCAGGTGAAGTTAAATTTGAAGGAGAATGTTAGAGAAATATAAAATTTATAATCCAAGACAAGCGGTGGCAATTGTGAAATTGTGAGGAAAGGAATAACATAATTTTGTTTTGACAGCATGTAATATAATCCTGGATAATTGTCTATTGACAGGTTATAGTTTATTACAACGATATGTATTTATTTTCCCATATGATGATTGAATGAGCAAAGCTTCTGGTTTATCATTCCCCGCGTTCTTGCTCTCATACACCCTGTACCATTCTACTCTATCATCATTTTCTCACTATTACCACCATTTCGTGTCTTCCGCTCTTTATCACCTGGAACTTTCCTTTGCCGACTCTGATTTCTCCAATGCATTATTGTTGGGCCCCGATTCGCGTTAAGCATGTTTGAATTATTTTGAGACTTTAGTTTGATAATTTTTCATTTGGTTGGAATAAATTGAGGATTTTATTATGGCATAGGTTATGATTATTAAATGAAGGGATTTAGTGACATGTGAATTGTTGATTGATAAATTATTATTTGTGATATATTGTTGGTATTAAAAATACTTATATGAATTGAGGATCCTATGAATTTAGGTTATTGAGATTAAATGAGGGTTTAGATTTAATTAGAGCTTGCATAGATTTTAGAAATTAAATGAATAAGAAGGTTTGAGGATAATTGTTTTAATTGATGGAATTTAGAAGTTTAAATTGGAATTTTGTTAAATTGTTAGAATTTTAGAAGTACAAAATAAGTTGAATTGAAAGAGCAAATTAGGAAGTTTGCATGTATATTAGTTTAAGGTTTAAGGTGTACAAAGATGGGCCTTGAAATCTTTATATGCTATTTGCATGAAGAAGAAATGAAGAATTGGGCTTGGGTCCATTCTAGTTGCAAATATAAGGAGGAAAGATGAAAATTCAAATTGTAAGGGGGAAAGATGGAAATTGGGCTTGAGTGGGCTTTTAGCCCTTGTACATGTCATACAAATGAAAAGAATGGAAGTAATGGGTTAGGGTTCTTAGGGCCCATTAAGTTTTAATTACATAAGGATGAAAACAAAATAAAAGGAGGCTTGTAGGAGAAGATTAAGCAAGTGGGCCTTGTCCATTAGGTTAAACTAAATGAGAAGAAGAAAATAAAAGGAAAGGAGGCAAAGTTTGAAGCATGGTCGTTGGAGGCTTACAAAATCATTAAAAGAGCATAAATGAAATAAAAGAAAAAATGCATAAGGGTGATGAGGTGGACGAAACTACTAGAAGGAAAGGAGGTGTTATTGTTTTATTGGCTTAGGTTTAAGTTAGAAACAAAATGAGTTAGCCTTGGAAGGAGAACATTCACGAAACTCATCCAAGAAGAGAAGAAAGTAAGAAAGTTTCGCCATTGGAGACAAAAGAGAAGGAAGTTTCTGTTCTTGAAGAAGAAGATGAAGAAAAGAAGAAGAGAAGGAGCTTAGGTTTAAGGGTTTTCTTAAGAACAAAGTGGAAAGGAAAAGGTTGGAGGAAGCAAATCCGAAAGTCATGGGTCATTCTCAAGGTAGGGATTTCGAAAATCTCTTGGTTTTATTGTATGGGTTTCTCTTTTCTTGCTTGAAGATGGTGATTTGAAGAGAGATTCATGAAAGAATAAGGAAAGGAAATGGTTTTATCTTTCATTGAAGCCAAATTCTGATTTCGTGGGGTTGCATTTGGGTGAGAAGATTATTGAATTTTGTTGATTTTTTAGATAAGTGTTGATCCTAAAGGTGGAGATAAGATTTGGGTAAGGTTAGATGGAATGAATTTCATGTTTTCCCTTGTTCTTAAAATTTCCAGCATGTTGCTCATTTGGTAATTCATGGTTTGTTGATTAATTAGATAGGTTTTGATGATGTTAATGAGTTAGTTAGAGTATGGGTAAGGTGATGTTGAATCAATTTCAAGTTTTCCCATTTTAAAGAAAATTCCAGCATGTGTATCATTGGTTAATTCATGGTTTTATGGATGAGTTTTGATACAAATTGCTTAGTTAAAGTATGGGTAAGATTAGGTGAGGTTATGTAGATTGAAATTCAAGTTTTCCAATCCTTGAAGAAAATTTCAGCATGTAAATTCATGGTTGTTTTGTAGAATGAAGGAAAAGAGAAGAAGGAGGTTAGGGTTGTAAGCTTGAGAAAGGAAAGTTAAAGAGGTTTTTATGGAAAGAAGAAGGGATTTGAAAGTAGAAGAAAAATCTGATTTGCTTGGGTTTCTTATAGGCTAAAGGAAATTCGAAATTAGTTGGTTTATGGATGAGTTTTGGTTGTTATAACATATAAAGATATAAGGAAAGTTAGGTTAGTTGAAATGGAAGTTTTTCCATGCTTTGAAAAAAATTTCCAGCATTGTTAAGTCATGATTTTTGTTAGAGTTTTTGCCTTTTTCCTTAACCATGGTGGTTTGAGAGTGCATATAAAGAAAAGGGAAGGTTAGATTAATTTCAAATGTAAGTTGTTCCATTCCTTGAAAATTTCAGCATGTATCTCTTTTGTTAAATCATGGTTCTTTGTTAGAATTTTGTGCCTTGGTTCAAGAATTCTTCAAGAAAGAATAAGAAAGAAAGGAAAAGAGAAAGAAGAATAGTTGCTAAAAAATCAGATTTGGTGTTGGTATCTTTAAGGTAAGATTGTTGAAAATTTGGCTTAGCTTTGAGAGGGTTGTAGTTGTTATGACTTAGGAAAGGAAAAAGTAAAGATTGATAGGTTTTAAGGCAAGTTCGTGCCTTCTTGAGAAATTCCAGCATTGATGTCTCTTGAAAAATTAGGGTTTTTGTGTTTAATGAAGGTGAATTGAGATAAGTAGAAGAAGAGCCAAGGCATAGTGATCAATTTTAGAGTTAAAGGAAGGAAGAATGGTTATGAAAGCTTAAGAAAAATCAGAATTTGTGGATGTCTTAAAGGCATGAGATTTTTGAAAATAATGGATTAAATTGAGAGAAGTTATGGTTAGTATAGCTTAGGAAAGGTGTAGGAAAGATTAGGTTAGCTTAAAGTCAAGTTTTTATATGCTTGGAAAATTTTCAGCATTTGATCTTTTATTAATTGGGACTTTTATGCTTTGATTAAGGCATTGAGAAGCCATTGGAAGTAAAGGAAAGGCAATTGGACTAATCCAAGATGCTAGCAAGGAAATTAAGGTGGGTGATTTCTTAATACTTGAGATAATATGCATTAAAGTTCTTCTAATAAATGCAAACTAATGTTTTCCACCAATGACTTAGCATGTTTGTATGAATTACTTTATGTGATGTCTTTCACTT
Organism: Erythroxylum novogranatense; assembly: GCA_029891385.1. Lineage (NCBI taxonomy): Eukaryota > Viridiplantae > Streptophyta > Magnoliopsida > Malpighiales > Erythroxylaceae > Erythroxylum > Erythroxylum novogranatense. The sequence goes on along the minus strand of CM057224.1, from coordinate 42,710,601 downwards.
ATATGTGATATTCTTGAGTATGAATTTATGTTAGCATGGATTATAAGTGGTTTGTAACATGAATTCCAATGCTTTGTAATATTTGAATTAGTTTTGATAAAGATCTGATTTGGAAACAATTTGAAAGTCAAATTTCAAAAAGTGCCTTCGGCAATCTGTTTGTTTTAAGCATGAATATGTGAATTGTATGGGTTTGGTTAGGTCCCTCCGTAGAGTCAGCAGACCTTGTCTCCTCGATAGCCTTCTCCCTACGCCATGAAGTGGCTTAGGAGTTCCGATTTCGGACTCCCCTCTGTTCACGGCTGCACATGACCGCTATGCGGGAATGTGCAGTACGTCCTGTTAGGACCGAAACCAAACTATTTTGAAATGTTATGTGCTGTTTGATATTTGTTGAATTTGTAATTGTTTGAAGTGTAGTATTCCGTGAAGAGTTTTGACAAATTAAAAAATGCTTTTCTCAATGTGACTTGTATGAAAAGATTGAATGAATGAATAACGGTTTTTGCGTATTTCTCGTTTATTAAGTTATTGCCCACGGAGCCGTCGAGCTCACCCCCCATTTTCCCCTCCTCAGGTAGCAAGCAAGAATCCGAGTCGTCGCATCGGGATTAAGGAAAATCCGATGCATTTTGTTGGTTTAGAAGTCTCAAAGCTTTAGTTTGTTCTTTGTAAATGCAGTTTTATCTTTTCGGTTGTATTTAGGCTAGAATGCCCTTCAAGCATTGTATTTGTTTAGTTTCATGTAATTATTATGGTTTTGAAGTTTGCAATTGTAAAAGCTTGAAGTTAAAATGTATTGTTATATGATTGTAGAATTGGAAATGAGAAAACAAATGATAGATAACTAAGATTGTGACATTGCCAATTGAGTTGAATTGAGTTTGAAGTTGGATGAATGAATGTAAGGAAGATTGAAGTGGTTTTGTGCAGGTTTGGAGCTTGGATGGTTTAGATTTAGGTTTTGGCTAGAGCATTTTAGGGAGATGTCATCCAAATCTTCCTAAATTTGGGCAGCAACTTCGCTTAAGGTTTAGACCCTCTTAATGAGGGAATTCACTTTGGACGTCTCCAGAAATCTGTAGAGCAAGTTAAGAACTTTAAAACGGTATAAAATGGGTTAGTTTTCGACTTAAGATGAAAAAGATATGAGCGTTTTAAGTTTCTTGCCCATTATGCATTTGGGATTCCCGAATTACTATTCATGGGCAATTTTGGGCTGAACCTTCGGATGGGTTTTTCGCCACTTTAGAGCGGGAACTGAAATTTCCGTCCTTCATGAAAATTGTAGAGGGACTTGATATCTTTAACATGAGGTATAATATATCCCGATCAGAATTTGGAGTAAAAAGATATAAGGGTCGGAAATTGGCCGGTTACTATTCATATGGTCAATTACTATTCCTTTGGTCATTTTACATTTTCTCTTGTAACTTCCCCGTTCGGCCTCCGATTCACCCGAAATTCAAACCAGTGATTTCTCATCAAGTTTCTTACCTTTCCTTGCCAAAAATGTCCAATTGTTAGCTCAATTGATTTTTTTTCGGAATTAACCCTCACATTTGTCTTGTTACTTTGCTCTATTTGATTTATGCTTCGAGATGTTCGCTTTGCTTCCGCCTTATGCCTTTTGAACCGATGTGCTTTTGTTTCCGCTTTTGTTTTGTTTTTCTTCCGCCTTATACCTTTCAGTTCGAGTTGCTTTGGCTTCCGTTTTCGTTTGTTTCTACATTTTGTTATCCGATTCGATTCGTTTCAATCTGTTTTGCTTTCGATTTCGAGCCTTCGATTTGCTTTGTAATTTGCTTCAGATTCAATTCTTTAGTCTTTGATTTTCATGTGCTTCGTAGTTTGTTTTCAGTATGTTTCTTCGTTTCTGTATGCTTTTCCTCCGTTCCGTTGAATTTACTTTTGTCTTGTCTTCGTTTCGTTCTCCGGTTAAGACTCGAATCATGAAAATGGAGTTAAGATGAATAAGAACGAAGGAAAGAGGAAGGATTATTAAAAAAAAAATTTATCGGGATTTTTCGGATTAGTCGAGGTTTTCTAAGGAATCATGTATGCGTATGAGGAAATCTGTATGAGTAGTTGGGTTCCGAATACGGGATCCAACATAGATGGTATCAGAGCCCAGTATTATGAACTTGGGCGATATTTTTGTTTGATGGGCAATCTTCGGATAAGTGTCAGAGCCCAGTACTATGATCTCAACTGGGCATATAAGATTGATGAGAGTGTGTAAAGATAAAATTGAATTGGTGATAATGTCAGAGCCCAGTAATAGGATTTGACTTGGGCGTATGAGTATAAGTGATATGTATAAGAGTTTGATTAGATAAGATTGAATTAGTGAGAAGGTAATATTGATGTGAATAGGTTTTCAAGAGTTACTTGATGATTATTCAGTGGGAATTTCGAGGACGAAATTCTTTTAAGAGGGGGAGAAATGTTGGGCCCCGATTCGCGTTAAGCATGTTTGAATTATTTTGAGACTTTAGTTTGATAATTTTTCATTTGGTTGGAATAAATTGAGGATTTTATTATGGCATAGGTTATGATTATTAAATGAAGGGATTTAGTGACATGTGAATTGTTGATTGATAAATTATTATTTGTGATATATTGTTGGTATTAAAAATACTTATATGAATTGAGGATCCTATGAATTTAGGTTATTGAGATTAAATGAGGGTTTAGATTTAATTAGAGCTTGCATGATTTTAGAAATTAAATGAATAAGAAGGTTTGAGGATAATTGTTTTAATTGATGGAATTTAGAAGTTTAAATTGGAATTTTTGTTAAATTGTTAGAATTTTAGAAGTACAAAAATAAGTTGAATTGAAAGAGCAAATTAGGAAGTTTGCATGTATATTAGTTTAAGGTTTAAGGTGTACAAAGATGGGCCTTGAAATCTTTATATGCTATTTGCATGAAGAAGAAATGAAGAATTGGGCTTGGGTCCATTCTAGTTGCAAATATAAGGAGGGAAAGATGAAAAATTCAAATTGTAAGGGGGGAAAGATGGAAATTGGGCTTGAGTGGGCTTTTAGCCCTTGTACATGTCATACAAATGAAAAAGAATGGAAGTAATGGGTTAGGGTTCTTAGGGCCCATTAAGTTTTAATTACATAAGGATGAAAACAAAATAAAAGGAGGCTTGTAGGAGAAGATTAAGCAAGTGGGCCTTGTCCATTAGGTTAAACTAAATGAGAAGAAGAAAATAAAAGGAAAGGAGGCAAAGTTTGAAGCATGGTCGTTTGGAGGCTTACAAAATCATTAAAAGAGCATAAATGAAATAAAAGAAAAAATGCATAAGGGTGATGAGGTGGACGAAACTACTAGAAGGAAAGGAGGTGTTATTGTTTTATTGGCTTAGGTTTAAGTTAGAAACAAAATGAGTTAGCCTTGGAAGGGAGAACATTCACGAAACTCATCCAAGAAGAGAAGAAAGTAAGAAAGTTTCGGCCATTGGAGACAAAAGAGAAGGAAGTTTCGGTTCTTGAAGAAGAAGATGAAGAAAAGAAGAAGAGAAGGAGCTTAGGTTTAAGGGTTTTCTTAAGAACAAAGTGGAAAGGAAAAGGTTGGAGGAAGCAAATCCGAAAGTCATGGGTCATTCTCAAGGTAGGGATTTCGAAAATCTCTTGGTTTTATTGTATGGGTTTCTCTTTTCTTGCTTGAAGATGGTGATTTGAAGAGAGATTCATGAAAGAATAAGGAAAGGAAATGGTTTTATCTTTCATTGAAGCCAAATTCTGATTTCGTGGGGTTGCATTTGGGTGAGAAGATTATTGAATTTTGTTGATTTTTTAGATAAGTGTTGATCCTAAAGGTGGAGATAAGATTTGGGTAAGGTTAGATGGAATGAATTTCATGTTTTCCCTTGTTCTTAAAATTTCCAGCATGTTGCTCATTTGGTAATTCATGGTTTGTTGATTAATTAGATAGGTTTTGATGATGTTAATGAGTTAGTTAGAGTATGGGTAAGGTGATGTTGAATCAATTTCAAGTTTTCCCATTTTAAAGAAAATTCCAGCATGTGTATCATTGGTTAATTCATGGTTTTATGGATGAGTTTTGATACAAATTGCTTAGTTAAAGTATGGGTAAGATTAGGTGAGGTTATGTAGATTGAAATTCAAGTTTTCCAATCCTTGAAGAAAATTTCAGCATGTAAATTCATGGTTGTTTTGTAGAATGAAGGAAAAGAGAAGAAGGAGGTTAGGGTTGTAAGCTTGAGAAAGGAAAGTTAAAGAGGTTTTAATGGAAAGAAGAAGGGATTTGAAAGTAGAAGAAAAATCTGATTTGCTTGGGTTTCTTATAGGCTAAAGGAAATTCGAAATTAGTTGGTTTATGGATGAGTTTTGGTTGTTATAACATATAAAGATATAAGGAAAGTTAGGTTAGTTGAAATGGAAGTTTTTCCATGCTTTGAAAAAAAAATTTCCAGCATTGTTAAGTCATGATATTTGTTAGAGTTTTTGCCTTTTTCCTTAACCATGGTGGTTTGAGAGTGCATATAAAGAAAAGGGAAGGTTAGATTAATTTCAAATGTAAGTTGTTCCATTCCTTGAAAATTTCAGCATGTATCTCTTTTGTTAAATCATGGTTCTTTGTTAGAATTTTGTGCCTTGGTTTGAAGAATTCTTCAAGAAAGAATAAGAAAGAAAGGAAAAAGAGAAAGAAGAATAGTTGCTAAAAAAATCAGATTTGGTGTTGGTATCTTTAAGGTAAGATTGTTGAAAATTTGGCTTAGCTTTGAGAGGGGTTGTAGTTGTTATGACTTAGGAAAGGAAAAAGTAAAGATTGATAGGTTTTAAGGCAAGTTCGTGCCTTCTTGAGAAATTCCAGCATTGATGTCTCTTGAAAAATTAGGGTTTTTGTGTTTAATGAAGGTGAATTGAGATAAGTAGAAGAAGAGCCAAGGCATAGTGATCAATTTTAGAGTTAAAGGAAGGAAGAATGGTTATGAAAGCTTAAGAAAAATCAGAATTTGTGGATGTCTTAAAGGCATGAGATTTTTGAAAATAATGGATTAAATTGAGAGAAGTTATGGTTAGTATAGCTTAGGAAAGGTGTAGGAAAGATTAGGTTAGCTTAAAGTCAAGTTTTTATATGCTTGGAAAATTTTCAGCATTTGATCTTTTATTAATTGGGACTTTTATGCTTTGATTAAGGCATTGAGAAGCCATTGGAAGTAAAGGAAAGGCAATTGGACTAATCCAAGATGCTAGCAAGGAAATTAAGGTGGGTGATTTCTTAATACTTGAGATAATATGCATTAAAGTTCTTCTAATAAATGCAAACTAATGTTTTCCACCAATGACTTAGCATGTTTGTATGAATTACTTTATGTGATGTCTTTCACTTATATGTGATATTCTTGAGTATGAATTTATGTTAGCATGGATTATAAGTGGTTTGTAACATGAATTCCAATGCTTTGTAATATTTGAATTAGTTTTGATAAAGATCTGATTTGGAAACAATTTGAAAGTCAAATTTCAAAAAGTGCCTTCGGGCAATCTGTTTGTTTTTAAGCATGAATATGTGAATTGTATGGGTTTGGTTAGGTCCCCTCCGTAGAGTCAGTGCACTGTCTCCCTCTGATAGCCTTCTCCCGGCTGCCCGCAAGTGGCTTAGGAGTTCCGATTTCGGACTCCCCTCTGTTCACGGCTGCACATGACCGCTATGCGGGAATGTGCAGTACGTCCTGTTAGGACCGAAACCAAACCATTCTGAAATGTTATGTGCTGTTTGATATTTGTTGAATTTGTAATTGTTTGAAGTGTAGTATTCCGTGAAGAGTTTTGACAAATTAAAAATGCTTTTCTCAATGTGACTTGTATGAAAAGATTGAATGAATGAATAACGGTTTTCGCGTATTTCTCGTTTATTAAGTTATTGCCCACGGAGCCGCCGAGCTCACCCCCATTTTCCCTCCTCGGGTAGCAAGCAAGAATCCGGTCGTCGACGGATTAAGGAAAATCCGATGCATTTTGTTGGTTTAGAAGTCTCAAAGCTTTAGTTTGTTCTTTGTAAATGCAGTTTTATCTTTTCGGTTGTATTTAGGCTAGAATGCCCTTCAAGCATTGTATTTGTTTAGTTTCATGTAATTATTATGGTTTTGAAGTTTGCAATTGTAAAAGCTTCGAAGTTAAAATGTATTGTTATATGATTGTAGAATTGGAAATGAGAAAAACAAATGATAGATAACTAAGATTGTGACATTGCCAATTGAGTTGAATTGAGTTTGAAGTTGGATGAATGAATGTAAGGAAGATTGAAGTGGTTTTGTGCAGGTTTGGAGCTTGGATGGTTTAGATTTAGGTTTTGGCTAGAGCATTTTTAGGGGAGATGCTGTCCAAATCTTCCTAAATTTGGGCAGCAACTTCGCTTAAGGTTTAGACCCTCTTAATGAGGGAATTCACTTTGGACGTCTCCAGAAATCTGTAGAGCAAGTTAAGAACTTTAAAACGGTATAAAATGGGTTAGTTTTCGACTTAAGATGAAAAAGATATGAGCGTTTTAAGTTTGCTGCCCATTATGCATTTGGGATTCCCGAATTACTATTCATGGGCAATTTTGGGCTGAACCTTCGGATGGGTTTTTCGCCACTTTAGAGCGGGAACTGAAATTTCCGTCCTTCATGAAAATTGTAGAGGGACTTGATATCTTTAACATGAGGTATAATATATCCCGATCGGAATTTGGAGTAAAAAGATATAAGGGTCGGAAATTGGCCGGTTACTATTCATATGGTCAATTACTATTCCTTTGGTCATTTTACATTTTCTCTTGTAACTTCCCCGTTCGGCCTCCGATTCACCCGAAATTCAAACCAGTGATTTCTCATCAAGTTTCTTACCTTTCCTTGCCAAAATGTCCAATTGTTAGCTCAATTGAATTTTTTCGAATTAACCTCACGCTTGTCTTGTTACTTTGCTCTATTTGATTTATGCTTCGAGATGTTCGCTTTGCTTCCGCCTTATGCCTTTTGAACCGATGTGCTTTTGTTTCCGCTTTTGTTTTGTTTTTCTTCCGCCTTATACCTTTCAGTTCGAGTTGCTTTGGCTTCCGTTTTCGTTTGTTTCTACATTTTGTTATCCGATTCGATTCGTTTCAATCTGTTTTGCTTTCGATTTCGAGCCTTCGATTTGCTTTGTAATTTGCTTCGGATTCAATTCTTTAGTCTTTGATTTTCATGTGCTTCGTAGTTTGTTTTCAGTATGTTTCTTCGTTTCTGTATGCTTTTCCTCCGTTCCGTTGAATTTACTTTTGTCTTGTCTTCGTTTCGTTCTCCGGTTAAGACTCGAATCATGAAAATGGAGTTAAGATGAATAAGAACGAAGGAAAGAGGAAGGATTATTAAAAAAAAAATTTATCGGGATTTTTCGGATTAGTCGAGGTTTTCTAAGGAATCATGTATGCGTATGAGGAAATCTGTATGAGTAGTTGGGTTCCGAATACGGGATCCAACAATTATTGTTTTTATTGGTTACAGAAGCGGTCAATAGTTTCAATCTTTCACATGGCGGCGAGGAAGATCAAGCTAGGATCACAAGGGCTTGGTTGTATGAGCATGCCTGTCTTCCAGGGTCTTCCAAAGACGAAATTCGACATGATTGCCCTCCTCCACCACGCCGTCTCTAGCGGCGTCACTTTTCTGTTGCCCTCACACCAACGAAATCCTTCTAGGCAAGGCTAGCTTCTTTTAGGACAATGAATACTACCAATCAAAACCCAGTCTTTTTTAGGCTTCGGTTATTGTCTGGTTTCAGAAAGTAGCTGACTCAGTTTCGAATTTGGTGGTGTTTCTTACGGTTTTGGTTTGGAAATGGAAGTGCAGGCTTTGAAAGGAGGATTGAGGGATAAAGTTATATTGGCAACCAAGTTTGGAGTAAGCTTTGAGGGTTAGAAAAGGGAAATTCGTGGAGATCTTGCTTATGTGGGGCTGCATGTGAGGCCAACTTGAAGAGGCTTGGTGTTGATTCCATTGACCTTTATTACCAACATCGAATTGATACCAGAGTTCCTTGAAATCACGGTTTTTTTCCTCCTCTCTACCTCTACACTGAATTATTTATGTAGATTGTTTTGATCCTGATTACATAAATCTCTCGTCTTTTGCCAATTAAGCAACTTTTATTTGATTGAATCACCAAACTTCGGTCTATGTACTGAAAAAACTCAGAGATTGGTGTAATTTGAAGCTTTATTACTAAGGTGGAACTTATACTAAGGAAATGGAAACGTAGACAATAAACATCACGAATCGATGGACAGATTGAGGATACTAAATGTTAGACAATCTAAGAACAGATCATAAACTTATAGGATCGATTATATGCATGGAAAAACAAACATACATACTTTATGCTTGTTTAGGTTTCCACCGGTTAAGGAACATCGAGTCTGCCCAATCCAACGTTTTTCTTTCAAAACCAAAATATACGAAGTAACCTTTTTTCAAAACGTTGGCTTTGCCTTTTAAAGACAACATGAGAATAACTACCACTAGCAGTTACTCTTGCACGTTAATTGTTTAGACCCATCATGGGTGGAAGAAAACCATCATCTCCCACTCACACATGAGGGGTTTAAAACAAAAAAAAAAACTCTGCAGTACTCATACTCATTCAATAACCAGTGTGACTAGCATACGATGAGAGCACATTGCCATACATCTGTTAGGAGTATATGACATCTCGATTTAACGAATTGATCCTAAGACTTATGAGTCCTTGAGTAGAAATTGTATGCTATACCCTAGATCATATCTCGCATTTGCATTTTTCCCTTTGATCTCATTTAGTTTCTTGAGTCATGACTATATTCAAGTTCTCTACTAAAGAGACGATGGCCATCTATGAATATTTTTCATGTGAGCCAATGAGCTAAATTAAATGACCTTCCTCTGTTCTCAATTCTCTGTTGAATTAAATTTAATTTGCTTTCCTAGAATTATTCCATAAGATCGCATCATACATGATCTTTTGGCAATAACCTAAAGTAGCAAACCTTAAATTCAATTCTCAAGAATGAAACTAGAGTCATAAGGGTATATGATGAGGTTCTTCTTAACCTCAAGTGGTCTCACACAATGTAAGATGAGATCTTGTTGCTTACATTAATCCCTTTTGTGGTCAATTGTGCACACATGGTACGAGTCATGTGCTACGGTATTTACCCACTTCGTTTGACTTGAACATCTTTTAATCAAGAAATACCGTACAGATGATAGTTCAAACATACTCAATGTTTAACTTGAGTTCACTTATCTACTCACCAATTTATTCAGAACTCACATCTGGCAACGTAAGACAGATATAGTGATTAATAAATCACTTTGAACCAATTTCCTTGCGGCATCTATGATTTAAGTTTCGCGCTCTCAATTATCACCTAGATAATAACCTTTAAACATGCCTTATCTCTAGCGACCATAAACACTAGAGGTGATTTCCCGTGTGAGAGGGCCAATCTATAATCTGTCTCATATACTTATGATTCATCTCAAAATATATTTGTGCATAAAACACATATATTCATGAATCAAATGATACACAATGTATAATCTTCATCATACATTATATCCAAACAAGTGACATTAAATTGAGTGAACATACATAGAGAAATGTTTTATCAGTACATTTCAACATCTACGCAGTCCTAGTGACTTTACATGCCCAATAAATACATCTCTAGAAATTGACTTTGTCATTGGGCCTGCTATCATATCTCGCGTAGATATATATCTCATGTTCACTTCTCCTCGTGCAACTATATCTTTCACATAATTGTATTTAATATCTATGTGCTTTGTCTTACAATGAAATTTGGGGTCTTTTGTATAAGCGATTGCAGCTTGACTATCACAGTTGATGGTCACTGGATTAATTTCGCTTTTAGTGACTCTCAAATGCACAAGGAATCAATGAAGCCATACAGCCTCTTGTACTGTAGTTGAGAATTCTATAAATTCAGCTTCCATTGTGGATAATGCAACGCAGGATTGTTTCTTACTTTTCCATGATATTGCTCCATGGTTTAGTAAGAATACATATCCTGAGGTAGATTTTCTTTCATCTAAATCTCCTCCCGGCCTACATCTCAGATATCCTTGTATACATAGATCATTACCTTGATAACACAATGCATAGTCCACGGTTCCCTTCAGATACCTCAATATTCTCTTTATCGCTTCCAATGTGCTTAGCCCGGATTTGACTGATATCTCGCTACCATCCCAACAAAGATAACAAATATCCGGTCTTGTACACATCATTGCGACATAAGACTTCCAATCGCACTAGTGTAGGGAACATTCTTCATTTGTTCCCTTTCTTGTGGCGTTGACGGGCAATTTCTTTTACTAAGGCCTTCATTCTTAGCAATAGGATTATCAATTGGTTTGCAATCTTGCATACGGAATCATTCAAGAATTCTTTGAATGTACATCGCTTGTGAAAGCGATAACAATTTCTTTGAACGATCTCTTGAAATCTTGACTCCAAGAATGTATGCCGCTTCACCCATGTCTTTCATTTCAAATTCAGATGATAACCATTCCTTGATTTGCTTAAGAAACACACAGTCATTACAAGCAATCAATATATCATCCACTTATAAAGATAAAATCGCGAATTTATCTTTGGATCTTTTAACATTCACACAATGGTCTTCATCAATCATTTGAAAATCATACGAAATCATTACGTTATGAAAACGAATATACCATTGTCTTGAAGACTACTTCAGGCCATAAATTGATTTTAATAAACGACATACTTTATTTTCATGACCTGCCTTGATGAAACCTTCAGGTTGTTCCATAGAGATTTCTTCATCTAGTTCTCCATTGAGAAAAGCAATTTTTACATCCATTTGATGTAATTCAAGATCCATACTGGCTACTATAGCCAGAATAAGACGGATTGAAGCAAACTTCACAACAGGTGAAAAAATTTCCTCATAATCAATTCCCTCCTGTTGCGTATATCCTTTTGCTATAAGACGTGCCTTATATCTTTCGATATTTCCATCAGCTTTTCGCTTAATTTTGAGAACCCACTTGTTCCCAATTGCTTTACGTCCTTCTGGTAGGTCAACCAAGTCCCATACTTGATTTGAGCTTAAAGAAGACATTTCTTCTGTCATTGCTTTCATCCATTCTTCTTTAGCAGGGCCAGTAAGAGCCTCATTTACATTCCTTGGCTCTTCTTCCTCTTACGGAACAATCATATTAATTTCTCCTTCAATCTCAGAACGAAGTCGAGGAATTATTCCTCGATTACTCCTTCTTAACCGAGGTTCATCATGAACAAATTCATGATTGATCTGATTGCTCCCACTTGGATCAGTTATCATAGAGAACCTTTCTGTCGAATTGCTCCCACTTGGTTGAAGTTCCTCATCTTGATTCTCGCATAATGTAATCATTACGATCAGCGACTCATATAATAATAGGTCTTTACCTATTTCGCCTTGCTTGGGAAAATCATTCTCTAAGAATTTTACATCTCGTGATTCAAATTCCGTTACACCTCCACTACCTTGTTCACTTATGAACACGTATCCTTTTGAGTGTTCTGAGTATCTAATAAAAATACTTTTTCTCCCTCTTGGGCCTAATTTCCCATGTTTGTGAGAGAGATCATGAACATAGGCTGCACACCCCCAAGGTCGGAGACTTCACACATCAGGCCTCCTACCAGTCCACAACTCATATGGTGTGCTAGTAACTGATTTCGTGGGCACACGATTAAGTACATAAGTGGATGTTAGCAACGCATCATCCCAAAAGGTAATTGGTAAATTTGCTTGGGCCATCATGGACCTAATCATTTCTAATAGTGTCCTATTTCATCTTTCAGCGATGCCATTTTGTTGTGGGGTTCTAGGAATTGTTAATTGCCTTTCTATTCCTTTTTCATCACAGAAAGCCTTGAACTTTTCTGACAGGTACTCTTGTCCACGATCAGTTCGTAAAGCTTTTATTTTCTTATCTAATTGATTCTCAACAAAGTTCGAGTATTTTATGAAACAATCAAATGCTTCTGATTTATGAGAAATCAAATAGATATGACCATATCGAGTATAGTCATCTATGAACGTGATGAAATAGATTGCCTCACGTCTAACCCTTACATTCATTGGACCACAGATGTCGGAATGAATTAATTGCAATGGATATAAAGCTCGTGTTCCCTTTCCAAATGGCTTTCTTGCCATTTTACTAGTTAAACAATGCTCACATGTAGGTAAATCTACTTGACTTAGATTACCTAAAAGTCCTTTAGCCAATCGACTTATTTGATTTTAACCAATATGGCATAGTCTAGCGTGCCACAAAGTTGCATCATTGTTGGAATTACTAGATGTGAATAATGAATAACTAATATTATTATTTCCCTTTAACACATCCAACACAATAAAACCATCCAATAAAAAACCATGACCATAATTAATAGATCCAAGAAACAAATCCATTCCACCACTGTAGAAATTTACATTAAAACCAAGTTTAACTAACATTAACACAGATAAAAGATTCCTACGAATCTGTGGAGCATATAATACTTCATGTAGGATTAGAGGTCGTCCTCCACGCATGTCCAATTTACATGTCCCAATTCCTTGTACAACAACTTTGGAATTGTCACCTACATAAAGCCATCGACTACCATGTGGGAGTTTCCGAAACTCAACGAAGGCATCACGATCCTTCGCTACATGGTTGGTTGCTCCTGAATCTGCAATCCACAAAGGATGTGATTCAGTTAGAAAAATAGAACAAGAAACATTCACACAACAAATGTTTGTACTATAAAGTTGTACCTTCTTGGGCTCGGTACAATCTCGAGAAAAGTGACCCTTATTACCACAATTATAACATTTCACATGTTTCATGTTCTTCTTCTTGAAGGGACGCTTTCCCTTTCCACATTGGTTCCAATTTTTCTTCTTGGATTCCTGAGGGAAGTGGTTGAATTTCTTATTCCTTTTCCACTTATATCCACCATGATGCTTGCGTTTCTTGTTCATGGCTCCATGTGAGCTAGAACTAACTGCATATGCCTCAGAAGACATCTTTGAGGCTTCAAGACGCTCTTCCTCCAAGGTAAGATGCCTCGTAGCATCTTCCATTGTCTTAATATTTTCATTATGAGTTAGGTGCATCTTCATATGCTCCCAACTCTGAGGCAGTGAACGAATCACAGCTTGCACCTGTTGCTCATCAGACAGCTCATGACCAACATCACATAACTCACTTACCATGTTGGACATTTTTCTCAAATGCTTCTGCATTGTATCATCTGGGCGCTTCTTATAAGTGTCAAACTTAATTGTAAGTGACCTCACTTTGGTCACTGAAGCACCTCCAAAACGAGCAGCCAATGTGGACCACATGTCCTTTGCAGTTTCGAACTTACGGAACTCACGCATGATATCATTATCCATGCTACTCAGCAACGTGATGCGAGCTAAAGAGTTTTTCTTTTTCCATAAGTCATACGCATCACGGTCCCGTCTATGTTAGGCTGTAGTGCCCTCCTCGGGAACATTCATAGTCAGGTTTAATGGTTCTAGAGCCTCTTGCTCTTCTAGTACATATTGAATTTCATACTCCAAATCTCGTAATTGTCACCATTGAGTTTCTCACCCCTATTGAGTTCAGCAACTATATTCTTCGAAGCAGTAGCCATTTTTGAAACACTAAGTTTCTATAATAAGAAAGAAATATATACACGTTAATGTCACACTAATCGTTCATAGAGCAAATAATTTGATTACAATTGCTTATGAAATCAAAAGTCCACAAAAGTGTTCAATCATCATTCATACAACAATTGAATCTTAATTACTTTACTCTAGACGAATAAAATTCATGTAAACATATTACATAAATATTAAAACCTTGTTCTTATAAAACGAACAACCTATTGTATACCTATGAACAATCTATAGGTAACGAACCCTACGCGGAAATGAGTTCGCGAGTTCGCGTGAAATATTTTGCGAAGCTCGAATTACAATAGATCTAACTATTTCCATTGGAAGACCTATAGGATATAAAGTCCTAATTAACTCTCTTATACGCATCCTTTTCATAAATGTTCTCACTAATCAATTATAAGTCTTCTCAGGCATATTATTCCATAGCATTTATAATAGTTCGCCTTGAGGTTGAGGTAATGTCGCAAGCAAAGTCATGTACTTTACTTCAACATCCTTGTAAGCTAGACAACCTCCAAAATATAGCTTTTGCATCATGTTATTAACTACAATAACATGTTGTGTTAGACCATGTCCAGGCATTAAGCGCATGTTGACTAACTTCACATACATGCTGCAAACCCGTCTCTTCTGTGCCTCACATCGAATAAGCTTAAGTGTTCGCTTAATAATAGGCATTGTCCTAAAAAACAAATTTTCAGGAATCAGAAGAGTATATAAAAAAATAACTAATTATTTTTTTCTAACACTTAGCGAACTTATGCTCATATTTTGAAATAATTTAATTTGTCATTTTGTATTTTTTAATCCACAATTTATTGAACTAATAAAAAATGCTTTTAACATCTAATCAATTAGAAACTTATTTCTAATTTACCTTATAATTTAACTAATCAATTGTCTTGGTTTAATTAGAAACTAATTTCTAAGTAAATAAAAATATTTCATTTTAATGAAACAAATTAGTATTTCTCCAATTAGAAAATAAACCAACAAAATAGTTTATTTCTAAGGGTAATCTCATTTTCACTAAACAAATTAGTATTGAGTTAATTAGAAAATTAAACCAACGAAAATTAGTTTATTTCTAAGGTTATTTTAACTAAACAAATTAGTTATTTTCTTTTAAAAAATTGTCTAAGTAATTAGAAACTTGTTTCTAATTGAAAATATAGTTGACTTAATCAATTTCCATTGGCATAATATTTTAGAAACTAATTTAATCAAATAAATTAGATAGTGAAAATTAGAAAACTAATTTCTAAATCATTACATTTTATTATGTATAAGTCCATTCTAATGTGGGCCACTAATAATTATTTAGTGCAAATAACCCTTAATAGCCCAAATAAACAATGTTTGAAAACCTCAAATTGGGCTTGGAGGAAATGACCGAAACCTGTTGGGCGAGGGAGTCAATCGCACGCCAGCCAGACGAGAGTGGCTAAAGTTTTCAAGGCAATCGCACGTGCCATACAACGTTGATGGACGCAACGTCAGGCGCGTGTGCGACACGCGCCTGACGCATGTCGTCTTCTTCCTCCGGTTTTCATCTCTGGTTTTTTCCTTCCTCCATATGCTTTTGTTTTTCCTTTTGATTTTGTTTATCCATTCAGAAATCAAGGCAAGCATCAAATTAAAAACACAAATCTAACACAACTAATGCCCATTTACTCCATAAATACCACAAACTCATCAAGATTTGATTTTTAATTAATCACCAAAGGGAAAAAAAAACGTTGAAGATATACCAGTAGATTAAAACACACATATATATGTTTCAATACAGGACAAACCCACAATCAGAAACGCATTTTATCACCGAAAATAAAAAATATGTATCTGTGTTGCTTTCAACCAAATATCGCACAAACCTCACAATAAACACGAGGAGAGAAAAAAAACAAAGAGAGATTAAAACAAAGAAAACGCATGCCATTACTAAGAAGGAGACACTACTGATGTATTCAGTAGCACGTATAACAAGTCATATAAAACTCGAAACGCATGCCATTTTTGTATACGGTAGATATCTATAACAAATCATGCATCACCAACCTTTCTCTGATACCAATGTTAGACAATCTAAGAACAGATCATAAACTTATAGGATCGATTATATGCATGGAAAAACAAACATACATACTTGATGCTTGTTTAGGTTTCCATCGGTTAAGGAACACCGAGTCTGCCCAATCCAACGTTTTTCTTTCAAAACCAAAATATACGAAGTAACCTTTTTTCAAAACGTTGGCTTTGCCTTTTAAAGACAGCATGAGAATAACTACCACTAGTAGTTACTCTTGCACGTGAATTGTTTAGACCCATCATGGGTGGAAGAAAACCTTCACTAAACTAGTACTTCGTTGAATTGAGATGGAATGAGCTAATGGTAAATACGCCATTGTGTTAGGTGTTACTGCTATGTGAATGAGATGAACTTAACTGTCATTGACAAACTATTACATTACAACCTCTTGGGAATGGTTGGAACTTGAATAAATTGACAAAAAGAAGGAATGTGCCTATCTATTCATATATTTTCAACTCTTGGCGTTTGGATCTGGTATGTCTATTCTACATTGAATCTCATTGGGGGAAACAATCTAATTTCTGCTGCTTGTGTGCACTGTGATAGAAAAGATATCTCCTGATCTTTTCGGAAGAAGAAGTATTATAGCGAAAATTCTGAGTACGAATGGTCAATTATGAATGAAAATTAAGTTTAATTTACCTGTCTTTCTCCACCCTGATGTCGTTGCTTAACAAATGTCATGTTTTGAACTTTGTATCACTCGGCAATTTGATGAACTTTTGTATTAGATTCTTCAAGTTTGATGCTTACTAACCTTAAGTTCTTGATCTGTTGGCCAACTTTCGAATACACAGTCAATTCAGTATGCTTCACTACTATCTCATTAATTTGTGGAAGTCTTGGAAGACTTGCTGCACAGCCTTTTCTTATTATCTGATTATTGTTGGTGACATGATTCGCTCAAACTATGATATTGCCTATAAATATGTCTATAAGTCAATTGTGTGGTGAGCCAACTTTAAGCCATTATCAAAAATCAATCAGCAATGAAAACAATGCCTCATGCTTTCGGAATGTGAATATTGTTTAGTTTCCCACTCTATCTTGGGAGTGACGTTTAACATCAAGTAAGATTATTCCATGCCATATAGCTGTTTTAACAGTGCTATCACTAAATTCTAGTGTGTGTGATTTCAAGATCTAATTTGGAATCTTGGCATATTGCATTACCTCCGAGGAGTAGTAATAGTTAATTTGTAAATGGATACAATATGGTTGCCCCTTGTACGAACTTTATCGTTAGAAAATGTTTTCTCATTTGTCCTTGTAAGATTGGGGAACTCAAGAAACTAGTTGAAGAGGGTAAAATAAAATTTATTGGTCTATCTAGGCCTCTCAAATATCATCAAACTATTTTGAGGAGTATTACCACCTCCAATTGAGCTTTTGAAGGTTGGAGCATAAGTATGGTCGTCGGCTTTAATTAGGTTTTTCTGGTCCAACAACCAGCCTTTCTTATAGTGAATGCTTGGGCTATGGTTAGATGGGGCAAGAAAGAATGACAAAAGGTGATTCTGCGTGAAGATGGTACGTTATTATTTAAATTTTCCGATGGGTTTTAATTGAATGAGATTGTGGAACAAGGTCCATGGAATTTCAATGACCAACCATTGTTTCTCTAGAAGTGGCGCAGAGATTGTTATATAAATTTTTCAAGACGTCAACCAACTCACGTTTTCAAATATCCGATAACAGAAATTGTTCAATAGACACTGACAGAAATTATAGAGAAGAAGAATCAGAGGATTACATGCGACATCATACCAAAAACATGCCCTATGAGGTTCTGTCCTTTACAATATATTGTCAGTAATCTTAATTGTCTACACCCGTGCGCACTAAACATTCCCTACTCTGGCTCCCAAAACGCTGCGTCAAGACCTGCTACTCAAACTGTGTCGTTCTCATGTTCAAGAGCCATCGTCGTCCCCATTGACTGTAACAATTCCCTCCCCCTTAACATCCTTGTCAACCAAATTAAGCTCTGGGAAACACTTCTGCAGATCAAACACAAATTCCCACGTAGCGTTGCCCGGTTCCCCATTCGACCACTGAATCAACCATTGCGTAACTCCCTGTTATTCCGTTTGGTAATTCGTCTTCCCAGAATGGCTACCGGTACTCTCTCGCTGGTGTCATAAATTCCAGCAACACTGTCGTAGTACGAACTTGACCCTCGTGAGCCCTTTTGAGCTGCGACACATGGAAAACTGGATGAATGGTCGCGTGAGCTGGAAGTTCAAGTTTATAAGCGACCTTCCCAATCTTCTGGAGTACCCTATAGGGTCCATAATACAACGGTGCCAGTTTCTGATTACGCCGGCGTTGTAGTGAAAATTGCCTATATGGTTGTAATTTCAACAGAATATGTTCTCCCACCTGAAATTCCCTGTCCGAACGCTTAACATCTGCATACTGCTTCATTCAATTCTGCGCCCGCTGAAGATGGAACTTGGTGACATTAAGCATTGCTTCACGACTCTGCAAAACACGATCCACCTCTATTACTCGAGAGTCACCCGCAATGTACGGGGTATACATTGGAGGTAGATACCCGTATAAAACCTCTAACGGCGTAGTGCCAATGGCGGTTCGGTGGGTTGTGTTGTACCACCATTCTGCTAAAGCCAGCCACTCTCCCCACTTCCCCGGCAACTCTCCACAGAAACAACGCAAATACGTTTCCAGTATTTTGTTTACCGCCTCCATCTGGCCGTCGGATTGAGGGTGATAAGCCGTAGAGTACTTCAGACTAACACCCTGCAATTTCAACAACTCCTGCCAAAACTTGCTTAAAAACACTGAGTCCCTATCGCTAACGATCGACTCCGACATCCCATGCAGTTTAAACACGTGATTAAAAAAAAGTTCAGCAATGACACCAGCGGTGTAGGGGTGCTTCACCGGTAGGAAGTGGGCATATTTCGAGAACCTATCTACTATTACCAAGATAGCCGATTTACCCTGTGATGGTGGTAGCCCCTCCACGAAGTCCATACTCACCTCCTTCCAACTTCCTTCCGGTATGCTAAGTGGTTGAAGTAGTCGCGGGTATGCAGAGTTATCATATTTGTTACGCTGGCAAACCATGCAACCCTGTACATAGACTCGAGCATCACGGGCCAGTCCCTTCCAATATAACATGGACTGCAATTTTTTTGTCGTGGCTATCACCCCCGCATGTCCCCCCATTGCGTCGTCATGACTAATCTTAATAAGCCGTTGCCGGAGTGTTGCA
This sequence comes from Erythroxylum novogranatense, assembly GCA_029891385.1. Classification (NCBI taxonomy): domain Eukaryota; kingdom Viridiplantae; phylum Streptophyta; class Magnoliopsida; order Malpighiales; family Erythroxylaceae; genus Erythroxylum; species Erythroxylum novogranatense. Next base: position 42,691,530 of record CM057224.1, on the reverse strand, counting down.
TTAGACCCGATGACCAATCGTCCCTTCCATCTTAATAAGCTTCCCTTCCATTCATAGAGATTTGAGTCAGCTGTTCCCGCTTCTAACTCGTCAATTAGTTTCCGAAGAACGTCATCCTGCCAACTCTTCTTAATGTCATCAAGCAGTTCACTCTGTATTTGGGATACTGACATTACTAACATCTCCACACTTGTAATCCTCGACAGGGCATACGTCGCCGCATTCTCCTTACCACTGTAATAGTGGACCTCAAAATCATAGCCCAACAGTTTTGGAAGCCATGAATGCTGGAACGGCGTGGACAACCGTTGTTCTAAAAGATATTTCAAACTCTGGTGGTCTGTACGCACAATGAAGGGTTTAGGCGTCAAATAGTGGTGCCATTGTTTGATGGCCGTAATGACTGCCAGAAATTCCTTCTCGTAAGTGGATAATCCTTAATGTCGCGGTGCAAGAGATTTGTTTAAGTAAGCGATGGGGTGGCCTTCCTGTTGCAGCACAACCCCTATCCCCTGTCCGCACGCGTCAGCTTCGATTACAAAGGGCTTGGAAAAGTCTGGTAGTGATAGAACTGGGGCGGTCGTGATGGCTCGTTTCAACGCCTCAAACGCACTCTGTTCCCTCTGTTGCCATTCCCACTCATCCACCTTCTCCTTGGTGAGCAATTCCGTCAGAGGTTTTGCAGAGCACTGCACTTTAATAAACGCTCAGTAGTACCGGTAATTCCTGAATCCTCAAATCTCAACGCAATGGGCATCGCCATTCTTCAATTATTTTCACCTTCCTCAAATCCGTAGTGAACCCTGCTTTCAAAACGGTATACCCCAAGTAATCAACCTGACGAGCCCCAAAAGTGCATTTGTTTCCTCGTAAAAATAATTGATTTTCCATCAACATCTTAAGAGCTATGGTTAGATGTTCTACAAGCGACGCCAACGTAGGACTGTAGATTAAGATGTCATCGAAGAAGACCAAAATGAAACGACGGAGATAAGGTTTGAATAGTTCGTTCATCAGTCTCTGGAATGTTGAGGGAGCGTTCGTCAATCCGAAGGGTATCACCAGAAATTCGTAATGCCCTTTATGAGTTTTGAACGTCGTCTTTGAAATATCTGCAGGGTGCATGCGAATCTGATGGAAACCCGAACGTAAATCCATCTTGGATAACCAGCTTGCCCCGTGCAATTCATCTAGCAATTCTTTGATCAATGGAATTGGAAATTTTTCCTTCATTGTGTGTCGATTTAACTTACGATAGTCGACACACATCCTCCACGAGTTATCCTTTTTCTTGACCAAAACCACTGGCGACGCGTAAGGACCGTAGCTATGGCGTATAAACCCTTGATTCATGAGCTGTTTAACCTCCTGCTCAATAATATCTTTTTGCGCACTTGAATAGCGATATGGCCGCACGTTTATGGCATCAACCCCTTCCTGTAGTAAAATCCGGTGGTTATATTGGCGACTCGGGGGTAACTGGGTTAGCTCTTGGAAGGCATCCGCATAATCAGCTAACACTCCATTAATCTCATCGAACACATTTTCCTGATCCTCCGTTAACCTCATCTGTAGAAACTGATACTCAAGCGGAGTGGAAAGCTGGAGCATGAATAGTTGCCCCCTTCCTTGTAACATTCTCAGAAGACCCTTACTCGAAATGACCCGAGATTTGTTATCCGGACCACCCCTCAACGTTACCGTTTTTCCTTCCCATCGAAACGTCATCGTCCTTGTGCAGAAGTTGCATAGACCGTCCTCTAGACCCACCAGCCATTGAACACCCAGGACGACGTCACATCCTCCCAACATTAAGACTAAGGCATCCATGTAAAACGGAATCCCCTGCATCGACCATACAAAGTTTTTACAGAGCTGCGTGCATTGAAGTTGCAATCCTCCACGCACCATGATCGTGATAGGTGTTTTTTCCTGCAGCTCGCACTCCCCCTTTTTTATCACTGAGGTATCGATGAAGTTGTGGGTGCTGCCATTGTCAATAAGTATATGGAGGGGTCTCCTCTAGTGATAACCAATTAAACGCATTTTTTTTAACTCTACCGCCTCAGTAACTCCGGTCATGGCCTGCATAGATATCGTAGGACATTCTAACTCTTCACCCCCCGTGGTAGTAATGGGATCACCCTCGTTCTCCTCTTCAGCAACTACAAAAAAATTGGAGTTGCCTCCTCTTACATTGATGACCTGGGGTATACTTCTCATCGCACCAAAAGCACAGGCCCTTCGCGCTCTTTTCATCAAAATCCTTACTGCTGAAAGATCGAGAGGTCCTATACGACCATCCCGTAGGTGAACGTGAAGGTACAGATGGAGTAGGTAGTAAACCCCCCGCATGAGATGAACAATGCACTGGTGCACTATGCGGCGCTGAAGGTTTCCCATTGCTCACTGACAGAGTGTGTGGTGGTCGCTCCACCATTGATATGCCTGTAGCTGTCAATATAGCCTCTTGTTTCCTAGCCAATGTATATTCCTGGTGAAGTGTTCGTGGTTCGTGAAGCCTCACCGCCACCCCAATTGCCGGTTTAAGTCCCTTCACAAAAAAACCCACTAAATAATCCTCCGAGAGCGCCAATCGGTTAGAGTGATGATCGAACAGGGAACAATACTCTAACACCGTCCCCTTCTGTTGCCGCTCCTTGAAATCACCGACCGGATCATCAAAAAGCTCAGCATCGAAGCATTGGGTAAAAGCCTTAGCGAATTCTGACCATCCTACAATGTCAGTGTTGAGGCGGTTGCGAGTAAACAACCAATACCACTCCTGCACCCTGTTCATCCATATGTAGTATAGCCACATTAACCTTCATCTGCTCAGCCGTCTGATCGATGTGATAAGATTGCTCACATTGGTATAACCATGCCTTGACATTGTTGCCGTCGAACGTAGGGAAGTCAATCCTCCCCAAACAAATGGGACCCCCTGTGGCGTCCTGAATTGATGAGACGACCGGATGTGGTGACGGGAACTCAGGCATACTGCTGCCTTCCCTGGGTTTTTCTCTGCCGGCCGAGAACGTAAACCGGAGCTCTACCACGTCCTTCTCCAGTTTTTCAGTTTGACCTTGCACCTCCGAGAGAAGCTTCTCGCTTCGTTCTTGGAGCCCCAGTAATAATCGTTCATGATGCCCTTGAGCCTCCATGAGAACCTTCAAAGCGTCTTCCAACCTCCTGAACTCCGCACCTCGTGTTCCTTCTGCCATAGTTGGTCTCAGAATCGACTTCTCTGATACCATTTGTTATATAAATTTTTCAAGACGTCGACCAACTCACTGTAAGAACAAGAGAAAATCAGAGAATTTTGAATAATCTCATATCTCCATTTGTTTACAGAGCTCTGCATATATACAATGAGCCAGAGTTAATCTCTCCACTAATTAAGCCTATAAATCTGTATAAACCAATAATAGAATCCCATAATTTAAGCTCAAGATATTCACACAATCAACACGTGATTTCTATCATTAATATCCCCCTCAAATTGATGCTAGGTGTCACGAGGCAACAATTTGGACAATAGAAACTGATGACGACTTCTTGTCATTGCTTTCGTAAACAAGTCAGCAACCTGATCATGCGTGGAAATATACTGTAGAGAGATACTCTTCTCAGCCATAAGCTCTCTGATATAGTGACAATCAACTTCTATATGTTTTGTATTTTCGTGTTGAACTGGGTTAGTAGCAATCTTGATTGCGCTAGTGTTGTCAGCATGAAGCTTCGAAGCTGTTGCTATAGGGATTTTCAATTCCAATAATAATCGCCGTAACCAAATCAATTCCGAACAGGCAGCAAACATTGCACAATATTCAGCTTCAGTAGAAGATTTTGATGTTCGAGACTGCTTTTTACACTTCCAAGATATAACAGTAGAACCAAGAAACATACACCAGCCTGTTGTAGATTTTCTGGAGTTTGGACAACCAGCCCAGTCGGCATCAGCATACCCTTCTAATGGTATTGTATTATCAACCGAAAAATACAAACCATGATGTATTGTACTGCGAACATAACGTATTACTCTAAGTAATGCCTTATAATGACTAGTAGAAGGATTAGTGACAAATTGGCTCAAAACTTGCACTGCATAGGAAATATCCGGACGCGTCATTGTTAAATAAATCAATAATCCAACTAACCTCTTATACAATGTCTGGTCATGAAATGGTTCTCCATCATCAGTTTTATATTTAGTGTTAATTTCCATTGGTGTATATACCATCTTATCGTCCGTGATATTAGCTAGTTTAACAAGATCAGTTGCATACTTTTGTTGATTCAACATAATTCCATTAGTGGCATAACTGACCTCTAATCCTAGAAAATATGTGAGACGACCCAAATCTTTCATCTTAAATGAGCTATGAAGATGTAGTTTCAGCCGTGTGATTTCAACCATATCATCGCCAGTAATAATCATGTCATCAACATAAAGAAGAAGAGCACAAATACCTGATGATGATTCTCGCAAAAACAAGGAGTGGTCAGAGGCACTCTGTTGGACCCCGAACCTTGAGTGACAATTTGATTTAGTAATATGAATGGTCAAGTGGATGAGTTGATTGAAATGAAGTTATATAGCAAGAATTAGAAAGAAAAAGTGTGAAAATTTGAAGGATTTAGAAAGTTTGACTTTTTGGAGAGAGAATGTTTGACTTTGAGAGTTGACTTATGATTTAGGCAAATTTTGATAAAATGGTCTTCTGGAAACTTGTAGGTTATGTTAAGAGATTTTTGTGGACATAAAGTTTGTAATATTTTGATATCGGGAGTGAAAGTTATGATCAATCAAAGTTTATGTTTGATCGGGTTTGACTTTTATTATGATTGAAACTTTGACTGAGAAATTAACCTAGTTAGAGGTTAATTGAGCTTTGATGTTTTTCATGAAAATTAAAGAATTTGTTTTGATCTTTATTTCGATATAAAGTATGCAATTTTTTCGATCTCGGAAAATTAAGTTATGATTTTTACAAGTTTGTATAGAGGATAGTATCTTTGACCGGAAAATGGACTTCCGTAGGAGTCGAATTGATGTTTATGTCCTTCGTGAAAGATTTAGAGCTTCTCTCAAATTTTCTATAGAGACTAAGTTTGTCAAAATTAGAGTTCGGGAGTAAGAGTTATGAATTTTGGGAGTTTAGAGGGAAAAAAAAAAAGAGAAAAGAGAAAAGTTTTAGCGCCCTCGCTAGGCGAAGCGCCTCGCCCTCATGAGTTAGTTGTCCGTGACGCCATCCGACGCTGCTTTTGCTTCTTAAATTTTGATTTCTTTGTTTTAATCCCACCTTTGCTCACTATTTTGCCTATATCTTTTCTGTCCGACATCCGATTGAGTTGATTCTTTTTGCGTTGGATTCGTAAGACAATGAATTTCATTCTATAAGAAATTTGTGAACTTTTTAGATTAAATTAATAGTGATTAATTTAATCAAAGTGAGTCGGGAAATTTTCCGAGCATGATTCAGTGTTTTGTGAAATTCGGGATCTGTAGAGATCCAATTGAAGCGATTCTTGAGGCGAAATAAAGATAAGACAAGGGGCTACAAATCATATGAAGACATGAAATGTCAATTTTGCCCTTAGGACTTTTAATTTTTGAATTTAAGTTCGGATTAGGGTGAAATTTTTGGATTGGGAACACCTGAGAGTAATTTGAGTATAACTTTTGATCTGGGAATCGAAATGAGACGATTCTTGTTTTGAATTAAACTAGAGACATAAGGCTACAATTGTTATGAAGACATCGAGTTTTAGTTCTGGGATTAAGAATGTGAAATTGTGGACGGAAATAATCGTACATAGGAAATGTGTTAGAATATGGATATTTCCGCATTGTTTCGCGCATAACTTTTAATGTGGTACTCCGAATTGAGCGCGGTCAGTGGCGTTGGATTCGTATGAGTGAGAGGAACATTTCTCAAGAAGGAAGTTTTGACAAATTCCTTCAAATCGATAGTGCGAATCAAACCGCAAGTAAGCGTAACTTTAAGCTTTGAATGAAGGGCAAATTGGTCATTTGACCTTCAATTAATGAAACACATGCAAGAGATGTCGTTTTGGCTTATTAAAAGCCACGAAAGTGGCTGGAAATTTCCAGAGAAAAGAAGAAGAAATAAGAAGAAAGAAGAGTGGAGTTTCGGATATTGGAGAAAAGAGAGAGAAAGGTAAGTTTGATTTTGTTCTACTTAATTCTTCAAGCTTTTGGGACTTTTCCAAGAAGGAAAAGAATGGAGAATGATGAGAGCTTCCTAAGGAACCAAGAAACTTTGAATTTGGATGAGAAAGAGGTAAGAGAAATTTTTCTACTTAGAGATTTTGATTAATTTTCGGTTTAGAATTATGACATATGAGATGGGTTTATGGATTGTAGAATTAATTTTGATGTATATGCTTTAGGTTGGGTTTAATTTTGGATGAAAAATTGATTAAGGTTTAGGCTTAATTTTATGATTGAGAATTTTGAGATATTTTGGTGTAGAATTATAGGAAATATGATGAATTGATGATATATGAAATCAATTTTGAAGAAACTGTATTTTGTGGTATTGAATTGGGATAAATTGGTTTAGGCCAATTTTAAGATTTGGGGATTTTTGAAATTGAGGATTTAAATAGTTTGGAATTAATGTGAATTGAGGAATTGTGAGATTAATTTTGAAGAAATTATGTTTTATGAGATTGAATTCGAGTGTCTTGGTTTAGGCCAATTTTGAAAATTGGGGATTTTCAAAATTGGAGATTGAAATAGCTTGAATGTAAATGGCATTGGTGAATTCCTAAGTTGATTGTGAAAATTAAGTATTTTCTGATGTGAAAATTGGATGATTATGGTTTAGGTTTTGGTAATTTGGAAGAGAGAGAAAAGCAAGGATCAATTGGAGCTTGAAATCAAGTTTTCGGCAAAAATTCGAGGTGGGTAGCATATTTATAATTTGATCTGTAAGCTTAATATGAAATTTGTGAAAATGAAAGAAAGCAAAATTTTGTATGCTTGATAAATTATTGGAAATGTTTGAAAATAAGAATTGATTTAAAGTTGGAAAATATGACTTCCGAATGATTTCCGAGAAATTGGTACAAGTTTAAATTCAATTGTCATAAATGCATTATTGAATTATGCACACTGATTGAATGATTTGATTTTTGAAATTAGTATTTGAATGATGAATTGATCGAATTGTATGCGTTATGTGAATGTGTGGAAAATCAAGAATTTGAAAAGTGCCTTCGGGCATTCTGAAATCTCGTTTCGATTATGTGTTATGTGGGTCGGTTAGGTCCCTTGGTGAGTCAGCGCTGTCTCTATTCGTAAAGCCTTCACTCGGCTGCCCGCTAGTGGCACGGAACTCCGATTTCGGATTCCCTCACGGCTACACTGGACCGCAATGAGGAAAAGTGTAGTACGTTCTATTCTGTTATCGCAGGACCGCTTATGCGGATCGCCCAAGACGCTCTGCTTGGACCAAACCGACCATTTTGATCTGTTATGTGATTTTGATTTTGTTCATATGCGTGATAATTTGCCGATGTGATTGCATTCATGTTTATAAAAATTTTGGAAAAATGAAGAAAAGGGTTTTCAATCGGAAATTTATGAAATTTGATATGAAAAGTTTGGAAAAATTGAAAAGAGTTTGAGAAATATTTCAAAGTTGAAAAGTTTGAAACATTAGCCCTTTGGCAAAAAGTTTATAAAGAAATGTTTTCGCTTATTTATCGGTTTATAAATGTGTTATCCACGAGCTTAGAGCTCACCCCCTTTCATCCCCATCTCCGTGTTTCGAAGGAGATTGGATGAAAAAATGTGAAGACATCGATTAAGCGGTTTTGTGCTTTTGAAATTTGCATGAGTTAGTTTTGAGTAATCTGAAATTTGAGTATGGAAATGTTTATGGTTTAAGATAGGTTTGAAAGAAAGTGTATTTGTGTATAAAGTTGAGTATCGGAATGATTGAGAAATTTGTATATGAAATCATGAATAGCTTGGGCATATATATTTGTGTTTGATTAAGAATAAGTTTGAATTATGAAAATAGTAGATTGAATGACAAGTATGAGATTGTTTTAGAATTAGGTTTGTGTCTATCTCACGATATCCGGACGGAGGGTCCGTGGATTCTGATATTTGTGTGATTGATTGGCATTTAGAAGTGTATTTCTTTACCCTTGCAGGTTTGGGTTAGGAAAAAGGCAGCCGTTATGCTGCCGAAATTTCGATAAAAATTGGGATAAAAAAATAGAATTTGAGATTTGTATGGATAAATAAGAATTTGTATGATTGTTGAGTTTCGGGTTTAAGAACGAATTTTCCTATGGGAAATTATATGGATGTGATTGATGTAAGAAATGAGAATAAGAAAAAAAAAATATATCAGATTTTGGAACGTCTTAGGAATTCCCAACGCGATTCTGTTTCCTGTTCTTTGCTGATTCACGGATGTCGGAAGGTGTTTTCAGTTTAAATTGATTTGTTTGCTTACTTTGTTTTCTATCCGTATTCGATTTGCATTCGATTCGATCCCGCTTTCGCTTATTCGTTCCGCTTTGTGATCCGTATTCGATTATTTCGCTTCGCTATATTCGATTGAATCTGTTCGTTTGATTCGATTAGTTCTTGCTTCCGCTTGCATTTGCTTCCGCTTCGCTACTTTCGATTTCGTTCTATCCGCATTGGGTTTTCGATCCGATATTTCCGTTTCCATCCGATTCCGCGTCCTTCGTTCTGCTTTTCCGGTTGGGATCCGGTTCTCGGATCGGGTCTCAACATTTATAGTTAGCCAAATGGTAAGAGGCGAGCATGTGGAAGCTATAAAACCTTGAGGTCAAGGGTTCGAGTCGTGGCCTCACCCTTGACCAAAGAGGACAGTACTGATTAAGTTGGATGTCGCGGTATAACCCGCAAACACCCGCCGTGGTATAACCCGCAAACACACGCCGGGTGGGAAATATTAGCCAGTGTGGGGGTGGGGTCCAACATTAAAGCGCCTTTTATGTTGATTTCACCCATATTGGTGCATGAGAAAGAGCATATCATTCAGAGATCACATTATCAAGATGTTGTCAGACTGACATCAACCTGACTCAGAGAAGATTTCATGCTTTCTTACCATTTGGCCAACTTAGCCAAATGGTAAGAGGCGAGCATGTGGAAGCTATAAAACCTTGAGGTCAAGGGTTGAGTCGTGGCCTCACCTTGACCAAAGAGGACGAGATTGATTAAGTTGGATGTCATGCGGTATAACCCGCAAACACCCGCCGTGGTATAACCCGCAAACACACGCTGGGTGGGAAATATTAGCCCAGGTGTGGGGGGTGGGGTCCAACACACTCTGTGAGTAACCAGCTGAAATAATTGTTGAGCAGAATTTATCAAACCATGCTCGAGGTGCTTGCTTCAAACCGTAAAGTGATTTTCGAAGACGACATACTAGATTTTTCTATGATTCTAAGTATCCTGGAGGAGGTTTCATGAATACAGTTTCTTGGAGATCACCATATAGGAATGCATTCTTCACATCTAATTGATGGAGGACCCAATGTCCGGCAGTCGCTATTGCTAATAAAACTCTAACAGTGGTCATTTTTGCAACCAGAGAAAATGTCTCGTCATAATCGATTCCATGCTCTTGTTTATATCCTTGTGCCACCAATCTCGCTTTGTATCTATCGAGAGTTCCATCGGCCTTTAGCTTGACTGAGTACACCCAACAGCTGCTGATTACCGATACATGTTCTGGTTGCTCTACAATCTCCCAAGTATTATTTTCCTCGAGTGCCTTTAGTTCCTCCTCCATCGCTTCTTTCCACACTTTTTGGCTGCATGCCTGCAAATAAGAACTAGGTACAGAGATAGATTCCAAAGTCGTTAGTAAGGCATATGATCGACCAAATCTGCCTGGGGAGTAACCGTATCGATCTGGGGCTTTAGTATTTCTTTTGGGTCGAGAATTGAGAGATAATGGATCAGGTATATGTGAGGATGACGAAGATGGTGTTGATGGTGAGGAATCTGGTGTTGGGGCCTCTATGGTATTATCATGTTGGTCTTTATCATTATGGTCATCCGTAAGATTGATAGGAAAAAACTCTTGATCGGAGAATGAAGGAAGGAAAGACACGGTCTCGTCCCTCGAGGTTGACGCTGACCAATAATAAAAGACATGTTCAAAGAAGATTACGTGTCGAGAAACTCGTAATTGTTTCTAGAGGGATCGTAACACAAATAACCCCTCTGAACCTCATTGTACCTGACAAAGACACACTTAGCGGTCTTTGTTGACAGTTTATGGCATTCATTCTTTGGAAGATGGACAAAGCACACACAACCAAATATTTTTAGATGTGTATAATCTGGAGATTTTTGGTAAATGACATGATAGGGACTTTGTTCCTTGTGGATGGTGGAAGAAAATTGCCGATTGATAAGATAAACATAAGTACGTACGGCTTCAACCCAAAATGTTTTAGGAATATTGGATGCATTAAGAAGTGTGAGCGTCATTTCTAAAACATGTCAATTTTTACGCTCTACGATCCCATTTTGTTCAGGAGTATGAGGACAAGATCGTTGAATTTGAATACCATTTGTTTTGAAAAAAGTAAGGAGTTCTGTTGTGGTAAATTCTCCCCCGGAATCGGAACGAAAAATTTGTATGTGTTTGTTGAATTGAGTTTTAACATATTGAACAAATTCCATGACAATTTTTGGTGCTTCACTTTTCTGGGGAAGAAAAAACGCCCAAGTATAATGAAAGGCATGATCAACAATCAAAAGAAAATAACGATAGCCCAATCGAGATATTACTGGAGATGGCCCCCAAATATCACTATGAATCAAGGCAAAAGGTTCAGAATAAGTAGTAGTGCTAGATGGAAATGAAAGTTTATGGCTTTTGGACATAGCACATACCTCACATGACTGACGCAAAGGAAGCACATGATTTTTATTTGTAGCAGGAATACAAGACTTAAGCATTAAAGAAAGACGTTGAGGATGTGGATGACCCAAACGTTGATGCCAAAGATTGCAAACTTTATGAGAAGTACTAATGTCCCCCTCCGATACTGAAAGAAAACATGAATGAGTATGGTTATCGGTGAAATGAAGAAGAAAAAGTCTGTCAATCTTACGTCCTCTGGCCATCACCTTCCCTGTCTTTAGATTCTGAACAACACAACCAGAATGTGAGAAAATGACAATGCAATTTTGCTCTACAAGTTGACCAATGGAAAGTAAGTTTGTGGTTAAGTTTGGTACGTATAAAACACTTGTAAATGGTGGAATATTTCCAAGACCAGTGGCAGCAAGTGTATGTCCATTAGCAGTAATTATATTTTGGGGAGTGAGTGGTGGAGACAAGGTCGTAAAGTATTTGGTTTCCCCAGTCATGTGATTAGATGTGGCCGAATCAATATGCCAAACTAAAGAATTTGTACCTTTGTTCTTACCTGGGTATGTTGCTGTCAAAGCACTGGAAATTGCTGCGGGAAGAGCTGCTACTAATGTCTCACTAATTATCGTTTGCAGTGTTGCTGAGTCGAAAGGATTTTGATTTTGAGTGACTAGCTCAGTAGCTTGATAGGCTTGGTGATCAGAAGTTGAGCCCTGGCGACGGGCCGGTCGGCGACAACAATCAACAATATTATGCCCAGGTTTCTTACAATAGTTACACCAATTCTTTTTATGGCATTGAGATGCAATGTGGCCTGTCTCCTTGCACTCATAACATGTGATCTGACGTGGGTTACGTGTCGGAGGTTTTGAGGCCATCATAGCAAAATCATTGGCCGTTGTATTATCCAAAGATGCTTGAGAGGTGAGACGTGTTTCTTCCTGTAGAACTTCAGATAGGGTGACATCTAGATTTGGAACACTCTCTCGATTAAGAATATTGGCTCGAATTGCTTCAAATTCAGGACGAAGCTTCATGAGAAATTGGACAACTCGAGTCCTTTTCCGTTCCTTCAAAACAACCTTCACAGCGTCTGCTTTAAGGGTAGACTTTAAATTCTGATCCTGCTCTGACCAGATGATGAATAAGCTCGAGTAAAAACTTTGGACACTCGCTTCCCCTTGTTTGCAGTCGGCTAATTGTCTCTCAAGGTCGAATTCTCTAGCCACATTGATTTGTTTATAGATTTGTTGAAGGTGAAGCCACATCTCGGAAGCCAAAGTGAAAGCACGCAAGCCAATTGCAATATCAACTTGGATTGAATTTATTAACCAGGTAATTACCTTAGCATTATTAGACCAGTACGTCTCCTTTTCTTTTGCATCAGTGGGCTCAGGTGTGGTTCCTTCAAGCATGCCGAGCAGACCCTTGCCTTGCACATATACACGGAAATGAAATTCCCATATGGAGAAATTCTTGCCATTGAACTTGGTGGACAACAAATCATTGTTATGAGAATCCATATGATCGAGGAATAAACAAACTGACACGATGAGTGGACTAAGAGAACACAGAGATATATATGAGAGAGATAAACACAGAGAACTCGAAAGAGAGATCGAATCAGAACCTTCGCTTTGATACCATGTAAGAACAAGAGAAAATCAGAGAATTTTGAATAATCTCATATCTCCATTTGTTTACAAAGCTCTGCATATATACAATGAGCCAGAGTTAATCTCTCCACTAATTAAGCCTATAAATCTGTATAAACCAATAATAGAATCCCATAATTTAAGCTCAAGATATTCACACAATCAACACGTGATTTCTATCATTAATACTCACGTTTTCAAATATCCGATAACAGAAATTGTTCAATAGACACCGACAGAAATTACAGAGAAGAAGAATCAGAGGATTACATGCGACATCATACCAAAAACATGCCCTACGAGGTTTTGTCCTTTACAATATATTGTCAGTAATCTTAATTGTCTACACCCGTGCGCACTAAACATTCCCTACTCTGGCTCCCAAAACGCTGCGTCAAGACCTGCTACTCAAACTGTGTCGTTCTCATGTTCAAGAGCCATCGTCGTCCCCATTGACCGTAACAGAGAATGGAGATAGATTAGGGTCAGTTTGATGTTCTCCCTACGTGGGTTCAGTTTCACAACTTACTATTGGAGTTTTGGACAGTTGGGGGTTTAAGCTACTTGGCTAGTTCATTGGGGAAGCTGGTGTTTATAGACACACAAACTGCCTCCATGGAAAGAATTTGTTATGTGAAACTCTGTATTGAAATACCGAAGAATGCTCTACTACTAGATTGCCTTCCTGTTCTTCTGCTAGGAGATAATGGAGAGTTGGAGAGACCTGAAACACAAATCAACTATCCATAGAACCCTAGCAATTTTGCTAGGAAATGGGTTCTTATGGGTAGAATCTTTCAATTAGGGTGGCACAATGATCTTCTTAATCCTACTAAATTCAGTCTTCCAAAGGCACAAACGAGTATTGCAGAACCTATCTCAAATGGGGATGATGTTATACACATTGATAGTGAAGTCAGCCCATAAGTTCCTGTTGAAAAAATGCCACATGTCTTAGATAATGGTAAGCAATTAGTTGTTTTGAGGACCGAAAATGTTGTTGCAAATACTTCCCACTTCTACGGAAATTATCAAATAGATTGTGCTTAGATGAAGACTCCTTCAGAACATATTGAGACGATTAAAAATGTTTCTGCTAAAGCATCTTTCGATTAGCTTGCAAATGTAGAACAACCAGCTATGAATAACTCTACTGTAGACAATGTGGAGAGCCTGGGCCGTGAAGTTTATCACTTCTCCTCACAATATCAAGAGCATTGTTAGATGGATTGGACTAATATGTTGACTCCATTAGTAACCATTGAGCAAAATGAGAATTATAAGGTTAGGCTAGAGAATGAAGAACATATAGCAACGGTAAACTTTAGGAATATATGTCCCATCCCTGTAATCACCAAGATTGAAAAATTTAATGAGAACATCAGAACTTTGTCTGTTAAATTGACATTAGAAGAAATGGTTGAATTTGAAGCCATTGCTTCGACAGATAATGTAAAGGGCGATAGATATATGCCTAGCATACCTACCTTCAAAAATTCTTAAACTCTGCACTGGACTCAACGAGGGCTATGTAAAGCCAACCCTTTCATTGAATATATGCCATCTCCTTTCCAAATTCATGGTTTTCTTTGAGGCCCTTTATAATCTTGCTAGCTACAAACTACGTGGAGAGTAATATTTGTGGGAAACTAGGTGTGCCTCTTTGGAGAAGAATATATTGTAGTAATTTTTCATCTCTCTCTCTATATGTAGATATATTCAAAAATCACGATACCTTTTTTAAGGAAGGATTTTAACTATTCACTTAACTAATGAGATTTTCTGGTAAAAGCATGTAACAATTTCAATACCATAAATGTACATCGCAGTTAATGCTTAACGTACTTTGGGGTCAAATAGCTAATATACTTATTTAGTTAGGAGTTCGTTGGGTCGGTTGATTCAACCCAATCAACCACTTTTTAAAAAGTTATCTGAGAGTAACTTTTCAACTTATTAACTAATAAAATTTTTATTAAAAGACAATTGTGTATTCAAATTCATTTCAACCTATTTGAAATGTATGAGATATAGTAGCTTAAATTGACAAGCATGATATTATTCATCGAATAAATTTGTTGACAACACAAGGTATAAAACTAGAGATGAGATTTAGATTTTGTCGTTATTATTATTATTATTATTATTATTATTATTATTATTATTATTATTATTATATGTTCTATATGTTTCTATTAGAGTTATAAACTTAATACTAAGATATATAATATTTATACCTTTATAAATTTGTTTAAAATCATGTCCTCATAAGTTATTTTATACATAAACAGTTAATATTAAATAATTAATTTCACTAAACATCAAATGACAAACAATTAATACAATCTACTGGTCAAATCAACTAATATAATTAACTATCAATTAATAAACTAATATAATTTATTGATCAAATCAGCTGACATGTTAGCTATCAGCTAAGAAATAATGTAATAACTTTATATTTAAAATAACGGAATTAATGGTAAGTATCACTTAAAGTGAATCAAGCTGGGCCTAATATGTATAATGTCAGCTTTTATATGATTGCGCGGTCTTAAAAAGCAAAGGTTGGACTTGAACGTCGACAGTGGTCGAGTGTGAGTTGGTGGAAGACGAAGTCATTTCCCAAGACCCATTCGTGTCACTGTCACCTAAATCATACTCATCATCGACAACATGAACCTGTGCAAACTCTTGTTGGGAAATAGCTGATAGTGTACAACTTCTTATTGCTTCCAACTCCATTGCCACTGCTTTCATGGTGGGCCTTTTCTTCCCATTCAAGTGCAAGCATCTTTTTGCAACCTTGGCTACTGCTATCACCTCTTCTTTAGCACCCTCCCTCAGTACACGAGCATCAAGTATTTCAGACAACCTATTCTCTTCCATGGAAACCAGGAAATATGCTACCAAACTCTTCTCTTCCTCAGAAGTTGTGCGGATTGGCTTCTGTCCTGTCAGCAGCTCTATAAGTACCACTCCAAAGCTATAGACGTCACTCTTCTCTGTGTATTGGCTCGACTGGAAGTACTCTGGGTCCAAGTATCCAAATGTTCCTTGCACTCGAGTAGTTACATGTGTTTGATCCACTGCAACTGATTTTGATATGCCAAAGTCTGAAACTTTTGCTCTAAATTTCTCGTCCAAAAGTATGTTTGCGGACTTTATGTCTCTATGATAAATGGGCATGGAAGCTGCTGAGTGCAAATATGAAACTGCACCTGCAACTTCAGTAGCAATCCTTAAACGCAACTCCCATGTTAGTGGGAACTCCTCAATAGGGTCACGTAGGTGTTGGAACAGGGTTCCATTTGGGACAAACTCATAGACTAGGAGAGGTACTTCTGTCTCCAGACAACAACCAAGTAGTTTAACCACGTTTCTGTGGTTGATGTTCGATAAGATGACCACTTCGTTGATGAATTCTTGGAGTTTTCCTTCGTCCACTATCTTGGACTTTTTGATGGCCACAAGTTTCGCATCTGTCGTCATCCCTTTGTAGACCGTTCCTTGGCCTCCTTGACCGATGATTCGATTTTCATTGTAGTTGTCAGTAGCCTTTTCCAATTCCTTGGAAGTGAAAAGTTTTGTTTGCTCAAGGTTGCTGTCTCTGGACTCCAACTGTTGTTGTAACAACAGACCACCATTTCTTCTGAAATACTTCTCTTTCAGCTTAGCTATCTTTCTTCTTTTCACTAACTTGTACAACCGCCATACACCACCCAACAACAGCAGAAATCCAAAACCTGATGCACATCCTGTATAACCCACAAAAGACATGTTTCTACTTAAAAACTTTTTCTCACTGCCAATTTTGAAGGTATTTAGGAAAAATTGAAGGGGAAAAAAAACGCAGTTAAAGTTTAAATTGCTGTTTCACGTTCTTCTCTCTGCCTGTACAAAACAAGACAATTGACTTATCGGTCTCATAACTATTAGCTCCTGGATATATGGCAGGAATTGAATCAGGCAAGAAAAGAATTTATTGCCTTAATAACCCTATGTTATTCATAAGTTGCTAAAAAAATCTTGACATATAAAAATTAGCAAAAAAAATCCTGAGTTGAAATTTTATTAACTCACGTTCTTTAACAACACACTGCCAGGGTTTTTTTGCGTGAAATCAAAACATAGGTTAATAGAGTAACATTTTATATCTCGTAGTTTAATTAACTACTTTCATATAACATGCGAAATGCTGTGTGAATTTTGTCGGCAAGAAAAGAAGCAAAGTTTTATTTTTCTGCATTAATTTTCTTTCTACCACAACAAAAATTATATTTCATTTGATTAGCAGTGAGAGAAGAGAAATTGAAGTTTGATACCTATGATTACAGCGCTAACTCCAGATTTTGGATCTGTACTTAATCTCGGTTTGCACGTGATGCTATTGTTGCCAACAGATCGATATCCATCAGGGCAGGGGCAACTATAGTTTCCTGGTGCATACATACAGACGACATTGCATCTTGCGCTCGTCAGATCCATACAGCTACCACCTGTCATTTTAAGTTCAATAAGATCAATGGAGATGCTTCAGAATCGAAACACGGTCTTAGATAACACATACTTTACCTTCACACCCAGAGTTGATGGGCCTGGAATCAGTGACATAATTCGATGTCTCGCAAACACACAAATGACGAGGGCTTAACTGCGTCCAGCAAAAGCCATTAGTACTACAAAATAGGGATGAAGTTTCAGCTATACCACAAGACCCCTGAATTGTTCCCCACTCCAAAAAAGAAGGAACAACTTCCATTTGTGCCACTCGATCAAGGTCATCTATACGATTATCCAACCATCCCTGGTCGACCATGAACGAAGTTTTATTGCTTCTGCAGGAATCTATGCCTGATATATTTGCCATTCTTGCATTGAAAGAATTGAGGTTGGGTGGAATCGTTGTCTGACAGCAATTAAGGCCATAACAACCGCCACTTTTCTGAGTTCCATTGCAAATCGAAAGACATCCACCGACGAAGGCCTTATTTTTTGTACCGAAAGTAGCATAATTGTTACAACCAATCGCTGTGAATCGAGTATAGGTGCTTGAATAGATAAAAGGGGTGCCAGACAAGTCCGCTCCCGTAGGTGAAAGAGGGGTGCTGCTACCGTTGCATGTTGCAGAAATAACTGGATTGTTGACTTGAACTACAAGCTTCATCGATACTCCCAGCAACTCCATTCCGGTTCTAGTCAAGAATGGTTTTTGAGAGCCAAAAGAGTTGTTGCATGCTACAGCAAAATTCTCATTCATGTAACAACCGGCTTCAACTCCAAAAGGAAAGGGAATTGCAACATTCCCGCAATATTCTGAACATCCAGGCTTTGCTAAAAGCGCAGAAACTGCAAGTACTTGAGATAACCATAGTACCAAGGTGGCGTGAATCAAGAATGTGAACCGCATACTGCCGATCCCTCCTTATTTTAGTTTGGAAGCCCAAAATTTGATTTCTTGTAACTCCTTTTGCTTCTAAAGTATATGTATCTTCATACAGAGCAACGACTTGCACAACTTAGACAATGTAGAGAAGTGGTCGAAAAGGCAGTGCCTAAGTTCGTGATCCTGCGTTTAAGTGCTGCCGTTAGCTCGGCTTGATATCGCGTTCTAAGCAAGTATCCGCAACATCTGTCCATTAATATAAACATTATAGCTGCCAAAGTTGAATTGGTCAGACATCATCAAAGAATAGGTTACCTCTGACGTCAGTCTGATTCAACGACTGGGAATTTTTCTTAACCAATGTTTCAGGAAATTAACTTCGCATACGTGTTCATGCACTTCTCTGTGGAATTATATAATGTGTCTTGACACTTTCTCTTGACTTTTATGTTACTAACTATAATCACAAGGACGGTGAAATGGATGAGGCCCTCCTGGAAACGAAAATGTTTTGCTCGTAGCTCCGTAGGGGAATTTAAAATTCCAGGGAATTGGACTTCATTTGCTTCCTGGATCTGGTATTGAAGTTGTCGTATCAAATGTCTAAATCAAGGTAGATCATTCGTGGAAGTAGTTTGGACAGAGTGTGACATAAAATATTAGTCAAATGCAGTTGAGAAGAAATCACGAAAGAAATAAAACTAAGTTATTCTTGCGACGCACCCTTGCGCACCAAAATATCTGAGTTTGAACCCAGAAGTCCAGTCACCAGACAGGGTCAAGAAAAGCTAGAAACCTTGAAAATTTCTTGTAGAAAAGAAGATTCGTGCTCAATGGCTACTTGGCCAACGCGAAGAGAAAAACAAAACAATTATTAAACATTGGAAGCGTTCCCAACTTCTCATTGTACGTGTTAGCATACTTCTCAAAGCTGTAATAGATATAAAATACGCTGAAGATTCGAAGCTCTTCTACATATTTTAAGTAATTTAAAAAAATTATAACTTTTGAATCTTTTATGATTTACAATTTTTAATTTTTTAAATCCAATAAAATTTGTTGAAATAACAACCTAATTTATCTCTTAAAATCGATTAGCACAAACTAAGTATGAATCAAATCAATAAATTGTTCATTTAGCTTAAGTTTAATTAATTTAAGTCAAAACATTTCTATTTATTTTATATTATTGCAATTAATAAAAATACTTCTTACTTAACATGGACATCTGCGTTATATAATTGTAGTAACGGAAACAAAAATTTATCAACGACTCATTTATTCGAGTTAGGATCCTCCATCTGGTCCAATCCTTTTCAGACGTATCTAATCGATAAAACATTTTTGTCTTATTTAAAGAGGGGTAAGTGACTTCTTCGTTTACTTATTTAATGTTTAAATAAATTCTTCCTAACATCAGATGAGACGGTGACATTTTTTGAGTGAGAGCTGGTCAGGTTGGATGATATTGAGGATCCAAACTCCATTTATCCAAATATCTACAACTCACGAAATATGACCCTCTTTCGTCTCAAAAGAACATGCTTTCCTAAGACATAAACTCTAATGAAAGAAATGTTAATTGGGTTGGTTATTTGCATTGGCTTGCATAACAAAGCTTTCTTTCTTTTCTTTTCTTTTTCCATGAATGTATTGTTTGATTGGATATATGAGTGAATTTTGGCTTTAAATCAGTGATATTGATATGGGACATTGCCATTCCTCAAATTCCTAATTTTGTTTGAGCTTCTAACACAGAACTGGATATCGAATGGAGAGGGAGGAAAGTGTTATGTATCTTCAAGAAAGAAACGATGATTCAGTAAATAATAATTCCCCGATAACTCTCCGTGAATATGCATTAAATTTTTATCAGAAGCAATTGATGACTGCATAGGAAGAGGACAACAACAGCCGCTTTAGGTACAGTCCACCCAGTATATAGCATTGGACTAGCAATAACAAGAGAATCCCCAAGCGAGGGTTGCTCCCTCGTACAAATAAAATTCAACAGTAAAGAAAAAACTATTTATTATTAATAAACACCGTTATGAATAACATATTCAAAAGAAAGAAAAGCAATTTACACACAAGTTGTACAAGGAGATAGAAGTTATTCAATGTGGTATAAGTGATCATTTTTGTAAAGAAACGGCGTGGAGAGAGGGAGTAAGAGAAAGAGCTTTGTAAATATGGCAAAAAATTCAAAATTTTGGGTTTTCAAGTGACGGTTTAACAAAAATTGAGACCATTCGATAAATTGGGTCGTTGGATGTACGAGTACGTCAGTGGACGATGACCATCTCCTTTCATAATTAATATCATCACACTTAGTCTAAAGTTTTACGATAAAATAAGATCTGAGGAAGTTTAATAATATACAGCCTTACTTTTATATAATAGAGAGGCTATTTTTGATAGACCCATATGCAGATGTGTACCCATACTAATATCAAATTTGATTTTGGTACGATATTGGTATCAAACTTAGTGCTGTTCGGTTGAGCTTTTGGAAGGTGAATAAATACTTTTTTTCACCGCAAAAACTTTTTGTAAGAAAAATAAATGTTTGATTGTAAAATAAAAAATCACTTTTTAAGTATATATAACTTTTTTAATAGTTAAAATACAACTTTTTAAAAAACTTAAACTTGAAGCTTTTCAAAAAAGTCCATCATTTAAGCTTTTTTGGGTAGACATTTTTTTCAACTTTTACGTTTATATTGCAACTATTTGTTTTGCAAAAATAACCAACGTAGAATAGATCATCTTCTCAAGGATACCGTAAAAACTTATCTTCTCAAGGACACCACAAAATGAATCAACCCACAGGTATGCTTTGTTTTGAGATTTATGGGATGTTCATTGTGTAAATCAGGTTAGATTTGGGCTTCCAAATAATATTAATTTAAAATCACTTATTCAAGAAGAATTTAATTTAAAATCACTTATTCAAGAAGAACAATATCAAACGTATGTCTGTATGAACAAATTCTGAAGTTGTAACAGGTCACTTGCAAAAACGGATCTTTAGTATTGTTTGGTTGAGCATTTAAAGAGTGAATAAACACTTTTTTCTACTGCAAAAAAATTTTATAAAAAAGTAAGTGCTTAATTGTAAAATGAAAAATTAATTTTTAAGTAGATATAAATTTTGTAGTAACTAAACAAAAAAGGCCGTCATTTTAGCTTTTTCGGTAGACTTTTTTTCGACCTTTACGTTTATATTGCAACTATTTGTTTTGCAAAAGTAACCAACGTAGAGTAGATCATCTTCTCAAGGATACCGTAAAAACTTATCTTCTCAAGGACACCGCAGAACGAATCAACGCACAGGTATGCTTTTTTTGGGATTTATGGGATGTTCATTGTGGAAATCAGGTTGGATTTGGGCTTTGAAATAATATTAATTTAAAATCACTTATTCAAGAAGATCAATATCAAATGTCTGTCCGTATGAACAAATTCTAAAGTTGTAACAGGTCACCTGCAAAAATGAAGAACCAGCTAGATCCGACACCAATTAGACTGGCATTATCCTTAACAGAACCCATTCGATCCTTCCTCAACATTGTTTCCAAAGGCCCTAAACTCTTTGACCAACTCTGTCTTCTTGCTTCGACTCTTTCCTCCTAACCCGATGTTCTAGACAACTCCCTCTGATCTATATGGGTCGCATCACATCTCTCTAGGCAACCCGACTTGCTTCAGCTTTTCTCTGGCTCTCAATTAGTCTTCTCCAGTCCTATGCCTAGAGCAAAGATAACAACTTTTAGTCCAATTCAATGGTGGATGAATATACAAGGATGCATAACTATGACTGATCCCTATATGTTTAATGCGGTCAGTTTTTATTTTTCTATCAGTCATTAAAGATAAAATGGAGTTTCACAAATTACCCAAATAAAATGACAAAGTTCAAATCATGAGTAATTTTAACTTATTTTCTTACAGGGCGAGAAGACTTTGTTGTCTTCTATGTTTTTATTTAATTTTTTGATTGTCTGTGCTTGTTCTAATTTGTGTTCTGTTGGCCTTAAGGAATATAGAGTGAGGAATTGAAGGCAAGATTGCGAAAGCTGGAGGAATTGGCAGAAAGGAATGTGTATTAAGAGCTAGTTAAGGACATTACATTGAGGAAGGGTACTTATGAGCCTTTCTTTTTTTAAAAAGATCAGCTTGGCTTTCGTAACTCACACCTTGCTCTAAACCCTCTTGTTATTATATGCTAGTTATTGCTTGTGGTTGTCTAAATTGTGAAGTTTCAAATGCATGTATTGTTGGAAAGACATCATTTTTGTAATTGAAGTAGAAATAAACATGTATTTTTTACTGTTGGTTTTCTAAATCGTTATATTTGGAATGGACGCATATTGGGCAAGATGTGTTTTGGGCCACTAAAGTTGAGATGCTTTTAACTTCTTGATTTCTTCTAAGTTATATGTTTGTTGATGCTTATGATACATTTATTGATTTAGCTCTGTCAGTCTCCTGCTTTGGCTACATAGAGTTCCCAAAAATGTGAGCTATTAATTGTGTGTTGCTCCATTATGATTCTTAGGGAGGGAATTTGAAATGGAGTGGGAGTTACTCGTTCTGTGATTTGAGAGTGAATGGCTTGAGCAGCTTAATGCTGATATGTTCGATTCTCACTTACACTTTGTCTCAACCCTTGATCCGTGGCAATGATTATAGGATATTTCTTTAGGTGTATATTTTACATATATGAACCATTCTCATTAAACCTGAATGCTTTACATAATCAAATTACTGAGAGGAACTTTACTCATACTTTAAGTGATTACTTACTTGTAAGTCAAAATTTCAGCAAAATTGTAATGTATCTACTTGCCACAGCTGAAGTAGCCATGAAATGATTTGATTGCATCTTGAGTAACTAGGAATACATTTCAACATAACTACCTCACTTGCTGAGAAATTTCTTTCATCATTCATATCAACGATATTACACTTGCTACACTTCCATCTGCAAATTCCTGGACTGTATTGATTGTGATCAATAGTTTGTGTTGTTATTTTTTTTATAGTACAACATGATCATTGCATTGTTCTTCTTTTCCTCTTTTATGTATATAGTTTTCAAATCTATATTCTATACAATATTAGAATATTTTGCTATTTTTTCACTCTATTTACAAAATCATTCCCCTCTGTTATTATCCTCAGATTTTGTAGTGCTGAAATTGCAATTTACTATATACCTACACAGGATTACATGTTGCTCTTACCTTGTTTACTAGCTATCTCGTTGGATACACTTCATTCAGAGCATTGTTCGGCCACACTCCTGCAATGGTAGTATGACTTAGCATTTTAATGTATGCATACCTATGTCCTGATAACTTTCATTTATTTGTCCACATAAAGAGAAAGCATATATATATGTATATACATATCTTTTTGTATTAATATATTTCTTATTATTCTCTTTTGCATTTTTTTATGCAATCAATACTGGTGCTGCTCCTTTTGTTTACTTAAGAGTGCTGTTGGAGGCATTCTTGGATTGGTTGTAGGAATGCTTGTGGAAACACTTCTTTTCACAATCGGAACTTCCAGTCAAGGTCCCAATCCTTCAAATTTGACGACTTCGACATCAAAGTTGAAGAAGAATTAATAGACATAGTACATGAAAGATTCTCTAAATTGTCATTGTTTCTCACTTGTAAAGAAAATTCTTTTGACTAGATTGTTGTACTAGCCTCAATGCATATAAGGGAACTATGTGGCTTTTTAGATGGAGTCAAGGGCCTTATGGCAATTTTATCACATTTCAGTTCTTAGTGTGCACTGAGGAAACATAAACATATGACAAGTGCTGATAGTGTTGACAAAGGCATCCATAAACTGTGTGACGATTTACCTGAAACCTTTTTTGACTTGAGCATTGTCTCCTTATAATATTAATGTTTTGCTTCAGTGAATAATTACATATTCTAGTCATTGTTGTGGATTTTCTCCATTGATGTGTCTTAAATGTTAATGGATTAGTTGCTGTATAAACAAAATTGGAGCCTATTTATAGGATTACGTTGGATTTGGTGACTTTCCATAGATGATTAATATAATCCCATCATCATCTCAAGTTGAAACAAATTTGTCATTATTTCACAAAATGTTAAGTTGGCATTTGATTTTGTAAAACAGGATTAAGGTGTATATTATAGTATAAAGTGACCTCACGTGAGGACCAAATGCCTTGTTTTAAACCTTTAAGTAGTGTTATTTGAGCTTGCAAATATTTTAAGTCATATTTTAATTTGATAGATATTGTAATGATACGTGTTAAGTTTGTAACCAACTAAAAATAAATAAATCAATAAGGATAAGAATTTCAAGAGATGAAAAGTTGAAAGAGAAAATTCATAATAAATCAATAAGGATATTTTTGGAAAAAGGTTTCAAGAGATTAAAAGAGCTTAAATAGAAGGATGTAAATCTTTTCTTTGTCAAATAAGCCTACAATTTATTTAATAATATTATTTTGGCAAACTGTTAATATGTTATATAGAGTTACTAAAAATTTATTAGTCAAAATTGTATTTAGTTCTTTTGGGATTCTTTCAAATATTATAAATTAAAATTGAATTATTTGATATTAAATTTATATTTATATTCTTCATATAATATATACATGTATAATACTTCCTTCTAGTTTTTATAAATACATTAAAATATTATTTATTTAGTGCAACTAACCATGATAGTTGAGTGAGAGGTGTTGATATACCATAGTTAAGAATGGATAGTTCTGCAACCTGAACTAGCTCCAAAACTAGTCATGAGTCTACATGAACTAATAACTGATCCCTTCATCCTTAGTCTGTGCTTTTAGGAAAAAAACTCAAACCTCAAATGCAAAGACTTCACATTATGTCTTAGGTTGATAAAAGACTAACTGTATATGAGAAATGAAAGAAATATAATGGCAAGAGAGTGAACTCTTTCACATTTGCTTCTAAACATGGATTGCATGAAACCCAAGAAATATAAAAAAATTTCGGGAAAAGAAAGATTAAAAATGAGGAAATGAGGAAAGAAAGGACCTTTTCAACATGTCTTCAAAAATAAAATGGAAGCTTTGCTAATTCATGACTACAATAACATCACAGTAAAAAGAAAATGAAGCTTCTACATAATGCACTTTAGATGTCACTAATGGATGATGATTCATTAGTATTTTGTACTGTATATTTTATAATATTATATCAACCATGTTTCAAAAATAATAACAATAAAAATTTAAAATTATAACAATTTATTTATTTTATTAACATTAATTTTCACATATTTTACATATAAATAATAACTACAATTAATATAAAAGATCATTTAATCATCATACAAATATAAAATTAATAACAATACAAAGTATTTAAAATATTACAATTTTATTATATAATAAATAATAATTATTTTAAATAAAAGAATAATAAATATATGTTACTTTCTAACAATTACGATTTACAACAAAAGTTCGTGTTAAAGAGCCAACTAGAGCTGAAACCTGAAATAAAAATGTTTATAATTATATTGCATGCGTAGAATTTAACATATACATCAAATATAAGTAAAATTAAAGGAAGAGGAAGAAACAAAAACTTGAAACTTCATTCAATCAATTATGGGCTATAACTGCATTGACCTTAGTTCTTATTTGATATAAAATTCTCATCATAAGAGGAGTTTCATCATTACCATCATTCAAATCATTGCACCAAATGATATGTCAATGCTTTCCTATCTAAAATTATCTTTCAGGTTATTCTCATCTATTAAACTCAATTTCTCAAAAACTAATCCACTAAAAGAAAAATATTGCCAAGGCAAATTAGATTTACAGAACTACTTGTTTTATTAAAATTCCTAATAAACAAATAAAATTAAATTATTAAAAATTACAAAAGATTATTTTCAACTTATGATAATAACACACATTTCTGGGAGGTTTAAATTGTATCAAATAAAGAGTAAGTTGTTTAATCTTTTAAATTCCAATCTATTCCTTTTTTTTTTTAATAGATGAATTCAATGTGCTTCAATTTCTTTCACACCCTACTACACTCACACATTGACTCAGAATTTGAATTGCAAACTTTTGCAATTCAAGAACATCAATTTTGGATTGGTCTCATCAAATAATTGTAACATGATAAAAGTAACTTTATAAACACAATAAAATGATGATTAATTCTCAACGACTAACAAAAGTGAAAAATACATACTTGCATTAAATTTATCTCTTTGATGAATATTAATAGACATTGCAAAATTACCAAAACATCCTTACAAACCTTCACTTGTAAGCTTAAGCGATCTTACATCATCTCATGGGTTGCTAATATCATTCTCATATTATCTTTAACATTCTTTGTAAAACTTAGTTTAAAATAGGCACTAGGATTCAAAAATGTCCCAGCTACAAACAATAGAGATTAACGTTGCTTTTCTCATCTCTTATTAACAATTGCAAGATAAGATATGTACAAAAAAAGTCTTATTTTTTGTATTGGCCTTGATTGCTTCATTCGCTCTTTCCATAACATCATAAAAATAATTCTAAGCTAAATTTGTTCCCTGGTAAACTTCAATCTAGATGGTTAGGTTCTTTTCTTGTTATTAACGTCTTTGCGCATGACGCAACAGAAATTAAAAGCCTACAAACTAACAAATTTTTTAAGGTGAATGGACACAGGTTGAAGTTGTATTATGATCATGTTGAAGTAATAATGTTTGAAGAAATTTTGTTAGAGGAAGCTTGACAGTGGAGGAGGACGTCGAGCTAATAACATAAACCAAAGGCATTACTTGGCAGGCAACCCAAGATAACAAAATTCATACTTGAATTTCTATCTCTCTCTCTCTCTCTTTATATATATATATATATATATATATATATATGTTTGTTTGTTTTTCTTGGATATTACTTTTTCTACATTTCGTTATTACATTGAGGACAGTGTAAAGTTTAAGTGTGGGAGAGAATATAAAGACATAACAGGTTGATTTATGTAAAATTTGATAATTAAAAAAATAAAAATATTGTCTTGGAAAATGGATTGCCTGTGTAGGCTAGTTGGTTTTAACATTATTTTGCTTTATATACTCTGTTAAGTCATTTAAATTGCATATATGTTGGACCCCGATTTTTGAGTGCAATTTGAATTATGAAAATGAAACTTAAGGAGTGCTTGGTGAATGTATTGTATAATAGATGACTTAAAATTTAAAGAATATTGAGAAGAAAAGAAATAATTTGATTTTGATATCTTTGGGGTTTTGATTGGATTAGTATGGTTTATGAAATTAAGTAGATGAGTTGATTGAAATTAGGTTGAAAATCATGACTGAAAAGAGAAAGTGTGAAAATATGAAGAAAAAAAAATTGTGAAATAGTTGACTTTTTGGCCTTTGAAAGTTGACTTTTAATTTAGGCATAATTTGAGAAAATGGTCTTCTAGAAACTTGTAGAGTACGTTAAGAGCTTTTTGTAGCCATAAAGTTTGCAATTTTTCGATATCGGGAGTGGAAGTTATGATCAGTCAAAGTTTATGTTTGAAAGGTTTGACTTTTATTATGGTTGAAACTTTGACTGAAAAATCAACCTAGTTAGAGGTTAATTGAGATTTGATGTTCTTCATGAAAATTGAAGGGTTTGTTTTGATCTTTCTTTCGATATAAAGTATGCAATTTTTCGATCTCGGAATAATAAGTTATGATTTTTACAAGTTTATATTGTAGTTTTAGCATGATTATTAGAGGATAGTATCTTTGACCGGAAAATGGACTCCCGTAGGAGTCAAATTGATTTTTATGTCCTTCGTGGAAGATGTAGAGCTTCCTTCAAGCTTTCTATAGAGACTAAGTTTGTCAAAATTGGAGTTTGGGATTAAGAGTTATGAATTTTGAAAGTTTTAGATTTTTTATGTGAAAAAAATGTACCCCCGTCACTAGGGCGACGCATCGCCGTAGCGATGGCAAGCATTTAGCTCGCGTCGCTAGGGCGACGCATCACCGTAGTGATGGCGGGTGTTTCGCCCGCGTCACCAGGGCGACGCGTCGCCAGGGCGATCTCGCCCGCATGACGCCGTTTTGATTCTTTGGTTTTCTTGACTTTACTTTCTCAAATCCGACCTTTGTTCACTATTTTGCTCATATATTTTCCTTCCGACATCCGATTGAGTTGATTCTTATGGCGTTGGATTCCTAAGACAATTCCCTACATCTTGATGGGAAATTTGTAATTTTATGAGATTCAATTAATGGTGATTAATTTAATCAAAGTGAATTGGGAAATTTTCCGAACATAGTTCAGTATTTTTGTGAAATTCAGGATCTGTAGAGATCCGATTGAAGCGATTCTTGAGGAAAAATAAAGATAAGACAAGGGGCTACAAGTCATATGAAGAAATGAAATGTCAATTTTTCCCCTAAGGCTTTTAATTTCTGAATTTAATTTCGGATTAGGGTGTACTTTTTGGATTAGGAATATCTGAGAGTATTTTGAGCATAACTTTTGATCTGGGAATCGAAATGAGACGATTCTTGTTTTGAATTAAACTAGAGACATAAGGCTACAATTGTTATGAAAACATCGAGTTTCAATTCTGGGATTAAGAATGTGAATTTCTGGACGGAAATAATCGTACATGAAAAATGTGTTAGAATATGGATATACCCAAACTGTTTTACACATAACTTTTGATGTAGTGATCCGAATTGAGCGTGGTTGGTGGCGTTGGATTCGTATGATTGAGAGGAACATTTCTCTAGAAGGAAGTTTGGACAAATTCCTTCAAATTGATAGTGCGAATCAGATCCGAAATAAATCATGACATAAAGTAACATGTGAGGGGCATTTTGGTCTTTTTATCACATTTTAAATGACATGGCCTTTAAAAATCAGATGAGTATCGTGGAAGAGTCTGGAAAAATGGAAAGAGTGAAATAAAAAGAGAAGAGAAATAACGAAGAGGGAAAGAAAAGAAGAGAAAATGGAGAAAGATGATTTCGGTGTTGGAGATTTTGAAACTCTTGAGCTTCTAAGATAATTTTCGTTATTATTTCAAGAGGAAAGGATGGAGAATGAAGAAAACTAGCTTTGGGAACCAAGGAATCCGAAAATAGAAGGAGAAAGAGGTAAGAGAAATTTTTCAACTTTGAGCTTTTTGACGAATTTTTTGTTTAGAAATATGGATAATGATATGGGTTTGTGATTTATGAAGTTAGTTTTGATATATATGCCTTAGGTTGTGTTTAATTTTGGATGAAAATTAATTTGAATTTATGCCTAATTTAGAAAATTGGGATTTTAAGAAATTATTGGCTTAGAATCATGGAAAATATGATGGATTAGTGAATTATGATATCAATTTTGAGGAATTTGTGTTTTATGATATTGAATTTAGATAAATTGATTTAGGCCAATTTTGAGATTTAGGGATTTTTAAAATTGGTGGTTTAGATATCTTGAAATTAGTATGAATTGATGAATTATGACATCAATTTTGAAAATTAAGTGATTTATAATATTGAATTTGAGTGAATGAGTTTAGGCCAATTTTGAAAATTTGGGGGTTTTTGGAATTAGTGATGTAACTATCTTGGAATTAGTAAGAATTGATGACTTATGCATCAAATTGAAGGATTAAGTTATTTATGAGATTAAATTTTGATGAAATTGATTTAGGGAATTTTCAATTGGAAGGAAGAAAGGAGAAAAGGTCAAATTGAAGCATTGGACAAGATGCTAGCATGGATATGAGGTGGGTAGTATATTTATTTATTGAATTATAAGCTAAATGTGAAATTTTGAAAATTAAAGAAAGCAAAATTTGATTATTGATAAATTATTATTGATAAAATGTTTGAAAAGGATGTAAATGTTTGAAATTATGATTTCAAAGGAGTAAAATGAGTTTTAGAAAATACAAGACTTATGAATTTCATGGTTTTCAAATTATGTGATTTATGATTTAAATGATTTAAAGAAATTAGTGCATGTTTGGTCATGAATGTGATTATTATGTGATTAATTTGGTGATGTGCATTTCATTAGATTGATTATGTGAATTCATGTAAATATATGCTTGTGTCATTTATGACACAATTTGATGTTATGAGATGAAAAATGTGAAAAGCAAGATATTTGAAAAGTGCCTTCGAGCCATCTGAAATTATGTTTTGCTTATGTGCTATATGGGTTTGGTAAGGTCCTTTGTGAGTCATTGTGTCTCTACTTGTTATAGCCTTCTCTCTACTTCATTAGTGGCATAGGAGTTCGATCTCGAACTCCCCTCATTCACTGGCCGCATAGAACGCTATGCGGAATGTGCGATACATCCTGTTAGGACGAACCAAACCAATTCGATGTGTTATGTGTTTTAATTTGATTATGATGTGATACACTATGATGTGATGCATTCATGTTTAAGATCATGCATGTTTTGAAAAGGTTTGAGATTTTGAGAAGCGAGAAAGTAAAATTTTCAAGCATGAAATTCTGGCTGGATATAAATGTTTTGAAACAAATGAAAATTTTGAGAAAAATCTTAGAAAGTGTTGATGAAATTGAAAAGTTTGAAAATGAGTTTTTGGAGAAATTCATAAATGGGAAATGTTTGAAAAGTTTGAAAAATAAAAGATTTTTCCGCTTATTGTTCAGTTTATAAATATATTATCCACGAGCTTCCGAGCTCACCCCCCTTTCATCCCAATCTCCAGGTTTTCACGCAGGAGATCGGATGGAAGACGAGTATGATGTTAACCCGATAGTTTTTGTATGCT
This sequence comes from Erythroxylum novogranatense, assembly GCA_029891385.1. Taxonomy (NCBI): domain Eukaryota; kingdom Viridiplantae; phylum Streptophyta; class Magnoliopsida; order Malpighiales; family Erythroxylaceae; genus Erythroxylum; species Erythroxylum novogranatense. Next base: position 42,660,769 of record CM057224.1, on the reverse strand, counting down.
TTGTTTTATGTGTAATGTTGGAGTTTAGTTTTGAAGTTGTGAAAAATGTGTATGGATTATGTATTGCTTTTGTTTATGGCTTGAAAAGTCATCATGTAAGTTTATGATGTATTTCAATTATGAGTTATGTATGATTGTGGAATAGATTTAGTACGTAAATTTGAATTGAGATGGATATAAATGACAATTGGAATGTATACGAATGGCTTGTGATTGAATTGTGGATATTTAAGTTGAGATGTATTATGGATTGGAATGATGAAGTGTTTAGAACTAAGATTGTGTTTCTGCTGGTGTTTGGATGCCGGACGGAAGGTCCAATGTTACCTTGTGCTATTGGATTATGTGTATTAGAAGTGCGTTTCTTTGGTTTTTAAATTTTGGGTCACAAAATACAGTAGTTATCTTTTAAATTTCGGTAAAATGGGTTTAAAAAAATGAGTTTGAGGATTTATATGATTGTATAAGAAACGATTTAGATGAATTAAGTGCATTGAAATTGGTGAGGATGAGTTTCCAAAAAGGGAATTGTATGAAATGGTTATGATTTAAATGAGATTGATTAAAGAGAAAAGGAATGAATAAGAGGAAAAAAAATATACCGGATTGGAAATGTTGTAAGGTTTCCAACGCAATGAGTTTGCTATGCTTCATGTTTGAAACGGATGTCGGTGTGTGTTTCAGTTTGATTATTTCGATTCGCATTCGATTCGGAAATTATGCCTTTCGAGTTTCTCCGCTTTATTATTCGTATTTCCGATGCACAATTTTCAAAGTATTCGTTTCGCTCCGATGATGCGATTTGTTTTCCGATTAGCGATTTCTTGCTTTTCGATGTTTCGTCTTTCCATTCTGTTTTTCAGTTGGGATCCGGTTCTCGGATCGGGTCCCAACAATATATTTTGGACTTAATTTTGATTGATGTTTTGAAATTGGTATCCGAATTTGATGGAATTGTTCTATAATTGTTTACAGATGGTTTTCAACACTTTAAGGACGAAAAAGGATTAAAAAGATGCAAAAGCAGGAAAGAAATTCGAAAGCCCCAATCTGGCCGAAATTCAGAGAATAGGCGTGGGCACGCCTAAGGATGGAATTTGAAGTCTGCAGAAATTCCAGAATTTGTTTCCAATTAAAACACAATCTCTCAAGATCCTCTTGCCCTCTTTTCAGGAAGTCCTCCACCGAAAATAGTGTGCACCTAATCTGGATCAAATCAAGACAAGAAAAAGAGGAGATTCACATCAAATAGGAGATAGAGTTGTTGCCGCATATATATAGATACATGTATTGGGGAAAGAGGAGAATCACAGGCTAGAGGGAGATCATCGTAGGTTTAGGTTAGGTTTAGAATAGGGTGTATTTTCTTTCTTTTGGGGACTGCCGCACCTGCACTTCTTTGTCTTTTCTAGTTTATGTCTTCTGCAATTCTTAAGTAGTGTTATCGTAGGATTTAGGAATCTTGGACTGCCGCACCTTCAATTTCTTTTTGCTGTCATGTTTTCTGAATAGGTTCAACTAGGAGTTTTCATTATTTTCATCAAAGGCCAAGGATGGAGACTGTTTCTTTTATTGTTTTCTTTGATTTTAATTCAATTATGAGTAGCTAATTTTCTTATCTTAGTTGAGGGATCCATGTTACATATTATTATGGTGAGATTTTCTGGATACTTTTACACATGAAACTAAACGAGTCGGGAGAAACAGCGACCCGACTGATCCTCTAGGAGGAGATTAAGGCACCCTAAAGGTGTAACATCAAAATAAGAGATACCAGGAACGACAGGCCCAGCCTGGGAAGCGAGCCAGTCTGCGCATCTGTTGCTCTCTCGGTACACATGTCGATGAACAACAGACTAGTTGCGGTTGAGGAGGTCCCAGATACCCATGACGATAGGGTTGTCCGACTGAGTGCGGGAGGCCACTGAAGAAAGTAGCTGGTGTACCCCTAAGGAGTCCACTTTCAACTCAATTCGACGAAAACCCAATCACCAAACTAAGGAAAGTCCTGTGTAAACACCCCAAAGCTTCGCAGACTGGGCTAAGCACCAGCCTATAAACTGAGAAAAGCCACCTTGCTAATTGTCGTCACTATCGCGAAGGAGGCCACCATCCAAGGTCGTGAACTGATCGCGGTTACAAGCCCCATCAGTGTTCAACTTGACCCATCCAACCTGCGACCGACACCAACCGATCCGGTGCTCCCGACGAGGGCGAGAACCGCAGATGCCCAGACTGTGCCTCTCTAATGACTTCTGTACCTGATATGCAAAAGACAAGATGAAAACAGATGGTGAGATAGGGCGCACAAAGGCGGGATCAAAAATAGCCTTATTCCTCCATGTCTAGAGGGCCCAGTAGGTCAACCCAAAAAGAAGCGCTCAGTCCTGGTCCTGAGCTCGTCGATGTTGGAGTAGGTTATGGTGTAGCCATTCCTTGGCGGGAGAGCGAAAGAAGGTGATGAGTCGATGTCGGGTTGGAGAGAGGCCCACACCTGGCGAGCAAGCGGACAGTCCCGAACGACATGAAGAGAGGATTCGTCTTGAGAGCAGTACAGGCATATACCGTCGGCGGTGAGGTGGTGGCGCACCCGTTGTTGATTACTGAGCAATCGATCCTTTGCTAGTAACCATAAGAAAGAGCGCACCCGTTGAGGACCCGATCACTGCCATATGATCATCCAAATACCAGACGGATCGTCAGGCATGGGGCCCAAAATCAGGGAGTAGGCAGAAGCTACGGTAAAATGGCCATAATCAGTGGCCCCCCAGACCAACCTATCAGGTCCCAGAAGCGGGGAGGGAGGGAATATGTCGGCTATAGTGCGACTAATCGATGGCGGAAGGAAATCCTGAAAGGCCACCAAATCCCAATAGCCGGTGGGGCTCACAAAGTGTTGGACCCGAAGGTCAAAATGGGAAGCCAGAATGTCTTGAGTAGAGTGGGAAAGGAGTGGGCCAACGCCTGTGACCCAAGGGTCTAGCCAGAAGCTTGGTGTCGTACCATCCCCAATCTGCCACTGCAGGCCCTGAGTCACTATGTGTCATATCGCGCGGATGCTCCTCCACACCATCGAGCCCCCGGCGGAAGGAAGGGAGGAGGGAATGCGCTGATGATCAAAAGCATATTTACCAGAGAGCACCCGAACCCATAGGGCAGTGGGATTGTGGATCAAGGCCCAACCAAGTTTGGCCAGCATCGTTCATTGCCCTAATTCGACGAATACCCAAACCCCCTGGCTCTTGGGCAGACAAACCTCATCCTAGCTAACCAGGGGAATCTTGTGACTGTCCTGGCTCGAGCCCCACAAAAATTGCCGCATGACCTATTCTATAGCGTCACACAGTCCTCTCGGTAACCAGACAGTCTGCATCGTGTAACTGGGAATAGTAGATATGACCGATTGAACCAAGGTGACCCGACCAGCGAAGGACAGCGTAGACGGAGCCCAACCCGACAGACGATGATGGACCGTGTCAAGAATGTGTTGATAAGTATGCCTACCGACCCGCTGATGGAGGAGGGGAACCCCAAGGTATCAACCAAGGTCGGAAGTCTGGGGAAAACGAAGCGCATGGCTTAAGGCACTAACGGTTGAGGGAGGGAAATTCTTAGAGAAGTAACAACGCGATTTAGCGGGGCTCACAGGTTGTCCTGACGTAGTGCAGAAGGAGTCCAAGATGTCCCAAAGACCGTGAACTTGCTCGAGAGAAGCCTCGGGAAAAAGGATGAGATCGTCAGTAAAGAATAAATGGGAAATGGAGGGGCCCTGTCGGCTCAATCGAACCGGATGCTAACGCCTAGAGGACACCGCATAGGTGATCGCATGACCAAGGCGTTCTATGCACAACAAAAAAAGGTACGGAGAAAGCGGGTCACCTTGCCGAAGTCCGCAAGAAGGCTTAAACTCCTCGCTCAGCTCGCCATGCCAATTCACCTGAAAGGACACCGTAGTGAGACACTTCATGATAAGCGATCGAAGTGAATCTGGAAGACCAATATCTTAAAGGGTGGCTTGAACGAAGTCCCAATCCAGGCGGTCATACGCTTTTTCTAGGTCCACCTTGATGGCCATAAATCTCGTCCTACCAGTTTTACGTCGCATAGAGTGGAGCACCTCCTGGGTGATAATGATATTGTCTGTAATAAGACGGCCAGGCATAAAACTACACTGATTCGGGTAGACCAACGTCCCGAGATACGGTTTGAGTCGGTTAGTGATAACCTTAGAAAGGGCTTTATAGAGCACATTACAGAGTGCAATGGGACGGAATTGGGAGATGGAAGTGGGGGAGGGGGTTTTAGGAATAAGGACAATGACCGTGCGATTAATAGTCGACTCCCACACTTCGTGCCTAAATATCTGCTGGAGGAAGTGAATCAGGGAGGGGCCGACGGTATCCCACTGGGACTGATAGAACAGAGCTGTGAATCCATCCAAGCCTGGGGCTTTGTTAGGATTAATAGAAAAAAACGCCTCCGTGATTTCATCAGGCCGAAGTGGAAGGATGAGGTCCTCAGCCATATGCGACGGGGAAGGAGGGAACTGCCTGGGAAGAGACTCAGGGAGCGAAGATCTACCGTCTGATCGGTATAACTCCTCCAAATGGCGCTTAGCCAGGCCGTGGAGCTCCGCAGGGTCGGTAACTTCATTGCCATGGCCATCGGGAAGAGCGAGGATGTGGGATTGACGTCGTCGAGTCCGAGTGAGCGCATGATAATACTGAGTATTCCTTTCGCCCTGGTCGAGCCACTGGCTCCTAGACCGTTGGTGCCAGAAGAGCTCCTCCTGGTAGAGCACGGATTCGAGGTCATTCCGTAATGAAGTCTCAAGTGCATGGAGGGAGGGGGAATCTGAATCCTCCACAGGTTGTTGAAGACCCTCAAGCCGGGCCATAAGGCGTTTCTTCCGATGAAAGATATTCCTAAACTCCGTGGTGTTCCAAAGGTGGAGCGCATCCGAGAAACGTTGGAGGGCACCACTAAAGTCCATGGAGTTAGGATACCAGTTATCGACAACCACGCGGGAGAAAGAGTCGTGAGTGAGCCACGCTGATTGAAATTGGAAAGGCCGGCGTGGAGGGTTGGGGGAATCAGGAGCGAGGAACCTAATAAGCAAAGGCCGATGATCAGATTTGAGAAAAGGCAGGTGCTGAGCCCGGGTGCTCGGATGGGCCAAGAACCAAGCAGGAGAACCAAAAGCCCGATCTAAACGTGCCCGTAGGTTGCCCCGCTTCCATGTGAATCTCGGACTGGAGAAGCCAAGATCCTGGAGATGACATTGTTGCATGCAATCCCGAAATAGAGTATTGAGACGGGATTGAAGACGCGAACCCCCACGTTGATCGGCACGTTCCAGTTTAGCATTAAAATCCCCACCCAGTAGCCAAAGGACAGTGACGTTAGGGGCCAAATCTGCCAGATAATGCCAAAGAAATTTCCGGAAAGGGACCTAAGGGCTCGCGTACATGGCAGTAAATTCAAATAATTGGGCATCCCACTGAATACGATCATGGATAAATTGGTGGTGGGCTAGTCAAATGTGGACCGCGACAGTCTCTCTCCAAAGTAGTCAGATTCCGCCCGAAAAGCCCGTAGCCTCAACCCGATAAGAATGACGAAATTCCAAAAACCAAATAACGCGCAGAGCACGATCGCCACTAATACGAGACTCAACGATTACTACCAGGGGAAACTAGTGGAGACAAGATAGCTCTACAGAGTAGACTTGAAGGTCTGACCTCTAGCCTGTTGACAGTTCCAGAGTTAGTTCCCTTCCTCCTATTGTAGTAACTTTTTAAACATCAATTTGTTAAACTTGCCGCGAGCGCGTATGGAAAAGACGAGTTGAGATAGCGGCGTGCATGCCATTTCGTTACGTCGACGCTGGCCACTTTTGTTTTTAAAGTTTCAACGCCTCCCTGTCAGCTATTTCTCTCTAAAGCCATGACCTAAGACCCTTCGCTTGTACTAGAGGACCAAATCCAAGCCCACCATTACATCCTTCTCTGAAAAGGCCAATCTTTACTGCTATCCATCTCACAAGAGATAATGTCTTCGTCGGAGGACGAAGGAGGAGAAGAGTACCTGTTCAAGATTGTGATAATCGGTGACTCTGCTGTTGGCAAATCTAACTTGCTCTCTCGTTTTGCTCGAAACGAGTTTAATCCTCACTCGAAGGCCACCATCGGAGTGGAGTTTCAGACCCAGATCATGGATATCGATGGCAAAGAAGTTAAAGCTCAGATTTGGGATACCGCCGGTCAGGAGCGGTTCCGGGCAGTCACTTCCGCTTACTATAGAGGAGCCGTTGGTGCCCTTGTTGTTTATGATATTACTCGCCAGTCTACTTTCGAGAGCGTTACTCGGTGGCTTGATGAGCTCAAAAGTAAGTCTTTTCTACTTCTTAGATATTTTCCAATGCCAAAGCTTTGTTCTTTATGCACTTCCCTACCTTTTTTCTTCTATAGTTTTGTGGGAAATCGAGTTCCCAGATTTATGTTAAGAGAACGTTTAGATGTTCGTTCTGTTATCGGGAAAGTGATGAAATTTGACGGCTGTTAGTGCGGAAGCCTATTAAACATGCAACTTTGAGAATCTTAGTTGATAGTGCGTAATAAGGCTGCTACCTTATTACAAGTGGCTTCTTTATTTTCCTCATATCGAAATGGTGTGTAAAAATTATACAATTCATGGTCTCCAATCAACCCAACATTTTATGAGCCTTAAGGTACTCAAACACGAGTCACCCGTTTATGAAGGAGATCTGGCAAGAGCTATGAAGGTCAAGCCTGATTCTGACACGTCCTAGATTTTGTCTAAAAAGGATACATAAAGGTTAATCTTTGTGCGGGGACTGTTTCAACCCATTGACGCAAATGTTAGCTTGCAGATTCGATACCTGGAATAAGACACCATCATCCTTTTGGTGTTTAAACTCGGATATGGAAATCAGGAGCAGCAATACCTACCTTTTGGAGTGGTTAAGAAACTTCGTCAATTTAGATTAAAAAAATCTAAATTATTCACCTAATCGTTGCAATTTCTGACGGTTATGTATATATAATATATGTGTTAGTATGAGCGCATACATAGTCACTTGTACATACATGAACATTTCTTTGTCATTGAATGTTTGTTGCGGTCAGCGATAGTTGAGATGAAAGTCAACTAGTTCGGTAGAATCTCTGGTGGAAGCAGAACATGCTTTGGTTTGACTCTGCTCTTGTAATTTCATAGAATCTCTGCTTTTGGAACTCCTCCTTAAAAATTGAATCTCCAAAATCTTCTAAAAGGGTAGGAAAAGTTGTATCTTTATTGTTTTCCTCAGCGTCATGGATATCTCTTGATCTGTTTTCTCTTCTCTGCTCCGTCAATTACATCAAATGATAAGCTTTGTTCAAAATGTAATGCAGCACATTCAGATTCTAGTATGGCAAGGATGCTTGTGGGAAATAAATGTGATCTGGAAAGCATCAGGGAAGTAAGTGTGGAAGAAGGCAAAAACCTTGCCGAGTCAGAAGGATTATTCTTTATTGAGACATCTGCTTTGGATTCTACGAATGTTAAAACAGCTTTTGAGATTGTCATCCGGGAAATATATAACAATGTCAGCAGGAAAGTGCTTAATTCATATTCATATAAAGCTGAGTTAACTGTCAACAGGGTAAGCCTTGCAAACAACGGTGGAGCAAAGCAAACTCAGGGCAGATTTTCATGTTGTTCTTGATGGGTTCTGCTAATTCTACATTTTGAGTTGACACAATCCTTCTTCAGTTTGCATTGTTTGTGTCACTACGAGGAGCTGTTATCGTTGGTTCTTTATGAACGAATTAAGCCTGCATAATTATCTTTAACTTGAACTCCTCACCGTTTTAGAAAGCATAGTTGTATATTATATCTCTTGGTTTCAAATTTGAATGAATTGTTGTAATAGAGAACATTCTTTTACATAGTGAGTGATGTAGAGGAAATGACATGGTGGCTTGCCATGAGAACTTCCTGTGCTTTGAGTGATGATACAAGAAGTGCAATTGAACATGTTTATAACCTGAGAGATTGGTACAATCGACTAGGGCGGTTTCTGGCATTTGGGTTAGAATATTGCATAGAAAGTGAGGAGGGAAGAAATGTTTGGCATAAATATGCTGCTTTGTCAACTTTTCTTCATTCTATTTATAATTGGAATTCATATTGTTGTAATAACACATGCTAAAAGACAGACAATCAAATATCAAGATTATAAGTTGTAATACAATTATCCTGCTAACTTGTAGAAATTGGTTCTTGGGTTCAATTGGGTGCCTAAGAATTCCTGAGCTGGTTGTTTCTCCTACGTCAAGCCTCTTGTCAATCCCCATGTTTGTAACGTTGCCCTCCTCTTGTAAAGCAACCTTGTCCTTGAGGCTGAAGTTGGGGAAGTCTTGATGGAATTTGTGTAGAGGCTCCTTTAAGTGGCATCGGATGGCGATTGACTTGCCTAATGAACCAACACTTTTGGAATTAGTCTTATTTGCTACAAAAATTTTTAGTAGCATAGGATTGTCAGCGGTGTTAAAACAGAATGACTGTCTACGAATTGTTCTGGCAAAGGGACAAGCTGGGGAGGAATTCCTCCAATGCATTTCTTGAGGCTTGAGACCTGAAAGATGTGTATTTTAGCGGGAGGAGTTCAAGGCAATATGCAACAGGTCCGATGCTTTCTATGATGGGAAAAAGGCCCAAAAAATCAGTTTGATAATTTGTTAGTCCATCAATTAGCCACTGACATTTGGTGATATGATTGGAGTTTCAAATAAACTCAACATCTGTAAAGTAAAATTCATAGAGATATCCAGGGATGGGAAGAGGTTGAAGAAGTCCTTAGGTAGGTGTGTTGAATGGTTTAATTGTGTGACACAGTGGCTACAAAATCCTTTATCGTCACTTGTTGGTCCAATAGGGTTCTCTAAATTCTTGTATATCTACTTGTGGGTATCTTGTGAACTCGGTAAAAATTAAAAATTGGAATGCTGACTCTTTAGAAACTACCACTTAACTTTTATAAAAGAGGAGTCCATCTCAGACTTTGTAATCAGGAATTCGGTAGGATGTTAATGGACTAATTGTAGCTTTTGTGCTGAGGGAGGACGTTGCTAAAGAGGTGTTGGCAGTTACACGAATAGCTATATATATATATATATATATATATATAACTTCCATCAATTATTTTGTCCTAATATAAAAGGAGGATTAATATGAAATAACATTCATTTTTATAATCACAGAGAAAGACTCGCTTTATTCTTCTTCACGTGAATCATACCATTAAGACTTAGAATTTAAGTCGTAGATTAATGGTGACTTTAGTAGCCAACCGTAAAACGTAGACTAGCAAATAAAGAATTGATCGACCTTTTCTGCATTAAAACTAGTCTTTATAAAAAATCTACATTGTTATTAAAGCCAGTATTGCGTTTACATCATACTTAAAAAAAATGACCCATGATTTGCGATTTTTATTTGTTCACGTAAAATGTAGGAATGTGTCATTTCATTTACTGTTAAAGTGGATCGAGAGATACTAGTTTTCGTTTTTAGTACATACAAGATAGAGAGATATTGGTTTTCATTTTTAGTACGTATGTGAATATACAAAAGAAAGGGTTTTGTTTTCATGCACGTTCTCTGCATACATTGTTTTCGTTTTTATAAAAAGAACGCAAAAAGAAGTGAAAACCACAGAGAGATTTGGCTTTTCGTTTTGTACAAAAGAGGTGTAAGAAAAGAAAGGTTTTTTTGTAGAGATAGTTTTCTGATACTCTTGTCTTTATTACTTGAAAGAAGAGATCATGTGCATGAATAACTAGCGTGGGACTTGGTTTTTCGTTTTTTGTGCATAAAGATATATAAAAAGAGAAGTGTTGTGTTATTCAATATAATGAAAAACCAGAGAAAAGAGAAAGTATTCTAAAAGAAGTTGTTTCATGCGTAAATAAAACAGTGAAGAACAAAAAGGTTTTTTTCTTTTGGTTTTGTATACGTTGATAAACAAACAAAGCGAAGGGTGAAATATAAATACGCTGTGATTTGCATTAGTTAAATTGTTAGCCAGTATTGTGTTTATTGATACTTAAAAAATTCATGAATGTGTTTTCATATAATATAATTTGAAATATTCCATAAATATGTTTTATGGGTAATTTTGTATTATATTTAAAATAATATTATATAAATGAGTTTTATATAATTTTGTATGTAAAATTTGTTTTATATGTATAAAGTTTTTTTGTAAATTAGTTTTACATATAAGATTTTTTTTGTTTTGGCATCTTTGTGATATGTCAACTTAAAATAGGTTAATTAAATTATAAAATTCCTAATTCATTTTTTTATGCGAGATGATTATAAGTTTAGCAAAATTTTCGATCATACAAAGATGAATTATGGATTTTCATATAATTTAATTAATAGAAATGTGCCTTACGTCATGTTTATATATATTTGTAGATATGACAACTAAAATCTTGATTGGTGATTTATCCACTATTGACAAATTAGATAGGTTCAATTATGATATGTGACAAAGGAAGATTCAGTATCTTCTAATAAATGAGAATTGCTTGAACATTTGATCATAATAATGACTACGTCTTTAGTTAAAAACAAAGACTGAAAAGATATTGATACTATTAGTGAGCAATATCAAGCATCCTTAAAGGCTTATGTAGATTGGTCCAAAAAGGATCGTAAGACATGTTATACTATGTTGTATTTCGTGCATGACAATTTAATTGGAGAGTTTGAAGATTGTGCCACTGCTAAGGACATGTGGGATAAACTTAAGATCACTTTTTGTCAAACATCCGCTACAAGGCTTCGTGCTTTGCAACTCAAGTGGATGAACTATGAGATTAATACGACTAGTACTATGGCTAAACATTTACGAACCATAAGTGTTATAATTCATGATCTTAAGGCAGTTGGCCAGGCTATCTCTGAATAGGAACAAGTCCTGACTGTGATTCGGGTTTTTCCATATCATACTGAGCACTGGAAGAATGTGACACTTGTTTTGACACATAATGAAAATGTCAAAAACTCTTTTAGAAATATTGGTGCGATCAAATCCATTATCAAGATCACTAGACCTTGAAATGGAGGAGGATCACTTGAAAGCATCTGACTCCTCCAATGTGGCTCTTGTTGCTAAAAACAAAGGAACAAAGGGCAATAATGCCAATTGAGGTAAAAGAAAAGGTTCTCGGCCTCCTAAAAGAAATGGACCAAAAGGTAATATTGTCAAGAAGCAAAAGGCTAAGGGCTAAGGAGAGAAAAACATGGCACGTATGAAGTGCTATAATTATGGAAAGAAAGGTCATTTTTCTCGGGATTGTCCTAAACCTAAGAAGGTATCTTTCTTATCCATAACTCATGAGTTATATGTTTGTTCTCATGCATTAGTTGCTAATTCTCTTTCTAATTGGATTATAGATACGGGAGCAAGCAAGCACATAATTCAGGATCGAGCTAACTATGTGGACTTTTATCAGTATCTGATGGGTTCACAAACTATCGTGTTAGGAAACGACAGTGAAGAAGATGTCCTAAGAATAGGGACATATCAACTGTTGAGACCCGATTTCGGAATCGGACCCCAACTGAAAAAATGGAAAACAAAGTGGAAACAAAGCGACAGAAACGAATCAAGCATATCTCAAAACTGAAAGTGGCCAAAACAAAGGCAAAACACAAATCGGATCAAAAGGTGAAAGAATCGAATCGAAACACACAAACGGTTCAAACGGACTCAATCAAATTTCTGACATCCGTGAATTCATACTTTAGAAAAGCGTCGCGTTGGAAACCCTAGACTAAACCAATCCGAATCCGGTATACATTTTTTTTCTTTTGTTCATTTCATCTTTATTCAATCTTATACAAATCAAAACAATATAATTTCCCTTTTGGAAATTTATCCTCAATCAAAACTCAATTCATGTAATTCTTCATAATCATGCAATATCTCAATCTCATCTTTAACAAATCTTATTCTTATTCTTTCTTTGCCATAAAAACAAATATACATATCCAGAAATCTACAACTCATACACAATAGGCACTTCAATATTTTCAGCTCAATCAACACAATTTATCGGACCTCCTGTCCAGAATCCCAACATAAACAAATACAACCAAATCATCATTATATATATAGCACTTCAAATAATTCTCAAACAATGTTCAGTATCATCAGACCTCCCGTCCGAAATCCATATCACAATCAATCCCATTCATATACAGTCACATTCATATATCATAACCATACACAAACTCATAATTCATCTCGTCCATAAACCATTAACATACTACATCCACACAAATCCATAATTCATTTACATCACGAAATAAATTCTTACAAAATATTAATGGCATTTCAAGCCATATACAAACCAATACCAAAATCCAAACTACAAGGTAAACAAAATCGAACAAATGCCTTGACTTTTTTTCATCCGATCACCTGCTCGAAACTTGGAGATGGGGATGAAAGGGGGTGAGCTTGACAGCTCGTGGATAATATGTTTATAAATCGAAAAATAAGCAAAAATTATCTCTTTTAAAACTTTTGCTATTTTATAAAATCTCACGGTAGAAATTTGTCAAAAACAATGCTTATTTCTCAACTTTCCAACTTTTCAAACATTCATGATCGGTTTTAAAATATGGATGCAACACACTTATAACACAACATAACACATCAGAAATGGTTTGGTTCGGTCCAAAATAGAATGTACTGCACATTTTCGCATAACAAATTCCATGCGGTAAGTGAATAGAACGTCTTACACATTCCCAAGATAATGTCCGGTGTAGCCGTGAACTTATGGGAGTCTAAAATCGGAGCTCCAATAACACTAGCGGGCAGGCGGGCAAAGCCTATAAAAAGAAGATAAGTGCACTTGACTCAACTTATGAGACCAAACCAAACCCACATAACACATAATACATACTTGAAAATCGGATTGCCCGAAGGCATATTTCGAAAACTTAATTTTTTATATCGTGTCATACTAGACACATTGACATTCACAATTTTACACAAATTCATATAACAATTCTCAATCATTCGCAACACAGAATGCAACACTTATTGCAATTATCAAATCATTTAAACACAATGAATGCGAAAATCGTATCAATTTTGTTCAAAATCATTCAAAACAATTTTAGCAATTTATCCAATCATTCGAAAATAATCAATTATCAATTTCTTAAATCATTTCAAAATTAACAAATTTAATCATTCAAAAATAATAATTTTTAAAACATTTCTCTTCTTGATTTTTCGAAATCACATAATTGGCTTATAAATCAAAATATAAACATGGTACCCACCTCAATTCCATACTTAAAACTTGTCCAAAGCTTCAATTTCTCCAAAGCCTCACTTCAATTTCCTAATTCAAGACAAAAGTCCTAATTCATAACCATCCAAAATTGAGCAATCTAAACCATGCAAACTCCAAAATTGACTTTAGAAATCACAAACTCATACCATTCTTAAGCTATCTAAGTCAAAATCATTTCACAATTTAACAAAGTAAAAATTCCTCTTACCTTAATCTTCTCCAAATTTCGAAAATTCTTGGCTTAAAAGGAAGCTCTTGTGCTCCTCCACCTTTTTCTCTTGAAACAACATCAAAATCTTCCTTGAAAGTCCATAAAAATCGAAACCCTAAAATCCCTCTTCTTCTTTTCTTTTTCTCCTATCCGAAACTTCACTCTTTCTCTCTTCTTTCTTTTAAAAAATTTTCGTGCTCCCTCTCCTTCTTACACGGTAGCCCCTTCACTTGTCTTTAATGATTGCCAAAAAGACCATTATACCCTTCCTTAAAAGCCTAGAAACTTAAAACCTTTAGTATTCTTCCAATTTTGCCCTTAATGCCTTCCTTACACTTTAATTTCTAACACTTTAATTTAATCCAATCCAATCAACTTATCCCATATGCTCTTACTCAATTTAACATGTTAATTATTCACATTAACATGCTAATTAAGTTCTCAACATCATAAAATATAACAAAGTCTCAAAATTCATCAAATCATGCTTAACTTAGGACATTTTTCAAATCATCAAATTGAAGGAATATGCTAAAACTTCCTTCTATAGAAATGTTCCTTATAGTCTCAATTTCATAATGCCACCAAAATCATTTAATTTGGTGCACTACTCCAAAAGTTATACTCCAAACATTTCAGATTATTCTTATGCTAAAACATTTTCCAGCGATTTACTTCCATCAGAAAATTGACATTCTTAAAGACTAAATTGAAACTCAATTCCTTCATATAATTTCTATCCCTATTTCTCTAGTTTAATCCAAATCAAGAATCACCTCATTTGGATGACTAAAGCAAAAGTTATGGCCAAAATACTTTCAGCTCTTACTAATCCAAGTCTGAACACTAAATCCAACTTAAATTCTGAAATTGAAAGTCTTAGGGGCTAAATTGAAATTTAATTCCTTCATATGACTTGTAGCCCCATGTCTATATATTTTTTTGCAACAAGAATCAGATCAATCGAATCTCCACATATCAAGAATTTCTCATAAGACCGAACCATGTTCAGAAAATTATCTAATTCACTTTGATTAAATCAATCATCCTCCATTTAATCTCAAAAATCATAAATTTCCTATGCTGATGTAGATAATTGTCTTAGGAATCCAACGCTTCAAAAATCAAGTCAATCGAATGTCGGACGGAAAAGATATAAGCAAAAGATTGAACAAGGGTCAGATTAGGGAGAAAATAGCAAAATCAGAAGGAAGCCCAAAATGGCGGCGTTTTGCACGTGAGGGAAAGCAGAAACGGAGCAAAACGGCGTCGCTGGGCGAGGGCGAGCAACTCTCCTACGACGAGCTAGCCTCGGGGGAGCATTTTCGCCCGCGAGCACTCACGAGGGCGAGCGGAGCCCTGACCCTTTTCTCTTATATATATATATATATAATATCTAAAATTTCCAAAAATCATATCTTTTGACTCAAGAGTCCAAAATTTACAAACTTGGTATCAAAAGAAAGCTAAAAGGAATCTCTACAACTTCCATGAAGAACTCAAAAATCAATTCTATCTCTAAATGGGGTCAAAACCCAATCGAAATTACTGCCCAATATCATGTCACTCTAAATAGTCACATAACTTCTAAAATTTCTATCTTTCAACTCCAATGTTCAAACATGTCATATAATATATCAATGCAAAGATCAAAAAGCAACCTACAACTTTCATGAAGGACAAAAAAATCAATTGGGCCTCTAAGAGAGTCAAAAAGCCACTCAAATTTTCTGTCCACTAATGATCTTCCCAAACAGTAACAACAACTTATAAAAATCATAACTTCTTATTCCATGATCCAAAAATTCCAAACTTTATATCAATGGAAAGATCAAAACATAATCTAAAACTTTCATGAAGAACTTTAAAGCAATTTCAACCTCTAACTAGGTCAATTTTCAATCAAAGATTCTTCCCTGTTACAAATCACCTAAACAATATCCAAACTTCACACATTCACATATTCCAATTTTCACATCCAAAAATAACATATTATACATCATTGCAAAGCTATAAACTTCCTCTAAAATTTTCATGTAGACCACTTAACTCAATTTAAAACATATCAGTCCAAAATTCGCCTCAAAACATAGCATACACAATCCTACACTTAAGAGCATTTTAAAAAACAAAGCAAAATGTACTTAAATTCGAATGGTCATAACTTTCAATCCCGACATCGAAAACTATCATACTTTATGGCGATAGAAAACTCTCAACAGAAACTACAAGTTTAATGAAGATCATTTTATCAAAAACTGCCTAGATCATCCGGAAAAATTCACAAAGTTCTAGCCCAAAAAGTCAACTCTTCATCTCCAAAAAGTCAAACTTTCATAATTCAACAAATTCTCACACTTTCACTCTTTATTTCTTGATTTTCAACTTTCATTTCAATCAACTCATTCACTTTAACTTTCATAAACCATACAAATCTACTCAAATCTCAAAGTCATCAAAACCATCAATTCTTTTTTCTCATCAATTTCCTTAAAACACAATAACATCTATAACACAATACATATACAAAAACATTCATTGAATTTCATTTAATATTTCTAAATTTTACTAAAATATCGGGGTCCAACATCAACTCATGTTACATGGAGGAAATACTTCGCTTCTCCATGATGCTCTCTATGTACCTGGGGTGCGATGTTGCCATGTGTCTCTTGTAACTTTAATAAAATTAGGATTCGTTTTTAGTTTTAATCATTATAAATTAGATATTATGTATAATGACAATATTTTTGGCTATGTTACATTGAAAAATGATTTTCTAATTCTTGATTTGGATGCATGTTATGATAATTCGCCTTCTGTTTATGTTTCATATTTTGATCCTAATTCTGAATCTGTTAAATAACATGCTAGACTTGGTCACATTAGCCAAGATAGATTGAGTAGGCTAGCTAAAGAAGGTCTTTTAGACCGACTCACTAAGGTTAAGTTGCCTAGTAGGCTAGCTAAAGAAGGTCTTTTAGATCGACTCACTAAGGTTAAGTTGCCTACATGTGAGTCATGTTTAGCTGGTAAGGCAACCACGAAACCTTTTGGTAAGGCTTCAAGGGTGTCTAAACCCTTAGAGCTTATTCACTTTGATATTTGCATACCTATGAATGTTAAGACACGTCATGGGGCTATCTATTTTCTCACTTTAATAGATGACTATTCTCGTTATGGCTATGTGTATCTTTTAGCTCATCGTTATGAAACGCTTGATGTGTTTAAACATTTTGTGACTGAAGTTGAGAAACAATTGGAAAGAAGAGTTAAAACTCTTTAGAACGATCGTGGTCGAGAATATCTATCTAATATGTTTAAAGAATTTTGTGAGAAAAAGGGTATAATAAGACAATTAATGATTTCTCGAACTCCACAACAAAACGGTGTTGCAGAGCGTAGGAATCGAACATTGTTTGACATGATCAGGTCGATGATGGCATACGCTCATCTTCCAATTAGTTTTTAGGGAGATGTGTTGCTCACGACAACTTATATTCTTAACGATGTTCTAAGTAAAACTGTACCGGCCACCCTATATGAGTTATGGAATGGAAGAAAGCCATCTTTAGATCATTTGCACCCATAGGGTTTGGCTAGTTATGTACTCAACTCATAAACATGGAAAACTTGGTCCAAGAGCTACTAAAATGGTATTTATAAGATACCTCAAACATTCTAAAGGGTATGTTATGTTTGGTGAGCACCCGAATGGTGGCATGATGAAAGTTGCTTCCCGCAATGTGGAGTTTCTTGAGGATGAGTTCCCAAGCATAGATGAAATAAAAAAGGACCTAGATTTGTATAAGTTACAACAGGATACTCTCAGTGAGGGGGAGAATTTAGTTACTTACTAAGTCACCGAGACTTTTCCTGCCCAAGAGAACCAAATCGAGAATGAGGTTTGTCTTCAATCTCTAAACCAAGAACCTATGAATAATCTACATGTTCAAAATCTCACATCTCAAGGGGATAGTGGAGTGGTTCTCAACATGATCAGGACCCCACATCTCCAAGAGCTAGGGGGAGAGATTCTGAATCAGGGTAGACAAATATAGGTCCTAGACTTTGAAGAAGTGAGCGTGGAAGAAATCCTCGAAGATATTTTCAAATCGAAGAGGAAATATTCCTTTGTAATCCTTTGGAAATAGAAGAACCAATCTCTTTTCAAGAGATCGTTGATTCACCTAACCATACAGAGTGGATGGATGCCATGATGGATGAAATGGATTCAATGACACGAACTCAGGTTTGAACTAGTTGATCTTCCGCTCTAATGAAAGTCAATAAGGTGGATGGAACAATCGACAAGTTCAAGGCTCGTTTGGTAGCGAAAGGCTACACCTAAATAGAGGGTATAGACTATGAAGAGACATTTTTTCCTGTGGTGAGATTTGCTTTTATTCGCTTACTTCTGACTCTGGTTACCCATTTAGACCTAGAGTTGTTTCAAATGGATGTAAAGACTGCTTTCCTCAATGGTAACCTTGAGAAAGAAATTTATATGAATCAACCTATTAGTTTCGTATCAAAAGGTCAAGAAGACAAAGTGTGTCGTTTTAAAAAGATCTATATATGGTCTCAAATAGTCTGCCAGATTGTGGTATTTCAGATTCCATAAAGCCATTACTTCTTTTGGCTTAGTCATTGTTTCAGAAGACCATTGTGTGTATGTCAAGAGACCAAGTGAAATTTTGTTTCTCACTTTTTATGTTTACGACATATTACTAGTCGACAATAATATGGAGATGCTCAAAACCATTAAAGAGTAGTTGTCCTCTATCTTTGATATGAAGTACATGGGTGAAGCTAGGTATGTACTAGGTATGGAAATAACTAGAAATCTTCCTAAGAAGCTTCTTGGTTTAAGTCAGGAAGCATATATTTAATAAAATCTTGGAACATTTTCGAATGCATTATTCCAAACCCGTTGATACTCCAGTTGGAAAGGGTCTTACCTTAAGTATTGATCAGTACCTTAAAAAAGATAAGGAAAAAGAAAAAATGAGTAATGTTCCCTATGCTAGTGCCTTAGGAAGCTTAATGTATGCTATATTATGTACACAGCCTGCTTTGTGGTTAGTTTGGTGAGTCATTACCAAAGCAACCTAGGACCTACTCATTGGCAAGCAGTCAAAAGGATTTTTTGCTACCTTTGTGGTACTTTAGACCTGGTCTTTTGCTATCAAGGCAGGGATTTAAGGTTAAGGAAATATTTGGATGCCGATTAGGGTTGTGACCCGGATGAGTCTAAGTAAACCTCAAGATATGTTTTAACCTTGGGGAGGGGGGCATATCTTGGTGCAATAAGAAACAAGACTGTATAGCCTTATCAACAATGGAAGAAGAATACGTTGCTTGTTGTCTTGCCGCATAAGAGGCAATATGGTTGAGAAGTTTTCTTCATAATCTTAATCTTACTCCTAGAGTTAATGATCCTACTGAAATGTTATGTGACAACACTACAGCCATTCAGTTTGCTAAAGATCTGAAGTTTCATAGGAAGTCTAAGCATATTAAAAAGCGTTATCATTTTGTAAGAGACGTCATAAAAAATAAAGAGGTTGCCATAAAGTATATACCTACTAATAAGATGGTAGTTGATCCCTTAACTAAACCTATTCCCCAAGATTCATTTAAGACTCATGTGATGAGTTTAGGTTAGCGTAGGGTTTAGTTTTTCCATTGAGTTATATCTTGTTGTATAATGGACATGTTTATAATTGTAACAAGCTTTTGTTTAATAAAAGTTTACTTATTAAATGTTCATCGATGCACAATTACGTGATAAGACATATTGTAATGTCACTACACACCAGGCTTCTGATTGACCTTGTCATACAGGCAATCGTCTAATGCTTGAGTAACGAGTAGGATGAGACTTCACAATATTAATATTGAGTGTATGTAATATTGTGTTATCTTCATACTTGTGTAGTATGCATGATAAGTTTTTATATTTGAACAGTTACCTTAATAAGTTTAAGATGAGACTCTGATGAGTTAAATGTGAAAGATTTAGATTTCACATTGAAGCCTTAAAGCCAAATCTCGAGTGTCAAGATTAGCGTTAGGTATGTTAATCTAGTAGCTCAGATTAGTTTTTTAGTAAAGCTAGATTCACAATTTGCATGACATAACAGAGTGACATGCCCAACTTAGTAGGAGCTATGCTATGACACACATTTCATATTGTTTGTGTTATACATAATGACCTTCTTGTGGAGTGACAGTTAAATCCCTTTCTCTGTCACTGTATGATCCCATAATCGAATGAAACCCTTCGACGTAGAACTATAATATGAAGTCAAGGCTTGGTGTTACTACTTTAGTGTGTTTTTTTTCAAAGGGCTAAGTTATATACAGTCCAATGGAGCATATTAGGAAAGCAGTTAAGTTAAGATGGATTATTATGAGTGTCTAAGGAAGAATCTTTTCCTTCATCACCATATTAGCCTGGGCGATTATACTTGCAATATAATCATATGATATATCTATGAGCATAAAGGGACAGTGTATGTGTTTGGTGATATTTTGGATGATTTGGGATATCATGACTATGTGCAAGTATTATGTTAGTTAGATGGAGACTTAATATAACACTACTGGTTCTTTAATGGTCGCACGCCCTATTCTCAGTATGACATTTGAAATTTTAGAGAGAAGATGTACCTCGTGGCTTATGTGGCCAAATGTGAGTTGTTGGCAATAACACGAACTATATATATATAAACTTCCGTCAGTTATTTTTTCCTAATATAAAAGAAGGATTAAGGGAGTGGACATGAAATAACATTCATTTTTACAATCACAGAGAAAAACTCCCTTCATTCTTCCTCGCGTGAATCACACCATCAAGGCTTGGAGTTTGGGGTGTGGATTAACGGTGACTCTAGTAGCCAACCGTAAAACGTGGACTAGCAAACAAAGAATTGATCGACCGCTTCTGTATTAAGGTTAGTCCTCATAAAAATTCTACAAGAGGTATTACAAGCTTAAAGAATGGTTGCATTACTTGGAGGGTAGCAGATGGTAACTGTAATAGGGCATTGGTTGGCCTAATTTCTGTGCCTGGTCAATTCATAATTTCGAAATCATATCCCATGAATTTTGTAAACCATCATTGTTGTTATGGGGTTTGTATGGTTTGGTTGATCATGAATTTGAAACTTTGGTGGTCAATTTGTATGATAAAATTGTGTCTGAGAAAATGTTAACTCCATTTGCAAATTGATTCAGTGATGCCAAACATCTCTTACATAGGTAGATGCAGTTTAGAGTCTTGGCGGTAACTCTTTAATGAAGTAGGCAATTGGATGCCCTTGTTGGGTAAGAATTTGTTCATGCCAAACCCTAATGCATCAATGGGGGTGTTCAAGATGTTCCCAAAGAAGAGCTATAGATGAGAATATCATCAAAGAATACCAAGTCAAATCAATGTAATATGTCTTCAAACACATCATTCATTAAAGCTTGAAATGTTGGGGTTTGTTTGAAAGATTGAAAGGCATTATAAGAAATTTGTAATGCCTTCACGTGCTCGAGAAGTTATTTTCTCTATGTCGGTGGATGGATGCGCACTTGATGGTAACATCCCCTGAGGTCCAACTTTAAGAAAACCTTTACTCTATGGAGTTCATTAATTATAGGAATTGAAAATCAAGTTTGTTTTGAAAAATCCTTGGGTCCCAATGATTGACATGTATCGATTCTTCTATTTTCCTTTTTCTATTATAATAGAATCTGAATCCCTTACTTGCACTACTGTAGCCCAAAAAGATGGCTTCATCTGATCTTGCATCAAAATTCCAAAATTGTCTTTTCCATTGTTTAGAACGAAATACTTGTAGCCAAATGTTTGAAAGTAAGCAACATTTGGTTTTCTTCCTTTCCATAACTCATAGGGAGTCTTTTTCAGAATGGGTCTTATGAAACATTTGTTAAGTACATATATGTCGTGGATATTGCTTCTGTCCAGTATCCATGATGTAGTCCACTTTCACACAACATGATCTTGGCCATATCAACCAAAATTCTATTATTTCTCTCTACAACCCTATTTTGTTAAGGTATCCTTGGACATGAGAAATTGTGAGTTATACCATTGTTGTCATAGAACTCTTAAAGCTTTATGTTATCAAATTCTCCTCCATGATTGCTTCAAATTAAAGTAATGCAGTATCCTTTTTGATCTAAAATTTTCAATTTTACCAACTCTGGTGACCATTGTTTTATTTTTGTTTGCAAAGACAACATTACTTCTGTCTTTTCTTTCGATGTAGTTGAAGTGTGATATTTTACTTGTCATGTGTCTTGAGCAGTTGCTGTTAACTATCCATTAATTTTCTCTTGTCTCTGCTTTGAAACAAATATGCAAAAAATATTTTCTCATTTTACGTACTCAAAATTTTCTGGATCCTTTAAGGTTAGTAGCTTGACCTTTCGGTCTCCAAATATATGATAATTTCTCCATTTTATGAAAGTCGCAAAAATTACTAATGTGACCATGTCTACCACATTAGATGTTGGGACCCGCATTCGGAACCCAACTACTCATACAGATTCCCTCATACGTACGCATGATTCCTTATAAACTTTTCTTGCTCTGATACCATAAATGTTGGGACCCGATCCGGGAACCGGATCCCAACCGAAAAAGCAGAACGGAAAACGGAATCAAAAAACGGAAGCCAATAGCTAATCGAATCAAGCGAATAGATTTCGAAGCGAAACGAAATCAAGCAGAACACATCCGACATCCGGAAACAATAATCAAAGAAAACTTATCGAAGGAACATAATCGCGTTGGAAACCCTAGACGTTCCAAAATCCGGTATGAAAAACAAGACTTTTGAAAAGTGCCTTCGGGCAATTTGAATTTCCGTTTTCGATATGTGTTATGTGGGTTTGGTAGGTCCTTTGGTGAGTCAGCGCTGTCTCTATTCGTATAGCCTTCTCCCGGCTGCCCGCTAGTGGCACGGAGTCTCCGATTTCGACTCCTTTCACGGCTACAATCGAACGCATTGCGGGGGAAGTGTAATACGTTCTATTCACGATCAGACAGGACCGCATATGGATCTGCTTCAAGACGCTCTGCTTGGACCTAGCTGCACCATTCGATATGTTATGTGTTTTCAATTTTGTTTCTGAATGTTGCATTCATGTTTATGAAAATTCGAGAATTTTTGAAAAATAAGAAAAAGTGAGATTATTATGAAAAGTTTGAAAAATATGAAAAAAAGGGTTTGAGGAAATTGTTTGAAAAATTATAAAGTTTAAAAAATTAGCCCTTTTGGCGAAAGATTATAAAAAAATGATTTCGGCTTATTTTTCAATTTATAAATGTGTTATCCACGAGCTTCCGAGCTCACCCCCCCTTTCATCCCCATCTCCAGGTTTCAAGCAGGAGATCGGATGGAAGACGCGTATGATGTCAACCCGATAGTTTTTGTATACTTTGTTTGATGTGTAATGTTGGAGTTTTGTTTTGAAGTTGTCAAAAGGGTTTATGGATTATGTATTGCTTTTGTTTATGGCTTGAAAAGTCATTATGTAAATTTATGATGTATTTCAGTCATGAGTTGTGGAATAGATTTTATACGTAAATCTGCATTGAGATGGATATAATTGGCAATTGGAATGTATATGAATGGCTTGTGATTGAATTGTGAATATTTTGAGTTGAGATGGTTATTGATTGAATTTATGAAGTGTTTAGAATTAAGATTGGGTTTCTGCTGATGTTTGGATGCCGGACGGGAGGTCCGATGTTGCCTTGTGTTATTGGATGGATTATGATATTAGAAGTGCGTTTGCTTTGTTTTAAATTTTTGGGCTGTCAAAATACAGCCGTTATGCTGCCGAAATTTCGGTAAAATTTCGGTAAAATGGGTTTAAAGAAATGAGTTCGAGGATTTATATGAATGTATAAGAAATGATTTAGATGAATGAAGTGAAAAAGAATAGAAATGTAGGGATTGTTTATATGTTGAATGAGTTTGATTAAAGAGAAAAGGAAAGAATAAGAAAAAAATACCAGATTTTAGACCGAGTTAGTCTAAGGTTATCCAACGCGATCAGTTTTCTATACCTTGTATTTCTCCAGAATGTCGGAATCTATTTCAGTTCGATATATTTGTTTTTCCGATTCGCATTCGATTCGGAATTCTGCTTTTCGAGTTTCTCCACTTTGTTATTCGTATTTCGATTCGAAACTTTCCGAGTATTCGTTTCGCTCCGATGATTCGATTTGTTTTCCGATTAGCGATTTCTCACTTTTCGATTTTCTGTCTTTCCGTTCCGTTTTTTGGTTGGGATCCGGTTCCCGGATCGGGTCCCAACATTAGACACATAAAACATATGAATGAGAATTGATATAATTTCTACCATGTATCAGGTTCTTGCTATTTTGACTATAGCTATTGCTTGATTTGATAAAGAAATTCTTGTAAGGCCTGATATTATTGTTTTCATTGTACCCTATTTTGGCCTTATCAAACACGTATTTACCACTATTAAGTAATGCATCAAGGTTGTTCTCTTTCTTAAGTTCTAAGGGGGTAACTTTTTCTTCCAACTGTCTTACCTTTTAATAATCATTTTTTAGCAACGTATTTTCTAACTTGGCTATTCTTTCTTCTAGTACTTCCTTTTCAAAGATCTTTTGCTTATACTTAACTTCGAGAGACATATTCTTGGTTGCTGGATTCTCATTCATTGATTCCAATGATTTAATCTTACTTTTTAGAGATGCATCATTGCTCTTGGACTTCTCAACTTCTTTGAAATATTTCACTATTAATCTTTTGACCTGATCATATAATTCATGATATGCATTTTTCAATTCATCAACTCCACTATCGGAGTCAGAATAGTATACCTCATTATCTCCCGATTTAGCTATGAAGCAAACGTTGCTAACTTCCTCAGGTTCATCTTCTTCAAAGCTGTCAAAATCCTCGTCAGACCAAGCTAGAGTCCTAGCTTGCTTTCTAGATTTCTTGTTCTCTGTTTTATCCTTTTGAAGGAGAGGACATTTAGGTCTAGTGTGCCCACGCTTCTTGTAGTGGTAGCATATGATTTGTGTATTGCTACTACTATTGCTGCCTTTTGATAGGGGCTTGTTGTTTCCAGCCTTCTTGTTTCCTTCTCTTTTCTTTTTTTTTAACTTTTTTATAGAAACGTGCATATTTTTTGGCCATGAAGTTGAATTCATCATCTCCATCTATCTGTAACTCAGTGTCGCTTTCATCACTATTTGATTCGTCAGTTGATTTTAGTGCCATTCCTTTTCTGTCGAAGGATCCTTCATCTAGCTTAAGCTTTGTTTCATGGATCATCATATTTCTTTGTAGCCAATCGAGCAAGATAATGTCTAGATCTTTTTCCATTTCTAGAGCTATCACCTTAGGTCTCCATTCCTTTGCTAATGATCTTATAATCTTTGTTACAAGCTAGTCATTAGGATATATTTTTCCTAGATTATTTAAGGTGGTGATGATGTTGTTAAAGTTTCTGAAGAATTCGTCTACGATCTCTACCTATTTCATGTCATATTGATGTACTAAAAGACTTATTCTGTATTTATTTACCTCATTGGTTCCTTAAAATGTAACTTGAAGTTTGTCCCAAATTTCTTTTGTTGTAAAACCGTATGATTTATTTTCATATTCTTGTGGAGACAACACACATATCAAGTGATGTTTTTCCTTAGCATTTAGTTGTATATTTTTCCTGTCAGCATCAACCCATACTTCTACATTATCGGAAGTAGGAATTGTAGCTCCAACTTTAATCACTTACCATACTTCGATATCTACATATTGGAGATAAATGGTCATTCTCTCTTTCCAGTATGAGTAGTTATTTCCACTGAAGTAAGGAGGCTTTGTGATAAATTGTCCTTCAAAGCTTCTAAAGGCATTTGCTATGATCTATCATGTGTTGTAAAACATAAAAATGTGAAACCTCGCTCTGATACTAAATGATTAAAGCAAACACATGCAAGAGGGGGTGAATTGTGTGTGACTTAAATTTTTTCGCAAACTGCTTTCAATTCAGATAAAGACAAGTGCTTATTAAAAATAATAACAATAGGAACCTGTCAGACGATAGTAGCTTGTCAAATGATAGCATCCTGCTAAAGAATAAGACCAATTACAAACATTTTTAAAACAAAAGGCGCCTGTTGAAATAAAAGGAACCTTTAGAAAGTTATAAACAGAAGGAACCTATTTCATAATTAAAGGAGCCTCTTGCTGAAATGAACATACACACAATATAATGCAAAAATATAAAAGTTAATAGAAGAGAGAGAAGGATGCAGTCGATTTATACTAGTTCAGCTTACAACTCAAACTTACGTCGAGTCCCTAAGTATCTAACTTGAGTATTTCACTATGAAAAACCAAGTAGTAATTTGATGAGCCTTTCCACGCTCACAAGTTAATATTTTTCAAGGTTCTCCAACCTTTCAAACTAGTATTTTTTAGCTAGCTTCTACAAGATCTCAATAGAAAATAAAGTTTGCTCGATATAAGCCATGTTGTTCTTTCTAAAAATATTTTCACTTTCTAAAGAACAAGAGATTTTTCAATGATATCACTTTCAAGCGAATTTATGCTATAACTGTATTTCGAAAGTATGATATATATATTTACAACTCTAATATTGTTCGCAAAAGTAGTTGCTCTTCCTTAGGTAGGATTTTCTTTCAACTAGTCGTTACTTCACTTGCATCCTTAGTCAATTGGATGGATTTAATTCCAAATAATTTCGATGTTATCTTAGCCAAAAAATCTTCTAGTAATCACGTGACTAATATATGACCTTCATAATAAGTAGGATCCTTTCGGATAAACAATTTTTTAATAAGGGAAGTTCATAAAGAAGATTCCTGTAAGAAGGAAGGCAATTATTTCATGATTTTATTTCCTTTTGAGAATTATACCGTTATTTATATATAAGGAAATAAATCCAATTTGAATTTTGAAATATTATAAGGTTATCATTAAAGTCTTTAAATATGAACATTGAGCTAACATTGTATGCATTGTTATTGATGCGTTCCAACACTTGGAATGGTTCATCACCCCTGGCATCAAGTTTTGACTTCCTTTGCTATGGAAATCTTTCTTTTTGCATATGCGCCCAATCCTAATCACCTAGCTCGAAGAGAACTCGCTTTCTACCTTTATTTACTTTTTGTACATATAAGTGATTCTTTTTCTCAATTTGTTCATGCACTTTCTTTTGTATTGTTTTAACCAAGTTAATATGGTGCTCACTCCCTCTCAAAGATGGTAATCCATGTAGTATCTTTTTAGGAAAAACATCATCATAATCCTGCAACAGAGTCACAAACACATTAGTCAAATTTGGATCAAGGTCAGTGTTAATAAATAAAGTTTCCTTAAATTGAATCAAGATTATAGCTCTCTTGCCTAAGCATGCACTCTTTAATTCTTTCTCTTTTGCATAAAAGCATGATTGTGTCTTAAGTTTTTCACTCCTCTTAATTTCTTTTTGTTCAACTTTCATATTCTTTTCTTTCTTTTCAATTACTGATGTTGGGCCCGGGCCCCGGATCTCCATTCCCGAGGTGGCCCCTCGGGTTACACCGGCGACGGGCGCCCCATAATGTCGAACCCGATCCCAACATTTACACATATACATAGACATAGTTCGATCATAATTCGCACACAACCATCCTCATACAATCCAGCACTTACACATGCATTTAAATCACGAATTACACTCATGCCAGTACAACCTGAAGACATTTAACAAGTGTTCAAAATCATCCAAAATACAAAATAAGTTTCAATTCAAAAATACATGAAAATGTTCTATAATAATATGCTCGGAGGGCCAACCAAAATACGAACTTAAGGCAAAGCTCCTAATTAGCTCGAAGTTTCCGATGCCTCGCAAGCTCAAAGATCGTCCTGCTCTGCACCTGAGGAGGGAAAGTAATGGTTTGAGCTACACAGCTCAGTGGCTAATATAATTATAGCCATCGGCAACTAGCACAAATCCCAGCATATGAATGTATATATATTATATATATATAGGCATCATTTCAAGCATTCATATGCCAATCATCAATTTACGCATTCAAGATAATTAATTCAATTCATAAATATGTCACAAAGTATGCTTCACAAATAATAATTCACGTATGCAATGCACATTACAATGGCTCGAGGGTTCCATGGAAACAAAAGGGAGAAACTGAAGTTTACACCCTGAACGAAATGAGTCCATTTGGATCTCATAGGCTACAAGCGGGCAGCCGGGAGAAGGCTCTTGTCTACGTGCACGTGACGAACGAAATGGTTCCACTCTTGCCCAAACAAAAGCACATAATCATGCTCATAATCATTCTATCAGATGATATGCTTTCAATCTTTCATTTGTTCAAAATGCCATGACCGAAGTCTAGGCATAACATGCTCAAAATTGAAATAACTTCTCATGGTTCTTTCAAAGTATGCAAAATCAAAAGCATTCAAATCTTATAACAAATCATATGTAACATACAAACATATAACATATATTCACACATAGGCAAGAATTTGCCTAATCACACAATAACTATAAGTACATTACCCACCTAAGATCGCTCGAGTAGTCGACTCACTGGTGTCCTTCCTCTTGCGATGGAATTGGGTCAGCTTGGTTTCCTATAACAAACTAAGTTTCCATTCGATCAATATCCCAGAAAAATAATCAAAGCGTGGAAATCCAAAATAAAGCATTAAAGGTCTACATTCAACTTCCTCATAAAATCCCGAACCCTTAGAGACTAATTCCGAACTTCCCTTCTTCATATAACTCGTAGCCCTCTATTTCTAGTTCACAACGAATCCAAAATCACCTCAATCAGACATCTACAATCCAAGATATGCCCACAAATCTCCTTCAGCAAACTTGGATGTTCACCGCTACGAAGGGATGCTCGCCGCGGCGAGCCAAATTTCTTCGTACGTCGTGACGTCGTCCCTCATGCACGTCGCGACGTCATCCCTCACGCACGTCGCGACGAACGCTTCTCTCTCTCGCACGTCGCGACGAACATTTTCCCCGCTCGTTGCGACGAATTTATTTTTATTCGTCGCGACGAACGCTACGTCGCGGCGTGTTCATACGCACGTCGCGACGTGCGGGTTTGGAGCTCGACTCCGAAACCAGATTTCTGAAATTTTCAACTTCAATCTCTTCCCAAACTCAATTGCAACACACCTAAACCTTAAATCAAGACTTATACTACATTTCTAACTCATTCTAAGCTTCAAATCCATCACAAACACATCAACCCAACGAAATCCCTACATTTATGCCCTAAAACCCTAAAACCTTCGATTCTCACATATTCAACATTCTCTAGGTTTAAATCTAACCATAACAAGTTTGAAGGAAGCTAAACTTACCAGAAATTGCTTCGAATCGTCAGAAATCACAAGAATCGCAAAATCCTCTATTCTCTTCTCTTCTTCTCCACCGACGACTTCTCCTCTTCTCTTTTCTCCTTCTTTTCTTTCTTCTCTTTTCTTTTCTCTTAACCTAAGGAAAAGGGTAAATACCATGATACCCCTCTTAGCAAGGCTTAAACTAATCCAACTCAAGCAAACTTCCCGAAGTGCCCTCATAACTTTTACCCTATAATCCCCATGTAAAACCACATCATAACGAATTAAGCTCAAATAAACCGAAAATTATCCACTAATACTCCCAAATTAATCAAACTAAGGCATAATCACTCAATTATCAAAATTTATGCTTAATGACATCATTAAAAAAAATTCGGGGCCTAACATTTCTCCCCCTCTTAAAAGAAATTTCGTCCTCGAAATTTACCTGAATCATTAAAGAGATGCGAATACTTTTCCCGCATGGCTTCCAATGGTTCCCATGTAGCCTCCTCTACCAAATGGTTCCTCCACAGGAATTTGACTAACTGAACCGTCTTGTTCCTGAGGACTTTTTCTTTTGTGTCCAAGATCTCCACTGGTTGTTCCTCATAACTCAGATCATCCCGCAACTGTACCTCACTAGTCTGAATGATATGAGAAGGATCTGATCTATACCTCCTCAATATGGACATATGGAAGACATCATGAATCTGCGCCAATTCCGGAGGTAATGTCAATCTGTAGGCGAGTGGTCCAATCCTCTCAAGGATCTCATAAGGACCCACATACCTCGGACTCAATTTCCCCTTCTTGCCGAATCTCAATACTCCTTTCCAAGGAGACATCTTAAGGAACACTTTCTCACCGACTTCATATTCCATCTCCTTTCGGTGAGCATCAACATAACTCTTCATCCTATCTTGTGCTGCCTTAAGTCGCTGCTTAACCAGATTGACTTTCTCAACTGTTGTCAGAATCAATTCTGGTCATTCCAATTGCCTCTCTCCTTCTTCATCCCAACCAATCGGAGTCCTACATCTCCGCCCATTCAAAGCCTCATACGGAGCCATCTGAATGCTCGAATGGTACGAATTGTTATAAGCAAATTCGACCAACGGCAAATGCTCATCCCAAGCTCCTCTGAAATCCATCACACATGCCGTGAGCATTCCCTCAAGAGTCCGAATGGTCCTCTCAGATTGACAATCCGTCTGAGGGTGAAACGCCGTACTAAAATTTAGCTTCGTCCCCAAAGTTTCCTGCAAACTCCCCCAAAATCTCGAAGTAAACCGAGGATCTCTGTCCGACACAATCGAATCCGGAATCCCATACAATCTTACTATCTCATCAATGTACTTCTTTGCTAACACATGCAAAGAATCAGTCTACTTGATCGCCAAAAAGTGAGCTGACTTGGTCAACCTATCCACAATAACCCAAATGGCATCGTGCTTCCTACTGGTCTTAGGCAAACCCATCAGAAAATCCATAGTCACTCTTTGCCACTTCCATTCCGGGATGGACAATGGCCTCAACATACCCGAAGGTGCCTGGTGTTCAGCTTTGACTTGCTGACACACTAGACACTTACTCACAAACTCTGCTATATCCCTCTTCATGCCTCTCCACCAAAAATGCTCTCTCAAATTTCTGTACATTCTGGTGCTACCCGGATGCATGACATAAGGCGCATTGTGTGCCTCATCCATAATCTCAGCCTTAACCTCCTGCACATCAGGAATACACAACCTGTTCCCCACTGTCATAAGCCCATCATCCCTCACTACGACTTCTGAAACTTTACCCTTCTGAATTTCCTCTCGAAGTTTGCTCAAATCTGCATCTTGAGCCTGCAATTTTCTAACCTTTTTCCTGAGGATCGGTCTCACTCGGAAATTAGCTAGAAGACAATCCGACTCCTCCTGCTTCAAGCTTATCTTAAGCTTGGCCATCTCTTCCAATAAAGGAAGATAAACCGATCGAACATGCGCAATCGAAGACTTCCTACTCAAAGCATCCGCCACAACATTGGCCTTGCCCGGATGATACTGAATCAATAAGTCATAGTCCTTAAGTAACTCAATCCATCGTCGCTGTCTCAAATTCAATTCCTTCTGGCTCAACATGTACTTCAGACTCTTGTGATCAGTAAAGATCCTCATCTGAACTCCATACAAATAATGCCTCCAAATCTTCAAAGCAAAAATCACAGCTGCTAACTCCAAATCATGCGTCGGATAGTTCAACTCATAAGGCTTCAATTGCCTCGAAGCATAAGCAATTACCCTATCTCCCTGCATCAAAACACAACCGAGACCCTTCCTCGAAGCATCACTGTACACAGTATAACCCTCATCTCCCGATGGCAAAATCAAAATCGGAGCACTCGTCAATCTGTGCTTGAGCTCCTCGAAGCTCCTCTGAC
The DNA here is from genome assembly GCA_029891385.1 of Erythroxylum novogranatense. Lineage (NCBI taxonomy): Eukaryota > Viridiplantae > Streptophyta > Magnoliopsida > Malpighiales > Erythroxylaceae > Erythroxylum > Erythroxylum novogranatense. The sequence goes on along the minus strand of CM057224.1, from coordinate 42,629,326 downwards.
ACTCATCACTCCAAACAAACTTCTGATTTTTCCTCAATAACCTAGTCATCAGAGCGGCTATCATGGAGAATCCCTCCACGAATCTCCTGTAATAGCCTGCTAAACCCATAAAACTCCTCACCTCTGCTACATTCTTTAGGGCTTCCCAATTCACCACAGCTTCTATCTTCTTTGGATCCACATGAACTCCTTGCTCTGAGATCATATGTCCAAGAAATGAAACTTCTCTCAACCAAAATTCGCATTTATCGAATTTTGCATAAAGCTCATGTCTCCTCAAAGTCTCTAAAGAAATTCTCAAATGCTACTCATGCTCCTCATCACTCTTGGAATACACCAAGATATCATCAATGAAGACAATGATAAATTGGTCCAAGAATGGCTTAAAGACCCAATTCATCAAATCCATAAACGCTGCAGGCGCATTCGTCAATCCGAAGGGCATAACCAAAAACTCAAAATGCCCATACCGAGTCCTGAAAGCAGACTTCGGCACATCCGATTCCTTAATCCTCAACTGATGATAACCCGATCTCAAGTCTATCTTAGAGAAGACTCTCGCTCCTTGCAATTGATCAAACAGATCATCAATGCGAGGAAGCGGATATCGATTCTTCACAGTGACCTGATTCAACTTCCGATAGTCTACACACATCCTCAATGATCCATCTTTCTTCTTTACAAAGAGAACCGGAGCTCCCCAAGGCGAAGAGCTCGGTTGAATATACCCCTTCTCCAACAACTCCTCCAATTGCTGCTTAAGCTCTTTCAATTCCGCCGGAGCCATCCTGTAAGGCGGAATTGAAATCGGGGCTGTACCTGACAGAAGCTCAATGGGAAACTCAATTTTTCTAGCTGGCGATAGTCCTGACAATTCCTCGAGAAAGACGTTCGAGAATTCCCTGAATACTGAAATATCCTCCGGCTTCCCTCTATCTGCCCTGGTGTCAACCACATAAGCCAAAAACGCCTCACAACCTTTCCTCATCATCTTCTTTGCTGTCAATGCTGAAACAATTCTGGGCGGACTCGCTTTTCTTTCCCCAATAAACACCACTCTTCTGTCATCACCCAAATCAAATTCCACTGTCTTTTGCTTACAATCCAAATGGGCATTGTACTTCTCCAACGTATCCATACCCAAAATCACGTCTAATCCTCCCATCTTTAGTGGCATCAAATCGACCACTAGAAGTTCTCCATCAATACATAGCTCACAGCCTCTAAACACTTGACTAATCACAATGTACTGGCCGATGGGAGTACTCACCATCAGCGGAGTATCCAATGGACTCACAATCCTATCACACACAGGTCTACTCGAAGAAACAAACGAGCGAGTAGAACCTGGATCAATCAAAACAAGCACATCATCAGCAAAGAGTCGAATCATACCAGTGACAACATCTGGAGTGGCCTCTGCATCCTCCCGAGTGATAGCAAACACTCTAGCCGGTGCCTGCCCTCTCGGTCTCCCCGGATGACTTACCCTCTTGGCTACATTTGAACTGCCCACTTCTGTTGCAGTCCTCTGACCCACAGTCTCTGACCTCTTGGAAGCTTGCATCTGAGATCCCTCTCTCCTGGACGGCTGAGGACACTCTCTGGCCCTGTGTCCTTTCTGCCCACAGTTGAAACATGCCCCCGTCAATCTGTAACACTCTCCATCATGGAAATTGCCGCAGTGCTCAAATTTAGGGACGGATGACTTGTCCCCATCTCCCCTCCTACTGCCGCCCACCGTGGAAGCTTGGTGAGAAACAGTAGAAGTCCACATCGGCCTAGGTCGGCTCGCACCACTGCTCCTCTCCTCTGACTGAACAGGGAAGCTCCTAGCACTCCTGTCTGGCATAGGAGTACTAGTGCTACCTCCTATCTTAAACTGCTCCCTGCCCTTTCTCTTCTTGTTTACAGCACTCTTAATATTCTCAATATTCTCCACTCTCAAAGCTGCCTCAACGAACTGTTGAAAATCACAAAAGTTCTGCACAATAACTTTCTCTCTGATGGCCAAGTGCAGACCCGACTCAAACCAGCAACATCTAGCAGCTTCACTCAACCTCAGATCTGAAGCATACCGGAATAGCTGTGTAAATCGACGCTCATACTCGTTGACTGTCATATCGCTCTGAGTAAGACTCAGGAACTCCCTCTGCTTCTGCTGAACATATACCTCAGATAGGTACTTCTTCTTATAAGCAACCACGAAATCCTGCCATGCCAACCCCATCGCCTCATCGACTTCCCGGTGCAGCCTCCCACCAAAGAAGAGCATCTCCTGGCAAGCAATTTGGCAAGATAGATGACTCTCTCGTCATCCTTACACTCCATCGGATCCAGCACTCTCTCAGTCTTTCTCAGCCAAGTCTTAGCTTCTTCTGGATCTGAAGTCCCAAAGAAATCAACTGCCCCATACTTCCTCAATCGATCAAACTGCTCCCCTCTCGAATCAATGAAAGAAGGGTCAGGGCATCGGCCCATAGCTTTGAACAAATGCAGGTGAAGGCCTCGAACAACCTCGGATCAAGTGGAGGCACTGGCTCCTGCGGAACCCGCGACTCGAGATCATGCGACGGCATGGGCTCACTACCTAGCCCTGAAGCCTCGGCCTCACAGATTTCGACTCATCGACTCATCTCTCCTCTCTAGTTGGAGAGTCAGGTGCAACAGATCCTTGCATAATTCCTCGTGTCCTTCTATAAGGTGGCATCGTACTCCTTCAAAGGGAAACACTATAGATTAGCTACTGGTCAATCTACATGTATGCATGATATGCATGTCACTTAATGTAACATCCCGTTACTGATGCGATGAGCATATTGGTTCTGTTATTGCATAAATTATGATCGAGTGCTTTGTGGCCTTTGATTATAAAGAGATAGATCATTTTGCACATGCATACATACTGACATGCATTCATGATTGTTCCAGCATTTAAATTGTGATTATGAGTTGAATTGTGAATTTTGAGATAATTGAGTTAGATTTGATTTAAAGTGAAATTAGGGATAATTTGAGTGAAATAGTGGAATTAGAGTGAGAATTGAACTTTAGGGAATTGGAAATTGAAAATTGAGTATGGAATCGAGTGTTTTACATTTTTTAGGAATTATGAGAATCTTTCTGGAATTTTTAGAGTTATGTGTCCGGACCGAAAAAATGACCTAGAGACTGATGACTTAGATTCCGGTTCCGAAAGTGAGTGGTGAATGGCTTGGAAAATTTGGATTTGTGAGTTTAGGAATTATTGTGATGAGTCATTGAAATTAGAGACTGAAATTTGAAAGAAATTGAGGGCTTATGAATTTGTGAGCAATAGGTTTAAATCTTTATATATATATGAGTTAGGTTTTGAATATTGGAGTTAAGCTTTTCCTTCTCCTTTCTCTTCTCTCCCCGTCGTCGACGTTGATCTTCTTCCCTTGGAGATTTCATTTGCTTTCCCTTTCATTGTGGTTGGAGAGTTGCTAGAAAGCTTGGTGAAGATGATGGTTGGCTTGGATTAAGAAGTTTACCGTGATTGTTAGAGCTTGAGAAGTTTTCGGAAGTTTTTAGGGTTTTCGGATTGATCTTCGATTTGGTAAGTTTTATGGCTTTAATGTTGTTATTTATTGCTGTTATATGCATTTATGGAATTTATGGTGAAGGATTGAGTAGTTAGGGTGTTAAATGCTGAGTTTAAAGAGTATTAATGGCGGAAAAATCGATTGGAGAAGACGCGGCTCGTTCGCACGTCGTGATGTCTGCGACTGGCCTCGCCGCGACGAGCCAGTGCGTGTTCGACGCGACGAGCGGGCCGAGTCGTCGCGACAAGCACGTGGATATTCGTCGCGACGAGCGTGTTTCACGCCGCGACGAACGTCCCTTCCCACGTCGCGACGAGGGACTCTTGGTCGCGACGACGAGGGGCAATTTCTGAAGTGAAATAAGTTGGTTTTTGGGGTGTATCTTTTAGTGTAGACCTCCAATTGAGGTGATTCTAGATTCGTTGTGAACTAGAGAAAGAGGTCTACGATTGTGGTAAAGAATAAGAGTCCGAATTTTAATTAGTGAGTTCTCAATTATCGAAAGAGAGTCTATTATAGTTTCAAATGCAACCTAAGAGTTATGTTATGACGATTGGAGTATAATTAGAGTTTGAATGAGAGATTTGTGAAATCAATGGATATTATTGATATAGTGAATAGTGGATTTTAGTTGTGAAGCGAGAGAAAACGAATTGGATTAGAGCGCTGAAAAATCATGATCATGCATCGTATAATTTTGAATAAGACATGTGCATTATCGAATTTATTTGATTGAGCATATGGTGATGAGAATTCGTTTGAATTGTTATAGAGGCACCGTTGGATCGTCAGTCCACGGATATTGCTAGTACTTTCAGGCAGTAGCTCGGAAGTTACAGGTGAGTAACCTAGTTAGTTCCTCGATCTTTTTGTGTTAAATGTGCTATGATTGTGTAAATTGTTTGGCAAATGTGAGTGCTTGAACTGTGAAATAAATATGCTGTGATTATGAGTAAATGTAATGAATGCTATAAGTGGAAGTGATCGATATATGTGCTATTGAATGTGCAAGTGTAAGTGCATGCTAGGCATGATTAGAATCGCTTAATAAACAGTTGTGACTGGAGCAATTAGTGATCAGAACTTTAAGCTCAACTATCAGTGAAAGGGCCTAAGGCCAAAAAGGGAATACTGCATACCTAGAGGGCTCTCCTATCCCTAAAGTGAGTGGGCAGTAGTGCATACCCAGAGGGCTCTCCTACTCGCCAAAAATGTGAATATTGACGCTCAATCACAACACTGACACAAAATGAGAAGTGGCATGCATTATGCATCAGATTGTAATGTGAAAAGTGAAAGTGCGTGTATTAAGTGATGATTTCTCAGTGATATATCAGATTTATGTTGTAGTGAAAATGTGTAAAGTGTCTGTTAGTGTTCCGATTGTGTATTGTGACTGTATGATATATTGATATGTATTATGTGTATATGCATGAGTTGGGTGAACCATCGATGATGGTTTCTCATTGAGTTCGCAAACTCACCCAACATTGTTAATATTTTTCAGGACAGCGTTAGTAGATTTCTTAGCTCCCGTGTTAGAGTTTTCCTGCAGTGCGAGTGCTTGGTCAAGCGAAGCGATGACACACAGGTCGGTCGGCTGGGGCGATTTTTGAGGATAACTTAGTATAGACTTTTGTATCAGTTTCCTTTTTGGGATATTGTGTTAGACTGTAGGGAACTGATAGACTTGTCTATACTTTTGGATTGATGTTATGAAATGAAAGATTATTGTGGTTTTAAATTTTAGTGATTTGCTTAGTGCGGTTTAATTGTATTGATGCCATGCGAGTATTTAGTGATAGTTGTGAGCGTAGCACTTCCTTCTTTGTAGATATGCGTCGAACGACCCACGGGTGTCCCATGCACTTCTATGGTGAGGGGCGCTATATTAGGTGGTATCAGAGCATTGTTTGACATCTTTTGGGCATAGTGTATTTTAGACTTGAATTTCAGTGAGAAAAGCGGAAATTGATCAGATTCTTTTTGTTGTAGGTCATCCGTCCTTGGGGATCAAGTGGATCAACCAGCTGACCTAGGATCCATGGGAGCTAGTAGAGAGTCCCCTGTGCCTCATTCTGATGAGCTACCTCCTAGAGTTCCCGTGAGACGGGAGAGGAGGTATGATAGACTGCGTAAGCAGGGAGTTGTTGACTTCTATGGTAGCACCGACCCTGCGGAGGTTGAGGGATGGTTGGAGAGGACAGAGAGAGTCCTCGATCAGATGGACTGCGAATCTGAGGAGCGCTTTGACTATGCAGTGTCTTTGCTTCAGAGTTCGGCTTACCAGTGATGGAAGACTGTTCCGGGCAGTTCTTCCAGGCCCTGTATGTTGACATGGGATAATTTTTTGAGGGCATTCAGGGATAACTTTATGCCCAAGGTGTATTTAGAGATGAAGATGCAGGAGTTTCTTGAGCTGAGATAGGGGTCGATGTCAGTGGCAGATTATGAGGTGCGATTTAATGAGCTGATGGGATATGCCTCTGCTTTGATTGCTTCAGAGTCTGACAGGTGTCGGAGGTTTGAGGACGGACTCAATATAGAGATCCGTACCAGATTGGCCCGATCGAACATGGGCACTTTTATTGAGATGAGGGCGGCAGTCGTGAGGATTGAGCAGCTGGTGAGGCAGAGTCAGCCTGAGGCTGGATCGGGACCCAGGGGCAAGAGGCCCAGTGATTGTCGGAACCCAACCCGGAGATCAGATCCCGACTGTTGGATCCCGTTTTCGGAACCCAACTCTCTTGCTTAAAATCGTGAAACCTGAGCGTGCTTATTACTTTGAAGGGTTATATTTTTTTTCATTCTTCATCCCTTGAACCCTTAAAGACATCATGAATTCATTCTCATGCTCAAAACGCTCCCAATATTTACTTACCAAAGTCCCTTAGAGTGCCCATGTACCTAATCATCATACTTGAACTTATTTCCACTACGTGTTCACCGAATTTGAAAAAATCAATATCTTAAATTCATTTGAAATTCTCATGTAAATCATAGCCTTATGACTCTTGTTTAATTTAAGATAAGAATTACTTCAATCGGAGTTATATAACTCAAGATACACTCCAAAAACCTAAAAGAGTTCATATCGGAAACATGCTCTCTTAACCGGCCTTTAACTTACTTTGATGAAAAATTTCTCAATTTAACTCCAAATAATCCCAATGTTTGTATCAAGGAAGATATATGTCTTATAAATCCAATGGTTCAAGCCTTACCTCAATTGGAGGTTGTATGAGGGATTTATGCCCAAAACAATGGACCATGCTCACTTCCAAAATCAAATTGAAACTCTTTTGGCACGATTGCCATAACTTTCTCTACAGATATCTAAATGCCTTCGTTCTAGTTCCATTTGAAAGATAACATCATGAATCTACAACTCGTATTAGAGGTCTCAAAATGAGATTCGGCCTCAAAACTGGTCAAAAACACGTTTTTCCCAAGGTGACCCGTAGCTGTCTGTTAAACGGACAGACATGTCCGTTTAACGGACACATACGGCCAAAAGTGTGCCAATTCGTCTGAGAAAGTCCGTTTAACGGACATCCGTGTCCGTCTAATGGACATACACATAACAAGGGGTCCTTTTGACTCGTAGCTGTCCGTTAAACGGACTTTCATGTCCGTTTAACGGACACGCCATTTTTCCAAAACTCCAAATCTTAAAACCAACTTCAATTCACTTGAGACTATCACCTTTCAAAGCTTATAACTTCTTATTCCTAGCTCCAATATGAGCATACTATACCTCCATGTAAAGATAACAAGATGAACTACAATTCTCATGAAGGATGCAAATGCTAATTCCATCATTAATCAAGGCAAAAAGCTACTCAAAGGACACTACTCATTAAAGACCAATGTAACAGTACATGAACAGTAACTGGATGTGTTCTTCACCTCATAACTTTTTAACCCTAAGTCCAAATGAGACAAATGATATACCCTTAGAAATATCTGAACTTCTACTACAATCTTCACGAAGACTTCCTGATCTAAATCAATCTCTAGTGGGGTCTAAAACTGAAGCGAAGTTCTGTCAAATTTTAGGAAAATTTGACAGCACTTCCCTTGAAAATGCAACTAACCAATTTTCAATTCTAATACTTCCACCTGCATAAAACTCAACATGCAACCTCATATAACACAACTTAATCCCAAGAGTAACTCCAAACTCAAATCAAGGCAACAACCGCACTCTTAATCATCTAATCATATCCAAGCTATACAATGATGCAATTGTACATTCACAACCATACTCAAGTCCATATTGCATTAATCATCATACATAAGAGTTTTACAATTTCATTGGCATTTCCTAGCCAAATTTCCAAGACCAATAACAATATCTCATTTACCTTATTCACTTGCTCATATGAATTACAACTATACATTTACATAACCAAACTTCAAATACACAATAAAACAAGCACAATCTGTCTTGATCCACTTCCACTTGATTTCTTGCTAAAAACCTGGAAATTGGAAAAATAGGGGGGGGGGGGGGGTTAGCTTGGGGAGCCCAAAAGGTTCTATGCTTATAACCAAATAATGAACAAAACAGTTTTTGAAGTCCATTTCCGTATTAATTTCCTTTGGATCATAAAACATTGTTTTCTTCAAAACTCTTGTCATTTTCTTGAAATAAAAAATCATTCATTTTTCAAAGGTTTATAAAATCATAAACTAAGAGCTCTTGTCATTTTCTTGAAATCACAAATCATTCATTTTTCAAACTTTCATGAAATCATGAATGCAATTCAACTTGTCACATTTCACATCATATATCACATATCACCTAACACATCATAATGGTTTGACAAGTCCACAATTCTTGGCAACCATACAGTCTCATTTAATGAGCCTATATGGGCAAATCTTTAGGAGTCCGTATCTTGGATCATCCTATGCCACAATCGGGCAGCCGGGCGAAGGCTTCTTCATGGTCATCGTGCACGAGACGTTTCTTGGGTGGACTTAACCTAACCCACATAAGATATAATCATGTCTTGAAACTTGATTGCCCAAAGGCAAAAATCTTGGAAATCTTGTTTTGCATAAATCATGCAAATTTTTCATAAATCATTTCATATGCAATGCATCATCATTCCTCAAGCAAAATCACATAACATCCGCATTCACATATCAAATCATCAATCATCCAATTCACATAACATTTTCAAATCATTCATACCATTGCACATCAATTATAGCAATTTCTCAAGGCATTCAAAACAATGAATTTGAAAACATTTTTATATTCTTAATTTCTTTGAAAATTATGTCAATGGCCCATTATTTAACTATAAACATAAAACCTACCTTATAATTCCTTGCTTGAAAATCTTGTTCCCTTGGCCTTCCCTTGCTTTCCATTCCTCTTTCCTCTCACCATTTTCCTCAAAATCAACAAAATTCTCAAATCAAAAGACATCCAAAATGCAACCATCCTAAGAACACAAATCATGAAATTGATCTTGGAATCACAATACCCATTCATTTTCTAAGCTTTCTCAACCATAACCCAAACAAAAGCTTAAACTTATACTCATCACTTACCTCAAATCTTTGTTCAAATAAGAGGTTCCTTGGCTTAGATTGTAGCTTGACTCTTCCTACACCTTTTTATCTCTTGAACTTTCTTCAAAATCTTCTTAAATCTCTTGAAAAATCCAACCCTAGAAAGCTTCTTCTTTCTTCCTTCTTCTTCTCATTCACGAAACCTCTCTCTTCTCTCCCTCTCAATTTCGTTCCTCTCTCTTCTCCTACTACTAACTCACTTATCCTCCTTCCTTTTATACTCTTACTAAGTCACTTAAGCCCATTTCTTCATTTAAGCCCATTTACTCTTCTCCTCTTCTTTCCTTCTTCCTTCCTTCTTCATTTAATTCATACTACAACTTAAGCCCAAGTCCACTTCATTTCCCCTAATTCCTTCTTATTTTCCTACTACAACTTAAGCCCATCTCATTTATATCCTCTCTTCTTTATTCATTTCATTTGGACCCAAAGCCCAATTTATTCTTCCTTCTTTCTTCTCATCCTACTAAGTCACTTAAATCCAAACTATTTCTTCTTCTTTTCATATGATTTAGGCCCATTATTCTCTTAGGCCCAATTAAACTCTAAACTCGTAAATTCAACTAACACATTTAATTGTATTAATTCATGACACCTAACTCATTACTCTCTTTTAATCCTCTTCTTTTTATATCACCACTTAAGCCCAACTTGAGTGTAACATCCCGTTACCGGAGTGACGGATATGTCAGTAATTTGGATCGGGTTAGAATTGGGTACAGGCAAATGTGACATCGTGCATGCATTATTATTTTTATAGATATCGGTAATGATTATTGATTTGCACAAGTATATATATATATATGTACATACATGTATGACAATTCCGAATTGATTGTGTATCGTAAATTGGTTATAATTGTACAGATGAGTATTGGTCAGAAAATTGGAAATTTAGTAATAAGTGTATAAATTAGGTTTTGAATATGGAATTGGAATGAAATGGAATTTAGAGGAATGGAAAGTGGAATATGAGTATAGGAATAGGTATTTGCTAATTTTGTGAATTTATGGGAACTTTTATGGGATTTTTAGAGTAATGGATCCGAACCGGAAAATTTGCTCAGTGACTGATTAATTAGATTTCGGGTTCGAGATTGATTGGAAATTGATATGAAACAATTGGGATTATAATTTCAGGATTTATTAGTTATGGTTATTGCGAAATTGGGAGAAAAATAGAATAAGAATTAGACTGATAGACTCTAAGTTTGGACTTGTGGCAACTAAATTGTCAAACAAGCCTTTAAAGCTTATATATATATATAAGTTTAAATGTTCATTTCTCACCATCGACGGTCGTGGGTGAGAAAAACTTGGGATTTGGAGTTCTTGAAGGATTTTCAAAGGATCGAAGCTTGAATCAAGTAAGTTTCTATATGTTTATGCCTTAAATAGTTTCATTTGATCATTGATTTGAGTAAGAAATTGGTTTAGAAATTCGGAAAATGTCGATGATAGGGTTTTCGTTGGTTTTAGGGTTGAATTTTGGGGATATTGATTGTTTGATGAAATAAAAGTTAGAGATTAGTTGTATATTATGTATGGAATTATTTAGAGTGATTTATAAGGAGAAAACTTGGATTTGGTGTTTTTATCTGTCGAGAACTGAGATTTCGGGTTTTCCGGCGAATCTGTGATCGCATGCACTGCTGTGCCATGACGAACACGCCTGGTGAAGCGAGGAGTCAAGAAGCGCCATGACGATAGGAGCGCGTGCTGGCGAGGAGAATTGGAAATTGGCTCGCAGCGGTGAGTATCTTGATGTCATGACGAGAGAGCGCTGTCATTCGCCGAGAGGGTTAAGCGCCATGCGAGGATGAGTGTTTTCCGAAAAGTGAATTGGTTAAGTTATTTGGAAATTTGAGAATTTTGAGGTTAAATTGGGATTGGTTAGTGATTAATAAGTGTTTAGTAAATTGAATTTTTGAGACTAGGAATTGCAAATTAGAAGAAATGAAATTAAGTGATTATGAGATGATTGTTACAAGTAATGAGCTTGAGGATTGACTTCAAATGAATTGGTTTCTAAATGATTAATTGGAATTTGGAGACTAAGAATATTGAATGGGTAAGAATGGAAATTCGGAATGTAATTATATGATTATTGGAATTGAGTGGTAAACGATTAGTGATTGTGATTCTAATTGAAATGTGATCTTAGAGTATGGAAATTTGTAAATTGATAAATGAGATCTGAATTGTTATGGACTAGAGTGAGAGTGATCCAATTGAGAAATTCGGAATTGAATAGGAAAGTCATAACATGTATAGTATTTATCGAAATTGCTATTGATTATTGAATTTGGCATGATTGGTAATGTGTGATTTATTTGATTTGATATAAAGGTTCCATGGATCGACATTCCACTTAATAAAGATTGGGACTTCCAAAGCAGAGTTTCGGAAGTGCGGTGAAGTAACCTAGTTGGTTTCTCAGCCTTATGTGTTTATTAATTATATGCATTGATTGCCGTGAGGAAGCGGATGGATAGATGTGTGATTGATTTGATTGATTTCGACCATGGGTGTTCGAAATATTTGACTGTGATATTGAAGTGCAAAGATGAGTAAATATGTATGAATGCATGAATGAATTAAATTGTAAATGCATTAGCGAAAATGATTGGAATTGTAAATGACTAAAATTGGGAAGTGACACATGCATTCATGCATCACTGAATGATCAGATAATGGTAGTTGTGACCGGTGGTACCAACGTATGCAGAGCCACGTGCTCAATGCATCGTGCCCACATCGGGCTTATCGAGGCGATCACGCCTAACGAGCATGAGAGCTTTAAGCTCAACGACAGGACCTCGTGTCCAACGATTGATAGAGCCTCAAAGCTCACCGCAGGCATATCATGCCCAATCGATTTCAGAGCCACCGCTCAACGTAAATGATTTCAAAGCACGGTCACAACAACGAAAAGAAAATGAAAGTGTCACGTGTGCATTGCATATGTGTATGATTGATCGAAATGTAAATTGACCGCAAATGAATGAGAGATGTGAATAAGGAAATTGCATGTGATATTACCGTAAATGCTACTGTGTTATGTGTATATGATTGTGAATGCATGAGTTGGGTGAACCATCGATGATGGTTTCTCATTGAGTTCACAAACTCACCCAACATTGCATCTATTTTTCAGAATTGAAGAGTACCCGTTAGTAAAGCGGGAGTATGTTTGCAGGATTCAAGTGAAGGTCGTGGTCGGGATCGGTGTCGTCACATCTGCATTAGTGTAGTGAGTTTATTAAGGGGCCCCATTTGTCTATGTGTCATTGTATTGTATTATCGAAATGTTTAGAAATGGCATTGGGCCCACTGGGTCATACATTTCTATATGTACATGATGATTGAGCACTATTGAGTGCTAATTAATGACCGAATTGTTCATATTTGAAAATGTTTTCATATTAAATCGGGCCCAGATTGATTATCGCTTTCCGTGACTCAACTGCTTTAAAAAGGAGAAAAGAAAAGAAAAATGTTATAACGAGATTTAAAAAGGTATTGAGTGTTTTAGTACGCCACCCTCGCGGGGCACGGGCTCGGATATCACCCTAGATGTCGGGTTCGTGTCTTGTCGGGAGTGGGGTGCTACAATATGTGGTATCGAGCCCGTATACAATCTTACATGCTCGAGAAAACGTATCAAAGTGCATGCATATAAGTCATGTCTCGGCAGATAGTGATGACTGATCCCCAGTATAGCATATGAGTCTCATACATGAGCCTGTACTAGTGATTTAAGTGGTTAGAAATAGTTAGGAAAAGATGATATGGAAAATGTGATAAATGGAAGTTGTGGAAATCAAGGAATAAGAACAAGTAGATGGTACGATATGAAAATTGGAGAATTAGTGTATTGGTACCGATGGGCGTGATATGAAATACTGAAACTAGAGTGATATAGGAACAATCAGTGAACGTGAAATAGATGTGAATATGTATAGAGGAAATATAGAGATATATGAGAAATGGCAAGATTGAAAGTATATAAGTAAAGTAAATGGAAATAAAATGTTTTATGATTAGAGTCACAACAAATGAAAGCGTGATGAGAGTTGTGATTGTTGTGATATGGATTTAAGTGTGATCGTGAAACGAAACAATGAAAAGATCGAAAGGTAAGAAAATGGTATTGATAGATGAAAAAAGCTGAACAGCTTGTTAAGGTCATTGGATTTGCCTATGCGAATGCACATCCGATAATGGAAATGATATCGAAATCAATTGGTGTGTTAGTGGATAACCGCCAAGTCTTATAGTTAAAATTCATGTGAGTTAGAGTAAGAAATGAAAGTGCTTATAGTGATTGAATTGGGAATGAAATGAGATTGTAATTAGGATATTGGTATGGTAAAATCCTCATGATCGAGGATAGGTGCAAAAGGAAAACGTGGTCAAAACTTTAATGAGATTGAGGTATCCTAAGCATAAGTGACTAATTGGTATATTGATGTAATAATTTTAAATGGTATGTACCCCAATGAACGGTATTAAAAGGATGCTCGTTATGTGGATTATGGCATAGATTGATCTTCACGGATAGCGTGAATAGTGAAATTGATTTCTAAGGTATTGAGAATAATCGATAAGAAATATGACGATCGTTGATGATTAGGAATTGAAAGAAGAATTTCCTGAATTGGATTTCGATTGGATGATGAGAATTGAAAAGTTTAGCATCGAAAGGACAAATTGGAGATAAATGTGAAATGAATGAAAAGTCGTTATTGGGAGTGTAAAAGATAGAATAAGTTATTAAGAAGGTATGTGTTACGATAATGTAAAGACTTGATTGTGTAAAATGATTATTGAACAAGAAAAGATATTAGTTGTGATTTGAGGAGAATACCGATGTTGGTATATTTTGTGAATATTGTAAAGGATAAAGTGGATTTGATAATGGTATTATTAACCCGTTTGACATGATATTGAATAAATCGCAATATGTGGAGAATCTAGTGTAAAGAAACGTGTGTCGAAATACATTTGATGAAATTGAGTAAGTTATGAGAAAATTGTTCCTCATTGAGATGTATGATATGTAAAAGTTATGCAAATTGATCATAGGTGTAAGGAGTTCATTATATTATCAAGAGTGAAATGTGTAGATTGAGTTTAAAGTGGATAGTGACCGTGATCATCGATGATCGATAGAATACATTTGAATAGTGAAGAAGATAAATTGGCATAGTTGAGGAAATTGTATAGTATGCAAGTTTTATAAGAGTGAATTTGATCTTGATTGAATAAGTAATGGATGAATTATTATTCTAACATGGTATTGGGAGATTAAAATGTAAATAGAGTTATTGATAAATGTGAAATTGTAAAGGACAGGTACATAAAGAAATTGGAGTTATTTTTCCAATATATAATCAATCCTAAAAATGTGTGGAGTGTATGATTGTATACTTTGGATATGTCCGAAATTGTTAAATGTTTTCGATCTTAGTCCCGATGATAATGTTCGAGGAAAATGTGTGAATTGTATGACTAATGATTGTAAAAGAGACACTTGGAGAAATTTTCAATTCGAGTATTGATCGTGTTATTTTAAATTTGAGGTGTTATAATAGGAAATGAATCAGAAAGATTAAAATGCGATCTATTGAAATAGAGTAAAGAGATTCTATGTGTATGGAGATCAAGATAATCGATGGGCGATTGGTATTTGATAACTTGATAATTTTAGTGTATTAGAAAGTGTTGTAAAGTTTGGAGATTCTATTCGACGAAATTGTTTTGGATATATATACGCTTATAAGGCAATAATGATTAAGTTATATGAGTGAATGGAAAATGACTATGCATTTGAGTGTTTGAATTTCGTTATTGAAACAAGTAGTGAGGCGATAAGATTATGATACCTAATGTAAGAATGAGTGTAAACCGTCGAGTTAGTAAAGCGAAAAAGAACGATTAGCGATTGGAATTCCAAGTCAAATGTGCAGTGTGTATTGAAAGCATGGCAAAATCCGAATTGAGAATCTTGAATAGTGGACCGTATTGAGAAATTGTGAATAGTTTAGCTATAAAGAAAATGAGTAATGTGAATGGATTAAGAAGTATGAGTAAAATTCATTAAGGGAACCATTAGTGAAAATTTTTTTTTCAAGGAATAATAATAAGAGGGTATTAGAAGAGTAATAGGAAGTAGAGTGTGACATTGAGTGTAGGTCTGATCTACAGGACTGATTGCTGATGTTAAATGTGAAACTAATATGTTGCTGGAATCCATAGGGTTATGAGATTGATGTATGGATTAGAGTGATTGTAAAAATATAGATTGTTAAATTGGTGATAACAAAATTCAAATTGATGAGAATGAATCAGATCGATGATTATCGAGATTATTGAAACCTTACGAGATTAGTAATTGGCATTGGAGAGATGCAATATGATAAGCGATACATGATATATTTCTAAATGTGTCACCTCGGCCAATCTATGTATTGATTGATATCATAGGAAAAAGGGAAATTAAATTCGTTATTAGTGGCCTTGATGTGACCGTGTTGTGAATCGATTTATGGATTGGCAAGTCAGTAAAATCCTAAAAGATGATTCGGATTCAAAGTGTTACAAAGACTGAATTAGAAAATAATGTTAGGATCCGAAACATGTGTTATCAATATTGGAAGTGATGAATTGTGAGTAAAAGGCAATGTAGAGTTAAGAAAGATTTGGCGAAATTATGCGTATGCGATAGGAAATAAGTGGAAATCGAGAATCAATGATCGTAAAGACTCTATCATCTTGACAATCGTACATGAAATTTCGAGGACGAAATTTTTATAAGGAGGAGAATTGTAACATCCTGCTACCGAGTGACGGTATGTCAAGAATTTAGGCTCGGGTTAGAATTGGAGTGCGAGCAAATGTGACATCGCATGCATTATTGTTTTATAGATATCGATAATGATTATTGATCGCACAAGTATATATATATATGTACATACATGTATGACAATTCCTAATTGATTGTGTATCGGAAATTGGTTATAATTGTACAGATGAGTATTGGTTGTGAAAATTGGAAATTTAGTAATAAGTGTATAAATTAGGTTTTGAATATGGAATTGGAATGAAATGGAATTTAGAGGAATGGAAAGTGGAATATGAGTATAGGAATGGGTATTTGCTAATTTTGTGAATTTATAGGAACTTTTATGGGATTTTAGAGTAATGGATCCGAACCAAAAATTTGCTCGATGGTGATTAATTAGATTTCGTCCGAGATTGATTGGAAATTGATATGAAACAATTGGGATTATAATTTCGGATTTATTAGTTATGGTTATCATGAAATTGGGAGAAAAATAGAATAAGAATTAGATCGATAGACTCTAAGTTTGGACTTGTGGCAACTAAATTACCAAACAAGCCTTTAAAGCTTATATATATATAAGTTTAATGTTCATTTCTCACCATCGATGGTCGTGGGTGAGAAAAACTTGGGATTTGAGTTCTTGAAGGATTTTCAAAGGATTGAAGCTTGAATCAAGTAAGTTTCTATATGTTTATGCCTTAAATAGTTTCATTTGATCATTGATTTGAGTAAGAAATTGGTTTAGAAATTCGGAAAATGTCGATGATAGGGTTTTCGTTGGTTTTAGGGTTGAATTTTGGGGATATTGATTGTTTGATGAAATAAAAGTTAGAGATTAGTTGTATATTATGTATGGAATTATTTAGGAGTGATTTATAAGGAGAAAACTTGGATTTGGTGTTTTTATCTGTCGAGAATCTGGAGATTTCTGGGTTTTTCTGGCGAATCTGCGATCATTGCCATGTGGCGCTGCGACGAACACGCCATGGCGAAGCGAGGAGTCATGAGCCTTGCCACGACGAGCGCGTGCTTGCAAGCGAGGAGAATTGAAATTGGCTCATGGCGGCGAGCATGCCGATGCCATGACGAGAGAGCGCGGTCACCATGGCGAGGGTTAAGCGCCACAGGATGAGTGTTTTCGAAAAGTGAATTGGTTAAGTTATTTGGAAATTTGAGAATTTTGAGGTTAAATTGGGATTGGTTAGTGATTAATAAGTGTTTAGTAAATTGAATTTTTGAGACTAGGAATTGCAAATTAGAAGAAGTGAAATTAAGTGATTATGAGATGATTGTTACAAGTAATGAGCTTGAGGATTGACTTCAAATGAATTGGTTTCTAAATGATTAATTGGAATTTGGAGACTAAGAATATTGAATGGGTAAGAATGGAAATTCGGAATGTAATTATATGATTATTGGAATTGAGTGGTAAACGATTAGTGATTGTGATTCTAATTGAAATGTGATCTTAGAGTATGGAAATTTGTAAATTGATAAATGAGATCTGGAATTGTTATGGACTAGAGTGAGAGTGATCCAATTGAGAAATTCAGGAATTGAATCGGGAAAGTCATAACATGTATAGTATTTATCGAAATTGCTATTGATTATTGAATTTGGCATGATTGGTAATGTGTGATTTATTTGATTTGATATAAAGGTTCCGATGGATCGACATTCCACGGACAAGATTGGGACTTCGGTGCGTAGCTCGGAAGTGCAGGTGAGTAACCTAGTTGGTTTCTCAGCCTTATGTGTTTATTAATTATATGCATTGATTGCCATGAGGAAGCGCGGATGGATAGATGTGTGATTGATTTGATTGATTTCGGACCATGGGTGTTCGAAATATTTGACTGTGATATTGAAGTGCAAAGATGAGTAAATATGTATGAATGCATGAATGAATTAAATTGTAAATGCATTAGCGAAAATGATTGGAATTGTAAATGACTAAAATTGGGAAGTGACACATGCATTCATGCATCATCAATGATCGATAATGGTAGTTGTGACCGGTGGTACTAACGTATGCAGAGCCACAGCTCAATGCATTTATGCTGCCACATCGGGCTTATCGTAGGCGATCACGCCTAACGATATGAGAGCTTTAAGCTCAACGCACAGACCTCGGGTCCAACGATTGATAGAGCCTCAGGCTCACCGCAGGCATATCATGCCTAATTCATTTCAGAGCCACCGCTCAACGTAAATGATTTCAAAGCACGGTCACAACAACGAAAAGAAAATGAAAGTGTCATGTGCATTGCATATGTGTATGTGATCGATCGAAATGTAAATTGACCGCAAATGAATGAGAGATGTGAATAAGGAAATTGCATGTGATATTACCGTAAATGCTACTGTGTGTTATGTGTATATGATTGTGAATGCATGAGTTGGGTGAACCATCGATGATGGTTTCTCATCGAGTTCGCAAACTCACCCAACATTGCATCTATTTTTCAGAATTGAAGAGTACCCGTTAGTAAAGCGGGAGTATGTTTGCAGGATTCAAGTGAAGGTCGTGGTCGGGATCGATGTCGTCACATCCGCATTAGTGTAGTGAGTTTATTAAGTGGGCCCCATTTGTCTATGTGTCATTGTATTGTATTCTCGAAATGTTTAGAAGTGGCATTGGGCCCGTTGGGTCATACATTTCTATATGTACATGATGATTGAGCACTATTGAGTGCTAGTTAATGATCAATTGTTCATATTTGAAAAATGTTTTCATATTAAATCGGGCCCAGATTGATTATCGCTTTCGCACTCAACTGCTTTTAAAAGGAGAAAAGAAAAGAAAATGTTATAACGAGATTTAAAAAGGTATTGAGTGTTTTAATACGCCACCCTCGCGGGGCACGGGCTCGGATATCACCGTAGATGTCGGGTTCGGGTCTTGTCGGGAGTGGGGTGCTACATTGAGTCCAAGGCCCATTTAACCCTTAATACATTTACAACCTTCATAACACCTTAATACACTTAATCCATGTCATATAGTCTTAGTCTAATCAACATGTTAATTAAATTTCCTTAACATGCTAATTAAGTCCACAAAATACAATAATGGAATTCCATTAAATCATGCCACCTAATTTCATGTCACCTTACCTTAAGCATATTTACATGTCAATTAATTCCACATTAATCCATCTCGTATTTAAACCATATCTTCCATTTCATTTCAATTTCAAGAATTCTTAACTTCTTTACTCATGAATAATCATTCAAAAATCCTTATTTAATAATCCTAGCTTACCAAAAAGATTCGGGGTCCAATAGTGATAGTTAGGGCAGTGCTAGTAGAGGGTCCAACAAGCGCCAGAGCAGGCCCTTCAGGTTCGCTGGAGGAACTCGGCAATCTGGTTTTGGGCAGAGGGGCAGATTTGCTCAGTCTAGTGGTGGCCGTAGCGGTGCTAGAGGTTCAGGCCAAATTATCCCGCTATGTGAGTATTGTGAGAGGAGACATAGTGGGGAGTGCTAGAGGTTCACCGGAGCGTATCTCAAGTGTGGTTCCATGGACCATCAGCTCCGAGAGTGTCCTTTTACTGTGGAGGCCCAGTCTGCTATGACTGGTAGATCAGGCAGTACTACCACGGTGCAGCAGAGTCGTGGAGGTGGATCTGGATGGAGAGGCCGAGGTAGAGGCCGAGGCCGAGCTGAGGGGTCCGTAGTGGGGTCCGAGGGACCGAGCAGCCGTCAGCAGTCCCAGGCTAGAGTCTATGCTATGACTCGGTAGGAGGCTCAGGAGTCTCCAGATGTTGTTGCGGGTATGCTTTCGATTTCTGGCTTTGAAGCATACGCATTGATGGATCCTGGATCCACTCACTCTTTCATTGCACCGCATGTGGCATGTAGACTGCATTGTGATATGGAGAGATTGCAGTGTGGGTTAGAGGTGAGTACACCTCTAGGTAGTACGAAAGTTTTGGGAGAGGTCTGCAAAGGGTGTCCGATAGTGATTGATCAGGCAGAGTTGAGTGCAGACCTGATAGTTTTGCCTCTGAGAGAGATAGATGTGATTCTAGGGATGGACTGGCTTAATGCGCATAGGGCTGTGATGGATTGTTATACCAAGGAGGTTGTGTTAGAATCTCCTGGTCAGCTTAGAGTTGTTTTTCGAGGTGTTAGTCAGGCAGTGCCAACTAGGATGATTTCCTTTTTGAATGCCCTGAGGTTGATACAGGGAGGTTGTGAGGAGTATTTGGCTCATGTGGTTGATACCGGGATTGAGCAGAGGTTGCAGGATATTCCCATGATTAGGAAATTTCTGGATGTGTTCCCCGATGAGTTACTGGGTTTGCCACCGGATCGGGAGACGGAGTTTGAGATTGACCTCATTCTAGGTACCGCTCCTATATCTATAGCTCCATATAGGATGGCACCGGTGGAACTGAGGGAGCTTAAGGCTCAGTTGCAAGAGTTGTTGGATAAGGGGTTCATTAGACCCAGTGTTTCGCCGTGGGGAGCTCCAGTGTTGTTTGTGAAGAAGAAGGACGGGACTTTGAGGTTGTGCATCGATTATAGACAGCTGAATCGAGTGACAGTGAAGAATAAGTATCCACTGCCTAGAATCGATGATCTATTTGATCAGTTGCAGGGAGCTCAGGTGTTTACTAAGTTGGATCTGAGGTCAGGGTATTATCAGTTGAGGATTGCGGAGGCCGATGTGCCTAAGAGTACTTTCAGGAACAGGTATGGGCATTTCGAGTTCTTAGTGATGCCGTTCGGGTTGACCAATGCCCCGGCAGCCTTCATGGCCTTGATGAATAAGGTTTTTCAGCCCTACCTGGATCAGTTCGTGATTGTGTTCATTGATGATATTTTAGTGTATTCAAGGAGTAGACAGGAGCATGCGGAGCATCTGAGGATTGTGTTGCAGATCATGAGGGAGAGATAGCTGTATACCAAATTCACGAAATGTGAATTCTGGCTGGATGAGGTAGTTTTTCTAGGCCATATTGTGTCTGGTGAGGGTATCCGGGTGGATCCTCACAAGATTGAGGCGGTGAGGAGTTGGGAGGTTCCCAGGAACGTGTCAGAGGTTCGGAGTTTCCTTGGTTTAGCAAGATATTACCGGAGGTTTGTTGAGGGGTTTTCAGTGATCTCGGCCCCTTTGACAAAACTTCTGAGGAAGAATGTGGCTTTCAGATGGACTGATGAGTGTCAGAGGAGCTTAGACATCGATTGACTACGGTGCCAGTGTTAGCTTTGCCGTCAGGGTCCGGAGGTTTCGAAGTATTTAGTGATGCTTCGCAACAGGGATTAGGCAGTGTTCTGATGCAGCGTGGGAGAGTTATAGCGTATGCCTCGAGACAGTTGAGGTCTCACAAGGTTAATTATCCAGTGCATGATTTGGAGTTGGCTGCAGTGGTGTTTGCTCTGAAGATCTGGAGATATTATTTGTATGAGGAGACGTTCCAGATCTTCATTGATAATAAGAGTCTGAGATATCTGTTGAGTCAGCGAGAGTTGAATCTGAGACAGAGGAGATGGATTGAGCTATTGAAGGACTATGACTTCACGATTGAGTATCACCCAGGGAAGGCCAATGTGGTGGCAGATGCGTTGAGTAAGAGATCTCATATCAGTGCGGCTCAGATTCAGATTGAGAGATTGCCTAGCCTGATTCAGTTGAGAGCGCTTAATGTGCAGATGGATTTGGCTCAGAATGGAGCTTTGATCGCTACTCTGAGGTTGAGGCCGATGTTACAGGACAGGATCAGGAGAGCCCAGGATCAGGATTCCGTGTTAGTGACATGGATGGATAGAGTCAGATCAGGATTGACTGCTGATTTCGAGTTGAGAGATGGGACTCTTTGGATGGGTCAGAGGTTGTGTGTGCCAGATGTTGATGATTTGAGGCGAGAGATTTTGGAGGAGGCGCATGTGGCCGCTTATGCGATGCATCCTGGCGTTACCAATATGTATAATACCCTTAAGTTGCATTTCTTGTGGCCAGGTATGAAGAGGCAAGTGGCAGAGTTCGTTTCTCGGTGTTTGACGTGCCAGCAGGTCAAGGCTGAGCACCAGGCCCCAGTTGGGAGATTGCATTCATTACCCATTCCGGAGTGAAAATGAGAGCGGATTACTATAGATTTTATTATGGGGTTGCCTAGGACGCTGAGGCAGCATGATGCGATCTGGGTCATAGTGGACCGGTTGACCAAATCGGCTCACTTCTTGCCAGTGCGAGAGAATAATACTCTCGATCGCCGGCCCGTAAGTATGTGTGGAGAGATTGTGCGACTGCATGAGGTCCCAGTATCAATAGTGTCAGATAGGGATCCCAGATTTACTTCGAGGTTCTGAAGGAGCCTCCAGTCAGCTTTGGGTTCGAGGTTGAACTTTAATACAACATTTCATCCTCGCATGGATGGGCGAGTGAGAGGACGATCAAGATGCTGAGGATATGCCGAGAGCTTGGTATTAGAGTTCGAAGTGCTTGGGATCGATGCTTGGCTCTCGTTGAGTTTATGCAATAATCGATGCAGAGCGATGATAGGATGGCACCGTATGAGGCCTTATATGGGAGACCGTGTAGATCACCTCTTTATTGGGATGAAGAGGGTGTGAGGATGCTTGAGGGTCCCGAGCTGATCCAGGATACAGTGGATAAAGTGAGATTGATTCGGAGTCGCATCAAGACGACTCAGGATAGACAGAAGAGTTATGTGGATCAGCATCGGCGTGAGATGGAGTACAGTGTGGGCGATAGAGTGTTCCTCCGAGTGTCACCTTAGAGAGGAGTGCTGAGATTTGGCCGTAAGGGCAAGTTGAGTCCTCGGTATATCGGTCCGTATGAGATTACTGAGAGGATTGGACCGTTGGCCTATAGATTGGCTTTGCCTAGTGAGATGTCCCAGTTGCATGATGTGTTTCATGTGAGTATGCTCCGGAGATACCGATCAGATCCGACTCATGTGATTCCGGCTCAAGAGATTGAGATAGCTAGTGATCTGAGTTATGTTGAGGAGCCAGTGCGGATTATCGGATCTCGGGTCAAGCAATTGAGGAGCAGGGTGATTCCACTGGTGAAAGTCCTATGGAAAAACCACTCATCAGAGGAAGCAATTTGGTAGACTGAGGAGCACAGGAGGAGGCAGTACCCTCATCTGTTCGACCAGTCAGGTATGAAATTTCGGGACGAAATTTTTATTAGGAGGGGAGAATTGTAACATCCCGTTACCGATGCGATGAGCATATTGGTTCTGTTATTGCATAAATTGTGATCGAGTGCTTTGTGGCCTCTGATTATAAAGAGATAGATCTTTTTGCACATGCATACATAGTGACATGCATTCATGATTTTTCCAGCATTTAAATTGTGATTATGAGTTGAATTGTGAATTTTGAGATAATTGAGTTAGATTTGATTTAAAGTGAAATTAGGGATAATTTGAGTGAAATAGTGGAATTAGACTGAGAATTGAACTTTAGGGAATTGGAAATTGAAAATTGAGTATGGGATCGAGTGTTTTACATTTTTGAGAAATTATGGGAATCTTTCTAGAATTTTTAGAGTTATGTGTCCAGACCGGAAAAATGACCTAGAGACTGATGACTTAGATTCCGGTTTCGAAAGTGAGTGGTGAATGGCTTGGAAAATTTGGATTTGTGAGTTTAGGAATTATTGTGACGAGCCATTGAAATTAGAGACTGAAATTTGAAAGAAATTGAGGGCTTATGAATTTGTGAGCAATAGGTTTAAATCTTTATATATATATGAGTTAGGTTTTGAATATTGGAGTTAAGCTTTTCCTTCTCCTTTCTCTTCTCTCCCCGTCGTCGATGTTGATCTTCTTCCCTTGGAGATTTCACTTGCTTTCCCTTTCATTGTGGTTGGAGAGTTGCTAGAAAGCTTGGTGAAGATGATGGTTGGCTTGGATTAAGGAGTTTACCGTGATTGTTAGAGCATGAGAAGTTTTCGGAAGTTTTTAGGGTTTTCGGATTGATCTTCGATTTGGTAAGTTTTATGGCTTTAATGTTGTTATTTATTGCCGTTATATGCATTTATGGCATTTATGGTGAAGGATTGAGTAGTTAGGGTGTTAAATGCTGAGTTTAAAGAGTATTAATGGCGGAAAAATCGATTGGAGAAGACGCGACTCGTTCGCACGTCGCGACGTCTGCGACTGGCCTCACCGCGACGAGCCAGTGTGTGTTCGACGCGACGAGCGGGTCGAGTCGTTGCGACAAGCGCGTGGATATTCGTCGCGACGAGCGTGTTTCCACGCCGCGACGAACGTCCCTTCCCACGTCGCGACGAGGGGCAATTTTTGAAGTGAAATAAGTTGGTTTTTGGGGTGTATCTTTTAGTGTAGACCTCCAATTGAGGTGATTCCAGATTCGTTGTGAACTAGAGAAAGAGGTCTAAGATTGTGGTAAAGAATAAGAGTTTGAATTTTAATTAGCGAGTTCTTAATTATCGAAAGAGAGTCTATTATAGTTTCAAATGCAACCTAAGAGTTATGTTATGACGATTGGAGTATAATTAGAGTTTGAATGAGAGATTTGTGAAATCAATGGATATTATTGATCTAGTGAATAGTGGATTTTAGTTGTGAAGTGAGAGAAAGCAGATTGGATTAGAGCGCTGGAAAATCATGATCATGCATCGTATAATTTTGAATAAGACATGTGCATTATCGAATTTATTTGATTGAGCATAGGTGATGAGAATTCGTTTGAATTGTTATAGAGGCACCGTTGGATCGTCAGTCCACGGATATTGCTGGTACTTCCAGGCAGTAGCTCGGAAGTTACAGGTGAGTAACCTAGTTGGTTCCTCGATCTTTTTGTGTTAAATGTGCTGTGATTGTGTAAATTGTTTGGCAAATGTGAGTGATTGAACTGTGAAATAAATGTGCTGTGATTATGAGTAAATGTGATGAATGCTATAAGTGGAAGTGATCGATATATGTGCTATTGAATGTGCAAGTGTAAGTGCATGCTAGGCATGATTAGAATCGCTTAATAAACAGTTGTGACTGGAGCAATTAGTGATCAGAGCTTTAAGCTCGACTATCAGTGAAAGGGCCTAAGGCCAAAAAGGGAATAGTGCATACCCAGAGGGCTCTCCTATCCCTAAAGTGAGTGGGCAGTAGTGCATACCCAGAGGGCTCTCCTACTCGCCAAAAATGCCAATATTGACGCTCAGTCACAACACTGACACAAAATGAGAAGTGGCATGCATTATGCATCAGATTGTAATGTAAAATGTGAAAGTGCATGTATTAAGTGATGATTGCTCAGTGATATATCATATTTATGTTGTAGTGAAAATGTGTAAAGTGTCTGTTAGTGTTCCGATTGTGTATTATGACTGTGTGATATATTGATATGTATTATGTGTATATGCATGAGTTGGGTGAACCATCGATGATGGTTTCTCATTGAGTTCGCAAACTCACCCAACATTGCTAATATTTTTCAGGACAGCGTTAGTAGATTTTTTAGCTCCCGTGTTAGAGTTTTCCTGCAGTGCGAGTGCTTGGTCAAGCGAAGCGATGGCGCATAGGTTGGTCAGCTAGGGCGATTTTTTAGGATAACTTAGTATAGACTTTTGTATCAGTTTCCTTTTTGGGATATTGTGTTAGACTGTAGGGAACTGATATACTTGTTTATACTTTTGGATTGATGTTATGAAATGAAAGATTTCTGTGGTTTTAAATTTTAGTGATTTGCTTAGTGCGGTTTAATTGTATTGATGCCATGCGAGTATTTAGTGATAGTTGTGAGCGTAGGACTTCCTTGCTGTAGGATATGCGTCGGAACGACCCACGGGTGTGTCGGTGCGTACCCTATGGTAAGGGGGCGCTACACTTAATCAATGCAACAATTAATCAAATATCAAACAAGTCGTCCTATATGCATTCTAAGCCAAGGACACTAAACCTAGGCGCTCTGATACCAAACATGTTGGGTCTGGGCCCCGAATCTCCATTCCTGAGGCGGCCCCTCGGGTCACACGGCGACGGGCGCCCCATAACGTCGAACCCGATCCCAACATTTGCACATATACATAGACATAGTTCGATCATAATTCGCACACAACCATCCTCATACAATCAAGCACTTACACATGCATTTAAATCACGAATTACACTCATGCCAGTACAACCTGAAGACATTTAACAAGTGTTCAAAATCATCCAAAATACAAAATAAGTTTCAATTCAAAAATACATGAAAATGCTCTATAATAATATGTTCGGAGGGCCAACCAAAATACGAACTTAAGGCAAAACTCCTAATTAGCTCGAAGTTTTCGATGCCTCGCAAGCTCAAAGATCGTCCTGCTCTGCACCTGAGGAGGGAAAGTAATGGGTTGAGCTACACAGCTCAGTGGCTAATATAATTATAGCCATCGACAACTAGCACAAGTCCCAGCATATGAATGTATATATATTATATATATATAGGCATCATTTCAAGCATTCATATGCCAATCATCAATTTACGCATTCAAGATAATTAATTCAATTCATAAATATGTCACAAAGTATGCTTCACAAATAATAATTCACGTATGCAATGCACATTACAATGGCTCGAGGGTTCCATGGAAACAAAAGGGAGAAACCGAAGTTTACACCCTGAACGAAATGAGTCCATTCGGATCTCATAGGCCACAAGCGGGCAGCCGGGAGAAGGCTCTTGTCTAAGTGCACGTGACGAACGAAATGGTTCCACTCTTGCCCAAACAAAAGCACATAATCATGCTCATAATAATTCTATCAGATGATATGCTTTCAATCTTTCATTTATTCAAAATGCCATGACCGAAGTCTAGGCATAACATGCTCAAAATTGAAATAACTTCTCATGGTTCTTTCAAAGTATGCAAAATCAAAAGCATTCAAATCTTATAACAAATCATATGTAACATACAAACATATAACATATATTCACACATAGGCAAGAATTTGCCTAATCACACAATAACTATAAGTACATTACCCACCTAAGATCGCTCGAGTAGTCGACTCACTGGTGTCCTTCCTCTTGCGATGGAATTGGGTCAGCTTGGTTTCCTATAACAAACTAAGTTTCCATTCGATCAATATCCCAGAAAAATAATCAAAGCGTGGAAATCCAAAATAAAGCATTAAAGGTCTACATTCGACTTCCTCATAAAATCCCGAACCCTTAGAGACTAATTCCGAACTTCCCTTCTTCATATAACTCGTAGCCCTCTATTTCTAGTTCACAACAAATCCAAAATCACCTCAATCAGACATCTACAATCCAAGATATGCCCACAAATCTCCTTCAGCAAACTTGGATGTTCGCCATTCTGAAGGGACGCCACAAGCGAAATAAATTTCTTCAGACGTCATGACGTCGTCCCTCACGCACGCGTCGCGATTTAACGCTTCTCTCTCTCGCACGTCATGATTTAACATTTTCCCCGTTGCGGATTTAATTTATTTTTATTCGTCATGACGAACGCCACGTCATGGCGTGTTCATACGCCGTCGCGACGCAAGTGTCCGAGCTCGACTCAAACCCAGATTTCTGAAATTTTCAACTTCAATCTCTTCCCAAACTCAATTGCAACACACCTAAACCTTAAATCAAGACTTATACTACATTTCTAACTCATTCTAAGCTTCAAATCCATCACAAACACATCAACCCAACGAAATCCCTACATTTATGCCCTAAAACCCTAAAACCTTCGATTCTCACATATTCAACATTCTCTAGGTTTAAATCTAACCATAACAAGTTTGAAGGAAGCTAAACTTACAAGAAATTGCTTCGAATCGTCAGAAATCACAAGAATCGCAAAATCCTCTATTCTCTTCTCTTCTTCTCCACCGACGACTTCTCCTCTTCTCTTTTCTCCTTCTTTTCTTTCTTCTCTTTTCTTTTCTCTTAACCTAAGGAAAAGGGTAAATACCATGATACCCCTCTTAGCAAGGCTTAAACTAATCCAACTCAAGCAAACTTCCTGAAGTGCCCTCATAACTTTTACCCTATAATCCCCATATAAAACCACATCATAACGAATTAAGCTCAAATAAACCGAAAATTATCCACTAATACTCCCAAATTAATCAAACTAAGGCATAATCACTCAATTATCAAAATTTATGCTTAATGACATCATAAAAAAAAATTCGGGGCCTAACAACTGACTTCTTCTCTCTTGCATATCCCACTTTCTTTTCCTCAATTGTTCAGTCACTCACCATTGGGCCTTTAATTTTATTCTTTTCTCTCATAACCTCTTTTCTTTCTTTTTTTTTCACCTCACTAATTGAATCCCCGCACAACTTCATCTGCATATCTACTTATAAAGAATGCAACAACTACTTGCTTACTAACTTTGACTTCATCACTTTCATTCAACCATTGTAGTCTATATGGATTAGGGTGTTTATCTCATTTCAACCCTGACTTTTCTACCAAAGTAATTCTAGTCATATTAGTGCTACTACTCCCATCTATAATCATGTTATAAGCTTTCCCACCAACTAAGCATTTAGTATGAAATATATTCTCCTTTTTTTTCTAGGCTATCTTCCTTCACATTTAAGTTTATTGCACGTCTAGCAATAAAAGATTCACCCTCCATAACATAGTTAACATTCTCATCAACACTATAATAATCTTCTAAAGGTGGCATACTCAAATCACTTCGATCAAACTCATTACCATCATCAGACTCAAAAATAATTTCACCACCCTTAATAAACATTATCTTCCTCTTAGGACAATCGGATGCATAATGACCACACACTTGACATTTAAAGCACTTAATATCCCTATGTTTAAAAGGTTTAGAGGATGGATCAATAGTACTTTCTTAAATTGAAGTACTCTTATCCTTGCCTTTATTTGACTCATTGCCTTTCTCCTTAAAATCTGAATAGTGCTCCTCTTCTTATCTTCATTTTTGCTCCATTTTGGATTTTATTTCTTGCTGGAATTTGAGAAAGGCTTGGCTACCCTTCTTTGTTTTTGTTATCTCCCTACCTATATGGCAATATTCACCAAGTCCTCTATCTTTACATAATGTTGCAACTCAACCACATCAGTAATTTCCCTATTCAATCTACCCATGAACTGAGCCATTGTCACCTCTTCATCTTCTTTTATGTTAGCTTTAATCAATAGTATTTCTATCTTCTTGTGATAATCTTCTACTAATCTAGTTCCTTGTGCAAGTCTATGTAATCGTTGGTGCAACTCTCTATATTAATAAGGTGGCACAAACCTCTTCTTTATCACTCTTTTCATCTCTTCTCAAGTGGATATGGATGTTTCCCTATTCCTCCTATTTTTTACCAATTCATCTCACCAAACTAATGCATAATCAAAGAATTCCACTACTGCCAATCTCACTTGTTTTTTAATCTTCATAACAGTTGTGACAAACAAAAATCATGTTCGCCTTTTTTTCCATTCCAAGTACGCTTCAACATCATTCCTTCTTTTGAAGGACATAATTTTCATCTTGATGGCACTAATGTTGCTATCTTTTCTCCTCACTTATTCTTCGCTCCTTACTCTACCCCTCACGAATTGTACTTCATCTTCATACTCATCATTCATTCTTTCCATTTCTTACTTCAATTCTTATAACAGCCAATTGATTTACTACGATTTTGGATTCTACTGACTTCATTAATTCTCTCATCCATCCCATCCATCATATTAGATAACTTCTTAAACTCATTCATGGATGCCTTATACATCACTTTCAATCAGGCACATTGTCATTCTCCCCATGTAACAGTTCCTTTCCACCCCTTCTACTGGCTATTCTTATGTTAAAAGCTACATGAAAAATGGTTAGCAATAAAAGATAAACTTCCTTATGTGTTTCACTTAAAAGATGACACTCCACTTTTGTTTCACTCAAAATTGACTTTTTCCTTCTTTTAAGCTTACACACTCAAGGCTCTTTCCAATCAAACTTATTGTCCTCAATTGTACTTCAGAATTTAATTTCCAATTAAGGTAATGCATAAACAACAAATTAAGATTTAAGAATGCAATTAAAATAGTTAAGAAAGACGATGGGCAAAAAACTAGAAGCAAATATACCGAAATGAATGAAGGCAAAATGAGCACACAAGAGGAATGATATATGATGCCCAAAAAAAGAATTTAAATTAACAAGAATCAATTTGTTAATTATGTTGTAAATGGAAATAATAATAATAATAATAATAAGAGAAAAAATAGAAACTTAGAATGAAGGAAAGACACTCAATAAAATAAGAAGCCAACAAAAGAAAATCTTATAATCACATCAACCCCAAAGATATAATTTGTTTTTTCAACTAAATTTTTAATCAAAAAGAATCGCTTAAATCTCTTTAACGCTAAATTTTAAATTTTTTTTCCATTTTTCCATTTTTTGACTTTTTTCTACACAATAACAATATGAGCTCTAATTTCAAATTCTAATGAAAATAATAGTAATACCAACATATAAACACAAGATAAATAAGCCAATCCAGACTCTGATACTAAATGATGCGGAATCCTAAGGCTTAAAAACTTGAAAGCCTTTAAACACACACTTTAGTTAGAACATGAACAAGACAAAATTCCCAACCCTAATGAACCCCTAATTAATTATATAAAAGAAAATGCATATAATAAGGTTGATTTGAAAATAAGAATAGAAATTTGCCACAAGTATTTACCTTGATAAGAATTATATTCTTGATACAATAGAATAAGACAAGAAATCCTCCCATATAGAATTCATTTTTCATCCATTCTAACCCTAGACATTGTTTATTATAATGTATTTATACCCCTTGAAAGATAGAACCTAACTATGAAAAAGGCCTTCAAACATGGGTCTTCCACCAAAATAACTAAAACCTAAACTAATATTTCTAAAATACGGCCATTAAACCTAAAAAGGTTTAAATTAAAATAAGCCCAAAACACAAACAATAAGCTACCTAGCTTGATTAGTTTTGATGCTGTTGACCCTCATTGTTTCTTGAGATTTCATACCATCTATAATTCGACCCATGTAGGATTGAAGAGCTTCTTTGAATTGCTTAGCTCTTAATCTTATTATTGATCCCTCCAGCATTACTAGTTCATCTTTAGTTTCATTTTTTTTTACAAAATGCCATGGTCGTGCTCACATCGTCTGGTCTCTAGAAACATATCCTCACCACTTGTCATCTTCACAATATTCTTTAAAGTTAGAGTTGTATCAATTTTTGAAAGTGGAGGGACTTGAATACATGTAAATATTTTTTCAAGAAAGAAACATATTGAGATTATATATGTTGGATCGCGTATGGTCCGAGTATTCACAATACGCTGCGGAAAAGACCATACAAAAACATCACGTATAATCGAAAACACGAGGATTAACGAAAATACCTTATTTTCGTGAGTGGATTGCTTCTTTTTCTTTTTCGGATTCCAAGACACTGCAAATCGCTAATGTCCTCTACCGGTATCCACACGAGCATGCACGATCCGGCTCTGGTCAGAAGTGTGCTAGCACGTCCCAAAACCTTTCGAACGCCGCACGATCTTTCTCTTGGATGGCGGCTAGGGTTTCCTGACAATTGTGTCGTTAACCTAATGAGACCTAAGCTTATCTATTTATAGAGAAACCCTAATCTCATTCAGGCCCTATTAAGTTTCGGCCCATTATATCATATATAATAAAAGCCCAACAACTTAATTAAATCTAGCCCAATAAATATATCTAAATATATTTATTCAACACCTAATAAATTAGGTCCAAGAGAATAAGCCTGCATCACATCACTCTTTGTGTGCGACCACAGAGGCTCATTTGATGTTGGCAATGGGTTTGATTACACTTCAAGGCCCATAAGTCATAAGCGGCCTCTAGCAAGACATTATGACTACCCAAATCAAATGAGGATCGATAATCCGATTTAACTCAGAATTATGATTATAGGCTCATTCCTTTTGTAACACGATATCAAGATTAATCACAAGGCATGGTACATGTCAACCTTTGATTAATCATAGTTTCTTGATCCCCAAGTTGACTGATTATAACAAATGACATTGATGAATCTTCATCAATTCATTTGAGCACGGCCATGCATTTCTTCAGTCACACTTGTCAAGAGGCTCAATGATATCTCTCTCATTTAAGAGAGGTACAAATCCCATCTACGTCATTCACATCCCTCCGCATGATTCATTTAGTATCCAACATAAGACTATATGTTATTCGGTTAAAAATAACTTAGTCTAATATCAAAACACTAAATTCCTCATGTAGGGAACCATGATGACTTCAGGTCAAAGGACTAAAGTCAAACCATATAAAGAATCACTAATGACATGAAACCATGTAGTATTCTTTATGTGGGTCGGTCCAATATATGTTCTCTAACATATATCTATGTTTCGATTTGATATCTCATATCCATGATCAAGAAACGTGATCATCAATCGTAACACATACTAGTCTTAATTCATTATTGTTCCACCAATAATGATCGACCGTGACGATCTAGAATAGTGTTATAACGCTTATGGTTTTACTATCAAGTCACATACTTGATGACATAAGTCTAATACTATTCATGGAATGTAAATCACATTACATAAACGAAATACATGCATATATAAAGGAATACCTCTTAATATATTATGAACAAGTCATAATGTTAATACATGAATCACAAATATCCATTGGCCTAGGGCACACTACTAACAATCTCCCACTTGCACTAGGCCTAATCGGTCAGATATCTAATACCCATAGACCTCGTATGACTCTCATGTTTAGGCTGTGGAAGAGGCTTAGTTAGTGGATCGGCAATGTTGTCATCTGTGCCCACTTTGCATATCTTCACGCCTCTCTCCCACCGATCTCTAATCGATGGAAACGTCTGAGTATGTGTTTGGATTTATGATGCAAGCTTGGTTCCTTAGCCTGTGCTATAGCCTCATTATTATCACAATAAAGGTCTATAGGACTTGCAATGCTAGGAACAACTCCAAGTTTAGTAATGAACTTCCGATCCATACTGACTTCCTTAGTGCATCCGATGCAAAGAATGTACTCACTTCAGCCAGAATCAACAACGTTGTCTTGCTTTGAACTTTTCCAGCTCACTACACCTCCATTCAAACAGTAACACAAAACTTGATTACGATCTAAAATCATCTATGTCGATCGAAAACCAAAGATCGGTGTAACCATTTACAACGAGCTCTCCTTCAAGTCCTCCATGACTAGAACATATCCTTAGTTATTCTCAAGTACTTAAGGATGTTCTTAATCGCTATCCAAAGGACTCTCACCATAATTAGATTGGTATCTACTTATTATGCTCAAAGCATGTGAGACATCCGTCGAGTACATAACATGGCATACATGATAGATCCAATTGCGGATGCATATGGAATCTTACTCATGCGCCAAGCTCCTTATCCAAGTAGGACAATCCTTCTTAGAAAGCTTGATTCCATATGACATAGGTAAGAATCCTCTCTTGGAATCTTGCATACTAAACCTTTTCAAGACCTTATCTATGTATGTACTCGACTTAGGCCTATAAGCTTTCTTGATCTATCTCTATAGACCTTAATGCCTAAAACATAGGCAGCCTCACCTAAGTCTTTCATTGAGAAACGCTTCCTTAACCAAATCTTGACACTGTAAGGTCGGAATATCGCTTCCAATGAGCAATATGTCATCAACATATAAAGCTAAAAGACAACAGACTCCCACTAACCTTTTGTAAACACAAGGTTCATCTTCATTCTTGATGAATCCAAACTCTTTGACAACTTCATCAAAACGAAGATTCCACTTTTCGATGCTTGCTTCAATCCATAAATGGATCTTTGAAGCTTGCACACCTTTCCCGAATTCTTAGGATGGATAAAACCCTCAGTCTGTATCATATACATCCTCAAGTAAGTTTCCATTAAGGAAAGCCGTTTTGACATCCATTTGCCATATCTCATAATCGTAGTATGCAGCTATGGCAATAAGAATTCTAATGGATTTGATCATGACCATCGGAGAAAATGTCTCATCATAATCAATTCCATGAACTTGTCGATAACCTTTAGCAACAAGTCTTGCTTTATAAGTGTGCACATTTCCATCCATGTCGAGCTTCTTTTTGAAAACCCATTTGCATCCAATGGTCTTCAATCCATCAGACAGATCAATCAAAGTCCAAACTTGATTGTCATACATGGATTGCATCTCCGCTTTCATGGCCTCTAACCATTTAGCGATTCTGGACTTTCCATGCCTTCTTGATAGGTTGTGGGCTCATTATGATCGATGAGCATCACATTATCATCATCGATAACAGAAATCCATATCTCTCGGCTCATGACGAATTCTATCGATCTACGTAGGCCTTGTGTTGTTGAAGACCGCTCATCAACAACTTGTGAGCTCGCTTCAATCTCCTTTTCGTGCTCAATGTCATTTTTGAAACTTGAATTTCTTCGAGTTGTACTTTACTCCCACTGCTTCCTTTGGAAACAAATTCTTCTCTAAGAAGAAACCATTTGAGCAACAAACACTTTGTTCTCGATGGGATGTAAAAGTAATATCCTTTAGTTTCCTTAGGATATCCCACAAAATAACATTTTCAGATTTGGGTGCCAACTTGTCAGCAATGGACGCTTCACATAAGCCTCACAACCCCAAATCTTTAGAAAAGATAAATTGGGACGCTTCCATCCATATCTCATAAGGTGTCTTTTCTACCTTTCAAGGAATACGGTTCAATATGAATGTCATGCGGTTTCTAAAGCATAGCCCCATAAGTATTTTAGAAGATCGTTTGACTCATCATTGATCGAACCATATCTAATAGAGTTCAATTTCTCCTTTCGTAAACACCATTCCATCGAGGAGTTCTGGAGGAGTCAATTGTGAAACGATTCCACAATCCTTAAGATAATCATCAAACTCTTGGTTTAAATATTCACCTCCTCGATCGATCAAGGATTTTAATATTCTTGCCAAGTTGATTTTGTACTTCATTCTTATACTCTTTGCACTTTTCAAAAGATTCAGATTTGTACTTCATTAAATAGACATACCCATATCTATCAAGTCATCTGTAAAAGTAATGAAATACAAATAACCTCCTCTCATTGATGTGCTAAAAGGACCGCATACATCGGTATGTATAAGGCCCAATAGTTCATCGCCCTTTCCCTTTACTCGTGAAGGGGCCTTTGTCATCTTACCCAAGAAACAAGAATCACACGTGTCAAAAGATTCAAAAGAATCAATGTATCCATCTTGATGGAGTTTTGAAATGCGTTTTTCATTTACGTGGCCTAAGCGACAATGCCAGAGATAGG
The DNA here is from genome assembly GCA_029891385.1 of Erythroxylum novogranatense. Lineage (NCBI taxonomy): Eukaryota > Viridiplantae > Streptophyta > Magnoliopsida > Malpighiales > Erythroxylaceae > Erythroxylum > Erythroxylum novogranatense. Next base: position 42,593,992 of record CM057224.1, on the reverse strand, counting down.
TTGGGTTCAAATCGTTAGATTTAAACTTCTTGGTATTTATGTTATAGATGGGCTCATTTGTAACAAACTCAATGTTCAGAGTATAAATGCCATTTAATTGACGCCAATGCCATATAAAATGTCATTCTTATAAATGGAAATACTTGATTCTCAATAGAAAATTTAAATCCATCATTCTCTAAACAAGCAAAGAAATAATGTTCCTACTCATGGTAGGTACATAATAACAATTCTTGAGTTCCAAATGAGCCCAAGAGGCAAAATAAGATCATAAGTCCCCACGGATAAAGCAGCAACTCTTGCTCCATGTCCCACGCGCAGGTCGATCTCACCAGACATCAATCTTCTAGTCCTTCTTAGATTTTGCACATTAGTACAAATGTGAGTTGCAGCCCCGGTATCTAATACCCAAGATGCAGAAGGAGTAAAATTGATTTCTATAACAAACATACTTGAAGAAATAGTCGCACTATTCTTCTTCTCTTTCAGCTCTTCCAAATAGAGTTTGCAATTCCTTTTCCAATGACCGATTCATTGCAATGGAAGCAAACTCCTCCTCGATGCCTTAGTCTTAGCTTTGGGCTTGGCTTGGACTTAGGTACTTTACCTTTGTCCTTTCTTTGTGCCCTTCTTCTTGAAAGCCTTTCTTTCTTGCTTGAGAACAATTCTCGAGTTCTATACCAATCTAGGAAATTTGTTCCATTAAACTTTTCTTTCTCTAGGATAGATCGCATAGAAAGGTTTGTGGATGGAGTAGCCATAATCTACAAAATTATGCAATAAGGGTCAACATTCTTATATATTATGAGGTATTAGCTCCAACTCAAATAAATAACCCTCAATCAAAAAATGGAAGAAACAAGATCCATATTTCACTAAGTCCTAAGAAAGCTTTGGCTTAACACTCAAAACTTAGTTATTTAGGTAGAAAACTCTTTTCAATTACATCACATGTAACTCTTGATAGGCTTATGTTAAAATACATCTTATGTACTGCATGTATGTATAAACCCAATCTTATGCCCTAAGCCCAAAACCGTTTTGATAGCTTAGTTAAGTTTAACCATACTTTACCTATGAATAGCACCATTATTCAAATGTCTTTCCTAGATGATCCCCACATGCCTTGCTTTGGCAAAAACTCACATAAGGATAAGCTAGAGATAAACATTGGTAAAGATTTATAGAAGGCATATAAACTTAAAATTATGAAGAGGGTCGTTCTTAATACATTATGGAAGATTACAAACGCTTGTCACAACCTTGGCTTGATTCTAATTGTTGATTTGAAAATAAATTTAATTTAATAATTCAACTCTTGAAAAATTAAATTAAATTCCAAAACCCTTTCCTAATAAATAATCCTTTGAAAATAATTTTCAAAATTAATAAAACACCTTTTATTTTATTAGGAATATTTATTAATTTAATCTCTATTAAAATAATAAAAGACAAATTGGGTTTTAAACAATTTTTAAAACATCTTTAAAAAATATTTAAAATCGGAAGGGGGAGGCGGCGTCTGCGCGCGCACATCGCACGCGCCAATACCGACACGCTGGGAGCGTGTCCACGCTCCTGGAAGACGCGGGCGCATGTCTCACACGCGCCCGTCGTCTTCTCCAACCTTCCCGTCCTCTCTCTTCTAGTTTTTTTTCCTTTTCTTCTGGATCTTCCTTCCACAACCACGTCACGCACCCCACGTCGCACGCACAACCATCGGATCTCCAAAGGAAAACGTGAAGCTTGAATCGTCGGGTCTCTACCCGACGGTTCCCTTTCGTCACCGCCGCCTGTGGCGTCACCGCCGCCTGTGGCGTCACCGGAGACGTCACAGAGGCACCGTGCGATGCCCATGAGTGGCGTCGCACGCGATAGATTGTTGGAGAACACCATCGGTGTTCTCCAACAACCATGGCAGTAAACACAATGACAAAGAGAAAAAAGGAAAAACGCAGATACATGGAGGAAAAGCCAGAAAATGCAAACATATACGCAAAGGAGAGGGAAAAAACGCAGATACATTATTTAACAGTCAACAAATTACCCAGAAGCTCATGTGATTCAACCAAAAACACAAGCACTTACGGCAACCAAAATCATAAATAACAGATACAATGGATGTATACGAACAATTTTCATTTGCGTTTTTATCTGGGTAAGAAAAATTAGAGATTTCAAAACAATAATCCCTAGACTGTCGATTTCCAGATCTACTACATAAACCGAGAAACACATGTACTTGCATATTTAGAAACCCATTTATCATCGCGTATGCGTATTGAATCAAAATCCAGATCATGCATTAACGACAACACAAAATGCATGAAACAATTTTAATCCTTGGAAACAATTTCCAAACTCGACAAACAAAAATTTTCAGATCGCATACATACCCAAATCAAATAAACCCGAAAACACAAACATGCTTTTGTTGATTTTAGGTTCAATATACGAACACGAAAATGTAAAGACATGGGTATCCGTAGTGAAAAGAAACAATTTCCAGAATTAACAAGGCATATACAAACACGCAGGAAACAATTCCCAGTCCAGCTTTGGGAAATAAGTTCAAAACTTTAACAAAAACAATCACCATTGTTATTTGTCTTTTACCGAAGCAATAACACAAATCAATAACAATAATCAAGCCACTAATCCAAGATTAACGATTAAATTTGGCTCTGATACAACTGTTGGATCGCGTATGGTCCGAGTATTCACAATACGCTGCGGAAAAGACCATACAAAAACATCACGTATAATCGAAAACACGAGGATTAACGAAAATACCTTATTTTCGTGGGTGGATTGCTTCTTTTTTTTGGATTCCAAGACACCGCAAATCGCTAATGTCCTCTACCAAGATCCACACGAGCATGCATGATCCGGTTTGCGGGTCAGTAGTGTGCTAGCACGTCCGAAAACCTTTACGACGCCGCACGATCTTTCTCTTGGATAGCGGCTAGGGTTTCGACAATTGTGTCGTTAACCTAATGAGACCTAAGCTTCTATTTATAGAAACCCTAATCTCATTCAGTTCCTATTAAGTTTCGCCCATTATATCATATATAATAAAAGCCCGACAACTCAATTAAATCTAGCCCAATAAATATATCTAAATATATTTATTCAACACCTAATAAATTAGGTCCAAGAGAATAAGCCGGCATCACATCACTCTTTGTATGCGACCAGAGAGCTCATTTGATGTTGACAATGAGCTTGATTACACTTCAGGCCCATAAGTCATAAGCGGCCTCTAGCAAGATATTATGACTACCCAAATCAAATGAGGATCGATAATCCGATTTAACTCAGTAACTATGGTTATAGGCTCATCCTTTGTAACACGATATCAAGATTAATCACAAGGCATGGTACATGTCAACCTTTGATTAATCATAGTTTCTTGATCCCCAAGTTGATGATTATAACAAATGACATTGATGACTCTTCATCAATTCATTTGAGCACGCCATGCATTTCTTCAAATCACACTTGTCAAGAGGCCCAATGATATCTCTCTCATTTAAGAGAGGTACAAATCTCATCTACGCTATTCACATCCTCCGCATTTATTCATTTAGTATCCAACATAAGACTATATGTTATTCGGTTAAAAATAACTTAGTCTAATATCAAAACACTAAATTCCTCATGTAGGGAACCATGATGACTTCAGGTCAAAGGACTAAAGTCAAATCATATAAAGAATTACTAATGACATGAAACCATGTAGTATTCTTTATGTGGGTCGGTCCAATATATGTTCTCTAACATATATCTATGTTTCGATTTGATATCTCATATCCATGATCAAGAAACGTGATCATCAATCGTAACACATACTAGTCCTAATTCATTATTGTTCCACCAATAATGATCGACTAGGGACAGTCTAGAATAGTGTTATAACGCTTATGGTTTTACTATCAAGTCACATACTTGATGACATAAGTCTAATACTATTCATGGAATGTAAATCACATTACATAAACGAAATACATGCATATATAAAAGAATACCTCTTAATATATTATTAACAAGTCATAATGTTAATACATGAATCACAAATATCCATTGGCCTAGGGCATACTACTAACAATATAAACATTTCATATGGTATCAAAGTCAGGTTAAGTAAAACCCAGGTAGAAAAACACAAACAGTTGATTGAATACCATAACTAGTGGAGATGATGAAGCAAAGGGCAATAATTCGAATATGTCCAAAACACTACTAATAGATTCTACATCTCCATACTACTTGGCTTATGTAGACAATCCCAAAACAATGATTTATCCAGTAATCTTGAAGGGGGACAATTATGAAGAATGGGCAAAGGCCATGAGAAACTCACTCGGAGCAAACAAGAAACTTCTTTTTATCAATGGCAAAATAGCAAAACCAAACTTGATGGCCTCGAAATATGAATTCTCAAATACGCAAGAGTTTTTATAAGTTTATATACAAAAGTAGCTTCCGCTCTTTTTGGCCTGTTGTAAAATCTATGCTTATAGATAGATATTTAATACAATTGATCTATCCTTGAGATCTGCTCTAGCTTATATAGAGCATATGAAAGATCTTAGTGTTCTGAAATGCTTCCTGGGAATAAAATAGCTGGTGGATCAGATGATATATTTCTTTGTCAGAGGAAGCATGCTTTTATTATTGTTTATGAAGCAGGCCTTCTTGGTTCGAAACTAATAGCCTTTCTTATTGAAACAAATTGCAAGCCAGCCTTAGCAGAGGGGGTGAAACTTGAAGATGCAAAAATACGTAGAAGGTTGATAAGATTGATCTACTTGACTGTTACACGACCTGAGCTTAGTTATGTAGGACACGTTCTTCTGCAGTTTATACGGAGTCCGAAGTTGGATCATTGGGAGGCAACAATGCGAGTTATGCGGTATGTAAAAATAACCCTGGTCAAGGAATCTTTCTTCATGCCTTTGGGATTTTGATTGGACTAGTTGTCTCTTGACTTGCCAACTTGAGGGGAGGAAGTATTAGCGGTACATTAATATATATCATACAAAGTAATGAAACACTCTAGCTATAACCATCATTTGGAAATCCTAATAAGCTGTCCTAATTACACTAGTACGAACGAAGCAGCACAAGGCCGTAGCTAAGCTCATAATTTTTCGAAATCCTAATAAGCGAGTCCAGATCTCCTGTCCAATATTATGGTGTCTTATTCTGTCCAATGAATCTCAGCCATTAATTTATATGAGTCCCGCGTAAATTACGTGTTGGTTCCGCGTAGGTCCTACAAAATAAATAGTTGAGATTTTATTGGATAGAATAAGACAGAGTAATACTGGACAGAGGATCTTATCTCCTAATAAGCTGTCTTAATTACAAAATAGTTAGAAAGCAGCAAAACACTATAGCTAAACCCGTCATTCGTTGAACTCCTAATAAACTGTCTTAATTACACAATAGTTAGAAAGCGATAAAATACTATAGCAAAATACTCATTTTGTAACTTTTGTAAAACACCATTGATTGTCTAATAGATCACCAATTAGTATATTGGGTAGCCGATAATCTATTTGGTATCAAATCACCCATTGTGTTTCTATTTTTCTTTTTTTTGGGTAAGCTTAGATTGGTTGAACTCCTTCAAAATACTTTAACTGATTAATTTTAAAGTATTTAAATTCTAATTTTAATAAAAGTTTGATCCACAATTATTTAAAAGTTGGTTTGAAGGTTAAATGTTTTCTTTAAATTTTTAATAATTATTGTTAGATTATAAAAATATTTATCAAATTTTAAATTATTAAAATGATTAAAATGAAGTTGTAAGAAATATTATAATCATATAAAACATTTCAAATAGTTTCATCCTTCTTGTTTTTGATCTATCAAACTTGTATTATTTTGAAGTTCTTTGGAATTACATATGTGTTAATTTTACTTATTTTATTTATTTTGAGTGTTCAATTAATTTGATTATTTTTATCATTTTATTTTTATTGAATACAACATCTTAATAAGAATCTCATATGAGTCTCACTGAAATACGAGATTTGAAGAGATTCAAAAGTATACATGACTTTACCTCTAAGTAATAGGTAATCAATTATACATTCTTTAAATTCATTATAATCGAGTTACCAAGAAACAATGAATTTAGTTATCATCAAAAATATTATAAGGTTGAATTTGACTTGATGGAACTAGGGAGAGTTGACTATGGTAATTAGAAAACACCCGGTAGAATGTACTTCATTAACTAGTAATATCATACAACAAAGTATTATTCATAGTGCATCATATCCCTTTTCTTGTACGTGAATTTCCCCAGGTGATCTTCCACCAATTCCTGTAAGAACAGAAACCAAACAAAACAAGAAGAAAGAAAATATACTTATACAGCACCACATTTCGCCTCCCATGCGATTCTCTAAGATAACCACAGCCCAATTAGGTTAAAAAGCAAGTGCATGGTCTATATCCATCCAAGCTCTCCATAGCCCCACAAAACCCATTGGATGATACCAATAGGTCGAAAAAGAGAAATTAACGGCACTATGAGGAGAGGATGAGATACCAAGGCACACCATGCACAGGCCCAGACATCACAGTTAAAACCAGATTGGCCTAGCCCGGAAAGCTCACGGTATTAAAAGAAGAAACACAAGAATGAACTAACTAAAGAAACAAGGACATGAAATAGGTACTGCCCGGATAGCTAGTGCCTAGTCATCTCCATGGATATACCAGCAAAGGAGCATGGTTGCGCAGCGACGAAGAACGTAGATCCTCGCACGTTGCTCTTGAATTAAAGAAGCACACTTTCTTGTTAGACCCTTCTTGTTATTCTTTGCTTGGAATTTATTGAATCTCTTGTGGTTTGCGTACATCTCTGCCATTTTATTATTTGACTATAAAAATTGAACTGTAAAGAGAACCCAGAAAAATGAAGAGAAAAAACAAAGAAAGCTCACTATTAAGGAGCTACACCTACTGGTTCCTGGTGGGTGCACTTCCATATTTATAGTCATCTACGCAGATATCCCGAGCTATCAGCAACTAGAACATGGTGGTGTCTGGAGAGTGGAAGATTCAACATTAAAAGATGGATTTCCCTTGAAACTAAAAAGAAAGATTTTTGCTTGCCATTAAAGCGAGGCTGTGAACTTGGCTCACCATTTCACATGAAGGATGGCAATGGCTGGATTGCAGAGATCTACAGGGGAGTTTTCCAATAAGGTAGGACGAACTTGGTCCAGTGCTGAGTAATAAAGATATGGTCTTAATCTTATTATTGTTCTTTAAACGATTGATTTAGGAAGACGAGGTAGGTTTTCTTTGATCTTTCTTAGGGACATGCAAGTTCATATGGTCTTAGGAAGGAAATTTAACACAAGATTTCCTATTAATTTCATAATTAATCAACACAATTAATTAATTCTAGGATTGCAACATACTAGATTCAATAATTGAATGGATAAATACCTGAAAATTGTGGAACAATTTAATCCATTGTTGTTTTCTGTGAAGTGACGTGACAGAGACGCAGAAGATTGACTATTGCTATTCTAAAACCTAATCAAGAAAAGCACGAGCATGCTTTCAATAGACAATCAGATTTAAGGTTAGCATAGCGAGGGGCTCCATGCTTTACAATACATGGGCCAAGCATACACATCACATCAAGCCCATGAATACAGGCCCAGTGACACGTTAAAGAGAGAATTATCATTAACATCTAATTAATCGGAGTTTGTACAAAATAATTTTTATTATGCTAGTCCACAATTATGATAAAATTTTATCATTCTCTCACTTGAACAACATAACCAATATCAATGAACAATAGAAACAAATCCCCAGATTAATATAACAATATGTGGTCACAATAGAATGTCAAAGTAAAGTCAACAATCTCTCAATCATAAGTCCAAAATAAGGTTATAAGTACCTCAACAGTATAGAAATCATACCCTATAGGAGTACTGATAACATACATGCAAGATACTCATACCTCGATGACCTAAACAAAATGTGTCATAAGAAAATGCACACAAAATGGTAATCTGTTTGTGCAATTCCAAACAAAATGGCCTAAGCATCCACTCAAGATGCCAACTGAGATTTAACAAAATATCTCATAACGACAAAATGAGACTGGGTACAAAATATCTCCAACAAAATGTCATATATATATACAAACATTTAAACGTATCTGCGCAGTATATCAATAAAGTATATGACAATAATAACAATAGCAACAATTATAAGCAAAAGTCTTTAGACTGAATAACAAAATAGTCAAATACAATGTTGCTATCAAAATTAACATAAAAGATAGATTCTCACTAATCCAAGGCATCAAAACATCTAAATAGGCCCATACGGGTTACATGACTCACAAAGCCTTGACAGTCAAACCTTTGGTTAGAAGATCCGCCACCATAAGATCGGTAGGTATATGCTCTATACGAGTCTGGAACTCCTTAACCTTCTCTCTAACAAATATATACTTTATATCAAAATGCTTCGAACATTTGGAATTCTTGCATATATGAGAGAAGCCCACCACAGTAGAGTTATCACAATATATGGTTAGAGGTCTGGAAACACTCTCCACGAGATGAGGCTCCGAAATAAAATTCCTCAACCACATTGCCTGTCGAGTAGCTTCATAACAAGCCACATACTCTGCCTCCATAGTTGAAGTTGCTGTAAGTGTTTGTTTAATACTTTTCCAAGATACAACTCCTCTAGCAAGCATAAAGATGTATCATGATGTAGATTTGTGATCATTAGGGCAACCACCATAATCAGAATCAGAATAACCTATCACCTCAAGGTGATCAGACATCCTGTAAGTGAGTATGTAATCTTTAGTACCTTATAGATACCTCAGAACTCGTTTCACAGCTTGCCAATGACCCACACTAGGATTGCTCAAGTATCTCCCAAGTACACCAACAACAAAAGTAATATCAGGACGTGTACAAACTTGAGCATACATAAGATTGCCAACAGCAGAAGCACATAGGACCTTTTCCATTTCTGACTTATCGTTATCATTTTGAGGACATTGGCTATTCGAGAGTTTGACACCCTTTTGGGTAGGTGCATTGCAAGGATTACAAGTCTTCATGTTGAATCTATTCAAGATCCTTTCAATATACCTTTTTTGAGACAAACCAAGAACACCACGAGATCTATTATGATGAATTTCAATGCCCAAAATAAAAGAAGCATCATCGAGATCTTTCATATCAAAATGAGTTGTCAACATTTGTTTAGTCTCAGAAAGAAAATCCACATCATTATTAGCTAAAAGAATGTCATCAACATGTAAGACAAGAATAATGAATTTTCTCCCACTATTCTTCAAGTAAATGCATTGAGCAATAACATTTTCCTTAAAGCCAAGAGAGCAAACAATTTGGTCAAATTTCAAGTACCATTGTCTAGAGGCTTGTTTCAGCCCATAAATGGATTTTCTCAATTTGCATTCTATGTGTTCCTTACCTTTCTCAACAAAACCAGCAGGCTGATTCATGACCACATCTTCATATAAATCACCATTTAGGAAAGCAGTTTTTACATCCATTTGGTAGAGCTCTAAATCAAAACGAGCAACCAAAGCCATCAAAATACGTAATGAATCTTTAGTAGAGACCGGAGAAAATGTCTCTTTATGGTCTATACCTTCCCTCTGGTTATACCCCTTTGCAACAAGTCTGGCTTTGTACCTTTCTATCTCACCTCTAGCATCACGATTAGTCTAAAAGACCCATTTATACTCAACAGTTTTACAATTACTGGGTAATTCAACCAAATCCCAAACACCATTCATACTCATAGAAGCCAGCTCAACTTCCATGGCTGCTAGCCATTGTGAACAACGAGGACCAGAAATGACATCTTGAAAAGAAATCAGATCTGAGTCTTCAACTAAATTGAATTCATGCTCCTCTAAGTAAATTTAATAGTCTCGGAATTTAAAAGACTTGATGGATTTAGGAATTCTTTCAGATCTCCTAGGTGGAACTACAACCACATCTGGGACTTCAGTATCAATGCCAACCTGTTGAGGAATTTCAATATCATTTCCTGGATTAACAACATCATCATGAATTATAGGAGACTGAATTACCTCAGGATGAAAAATAACAGGTGTACAAATAATAACACGATCCTCTCTGAAATCAACAACACGAGACTCGTGCCTTTCATTATGTTCCATGTCCCTTCAAAATAAACAGCTCGATTTGATTCAATGACTCTAGTAGTGTGATTAGGACAATAGAATATTGAACCTCTTAAGACAGTACAATAACCAATAAAGTAACCTGAAATAGTTCTAGGATCAAGCTTCTTCAGCTGAGGATTATAAATCCTCACCTCAGTCTTACAGCCCCAAACATGGAAATGCTTCAAACTGGGCTTCTTTCCTAATATAAGCTCAAAAGGAGTTTTTGGTATAGACTTACTAGGCGCATGATTAAGAACATAAACGGCAGTCCTCAAGGCGTCTCCCCACAAGAACTCTGGTAAGGTGGAGTGACTAAACATACACCTAATCATCTCCATAAGAGTATGATTTCGTCTCTCTATAATCCCATTTTGTTGAGGAGTGTCAGGCATGGTATATTGCGCCTCAATTTCATAATCCTGCAAGTATTTAGCAAAAAGGCCAGCGTTTCTTCCAGTTTCATCATACCGACCATAATGCTCACCACCTCTATCAGATCTAACACATTTGATTTGCTTCCCAAGTTGCAATTCAACAACATTTTTCAATGACTTAAAAACATCCAAGGATTCAGATTTATTTCTCATGCAACAATTCAATCCAACCATACCGAGAAAAATCATCAATAAAGGTGATGAAGTACCTGTAGCCTCCCATGGCAGTAGGAGTAATGGGTCCACAAATGTCTGTGTGAATTATCTGTAATGGTTCCTCCTTCCTAGTTATTTTCTCCTTTCTTACTTTAGCTGTAAACTTCCCCTTTAGGCAATCAACACAAGTTTCAAAATTAGAGAAGTCCAAATCATGCAAAATAGTTTCCTTTATCAACGTCTCCATTCTCTCCTTAGATATTTGTCCTAACTGTTTATGCCACAATATAGAAGATTTTTCAGCAACTCTCTCACGTTTTTTTCCAACAACAGCATTAACATCATCATGTGGTCGGTCAAAACGAGAAGAATTAGCAATTAGCATAAACAATCCATCACGCGTAATTGCAGAACCAACAACAGCAAAATCATAGTACAAACCAATTCCATTGTTTATTATATGGAAAGTGTATCCACAACTGTGTAAAACAGAATTTTAAATCAAATTCTTTCTCATAGAAGGCACATAAACAGTATCTTTCAAAAGCAAATCATAGCCACTACTTAACTTCAAGGAAACTACTCCTATGTGCTCAACATTAACACTAAATCTATCTCCTAGTTGCACCATCAACTCTACTTTATTTGGTTTCCCCCTGATTTTGAACTCCTGCAATGAGTTCGTTACATGAATAGTTGCTCCAGTGTCTAACCACCATGAATTAGGAGGAACATCAACCAGATTTGATTCAAAACAAACAGAGATTTGAGGTATACCTTTCTTCTTTACCAACCAGTTCTTAAACTTTTCACAGTCACGCTATCTATGCCCACGTTCTTTACAAAAGTTGTAGCTTCCATTAAAAATAGGCTTGTGATTAGCCCCAGAACTATCACCAGGGCTAGAAGGTAATGCAGGTTTATCATTCCCCTTCTTCTTAAATTGAGGCTTACTTTGTTTGTTTTTGTAAAATTTCTTCTTATCACCACTCTTGTGAGAAGTATGGTGAATACTGTAACATCCCGTTACTGTTAACAAGGGTATTCTGGTAAATTGGGACAGACTGGTAGATTTCACTGCATTCACTGACTGAGCATGCTACTGGCCTCTAATTATAGAGGAACAGGTTTATTGCATATGCATTTATTCATAGGAATATGCATTCATGATTTTCCGGCATTTAATTGTAAGTATGAACTGATTGCATTGTGAACTGACTGGACTGACTGTATTGTAATTGATTGAGGAATTAAGAGTAAGTGAGCTCGAATGACTGATTTAGAATAGTTTAAGAGTGATTGACAGTTGATAGTGGCTAATAGGAAATTTTCGAGAAATTCGGGAGAAAAAGCCCGGATCGAAAATTTTGGAGTGATAGACCGATTGACTGTATAGTACTGAAAGAACTGTCCAATGGCAAAGGAAAAATTAGCATTTTTCTGATAGGAAATAAATATGTTGAGCCATTGAAATTTTGAGACTGAAATTTGGACTGATTCGGAGACCTAAGTCTATAAATACTAGGTCTGAAAATTGGGGGAAAAAGTTTACCTAAGGCATTTCGAGTTTCTCTTCTTCCCTCCTCGGTGGCTTGCGATTCCTCCCATTGGTGAGGATTCTTTGATTTTCTCCTTATGGTTTCTCTTCATTGTGTTAGTCTAACATGTCAATGGTGATTCGTGAAGGTTAGAAGCCTTGATATTGGTTGATCGTTGGTTTGGAGAATTTCTAGGGTTTACGGCGATTTTGAAAGATTTAGAGGATTTGAGCTTGATTGGTAAGTTTTTATGGTTTTAATGTTGATATTTATGGTTCCTACTGTACTTATGGCATTTATTGAGTTAGACAGGGTTGTTGGAGTGATTAATGGTGGTTTTTAGAGAGAGGAGCGATCGGAGAAGACGAAGGAGTTCGTCGCACGCGAGCCCGACGGCGACGAATATATATTCGTTCGCCGCGGCGAGCTAGCGTGGGACGCCGCGACGAGCGTCATTTAATTCTGACGTCGCGACGTGCTACCCTCGCCTCATGGCCAGAGAGAAGCGTTGTTACGCATGCATGAGCAATCCTCACGCCATGTGCGAAGGAACTGTTCCACTGGATAAAATTTGACTCAATTGGGCATAATTCTTGGCGTAAACCTCCGATTGAGGTGATTCCAGATTCATTGTGAACTAGGGAAAAAGGTCTACGATTGAGGATAATTATGAGAATTAGAATTTATTTATGATGGTACTGATTCATAGAGACTAAGGTCAATTAAGGTTTATAGTGTGACATAAGTACTGAATTGAGACAATTGGAGTTTAATTGGAATTTTCAATAGAGATTTTTGACCCAATGGATAGGAAATTGCTATGGGGATTATGAATTGAGGAAATTGAACTGAATTATAGGATTGGATCAATTACTGTCAATCAATTGAACTGCGAATTAGAATGGGACATAAGAGTTATAAATTGGGTTTTAGCGCCGGGAAAATCGTGAACATGTATTGTACATCATTTCACTAAGACATGTGCATTACTGAACTGTTTAATTGAGCATCTAGTATTGGGATTGTATTTTACTGTTATAGAGGCGCCGTTGGATCGTCATTCCACGGACCTTGCTGGGATTTCCCGGCAATAGCTCGGAAGTTACAGGTGAGTAACCTAGTTGGTTTCTTAAATTCCTGAGTGTTTAAATGCTCTATGTGAATTAATTGCCAAATGTGAAACTGTATGATTACTGAAATATACATGATCGGATGGTATGCTTCTACTGTATTGGACTGTGAAATCTACATGATTACTGAAATATACATGATCGTATGATATGTTTCTACTGTACTGGATTGAACTACCGTACTGGACTGAATTACTGTATGATACTGAGAAATACAATACTGGGTTTTCATAGCCATACACTGAATTACTGAACACTGCATTGCATGCATAAATGCATGATCAGATAATGGACATGTGACCCAAGTGCTAATATCACTGAAAAGAGCCTCGAGTTTTAACATCGATCTTGACCGGCCTAGCCCGAGGGAGAAATCCTGACGCGTCCCCCATCGAACACCGATCGAGCACTTGGGCACAACACTGAATAACTGGAAAGAGTCTCATATGCATTATATACATGACTGATTGAATTGCCAAATTGTGTGATGATTACTGGACTGTGTGATGTTATGATTTACTGTAAATTGAGATGTGATACTGTAAAATGTTCTATGCTACTGTAATATTGTTATCGACATCAGAAATCGTTATAAACTACGGTGAACTCGATATAATATCGTCAATTGAATATTGTTTGATCTTGTCTTTGTCTGTGATTTGCGTCTTCGTGATTTGAGTGAACCATCGATGATGGTTTCTCACTGAGTTCGCAAACTCACCCAAAATTGCATCTAATTTTTTAGGATCGATAAAATAGACCCCTAGCTCCGGAGATAGTCTTTTTCCTACCGTGCGAGCGTATTGGCAGGAGAAGCGATGGCACACAGGTCGGTCAGCTGGGTTGGATTTTGAGGATGACTTAGGATAGATGTTTGTATCAGTTTCCTTTTTGGTTTTGTTTAGGGGACTGATAGACTTGTCTATTCTGACATTGGATGACTGTATCTTATTGATATTATGACTTTAAAATTTAGTGGTTTATGATATTGTGTTATGTTATGGTTTTAAATTATTGCGATGCCATGTGGATTATTAGTGGAAATGTTCTGGTGGTGCACCTTTATCGGGGGATACGTATCGGTGCGACCTTCGGGTTTTCCGATGTGTACCCTACGGTGAGGGGGCGCTACAAATACTGTGGGACTTTCCTTTCTTCATAGTATGTTCCTCTTGAATAAGAATGGAAATCAGCTCATCAATACTCCATTCATCTTTCTAAGCATGATAAGTAGTCTTGAGAACATCAAACTCAAATGGAAGAGATTCAAACACCTGCTAGATCAGATAATCCTCTCCTAACACAACTTTCATGGCCTTTAACTTGTTATACCAGTTCACAAGCTTCATAACATGCTTACGAACACCACCCATACCATCATACTTGGTCTTAGACAATAAAGACAAGTAATTAGACTTTTTATTCTTATCAAACTTCTGGAATTTTTCACCAACATTCTTGAGATAATTTTTGGCATTATCAGTTTCTATGATGCTCTCTTTGATGGTCTTCTCCATTGTGTACTTGATGGTCATCAGAAAAACCTTGTTAGAACGAACCCACTTATCATATTTAGCTCTATCTACAGCGGAAGACTCAGCAGTGGGTTGTGCAGGCTCATCCTCAATGAGAGCAGCATCAACATTAGAAACCGTCAAAAAAAAGATTCAAGGATTCAAGCTAGTCCTCATAATTGGTCCCATTCAGCTTAATTAAAGAATTCAAAGCTGGAAATTGATACAAAGCAGGGAGATTTAGCAAATGTATCACCAACTAGCAAAATTGAGCAAACAACACAGCTAGGTTCTCATGCAATTGTAATCCTGCCTAAGGGTCTTGAATTACAACACAAATCAACCAGAACATTAAACTATGCCCTAAAGCTAATATCGATAGGATATTGAAAACTTTAAAGACATAATTTAATGAATTAAACAAAACATTAGAAACCACATTGATAAAGACAAACCGATAGAGTAAGTGCATCATTAACATAACATCTAATGTATGCCCAATAACAACATCACAACAGCAATTTGTTATAATTGGTCTCACGATAGGCAAGCTCACAATTACACAAAATGAATGACAATAGTCCAATAACATTCCTCAAGATTGTTCCCATAGGTTCAATTAGTACCACAATTACAAAATTAACCGTAGTAATCATATAATATAACATTATATACGTAAATTACATCCAAAATTAATTTTGGTGCATAAATATATAATACTGAGAGTACACAAGACCCCACAAGCCCAAATAATACTAGGAATAAGTACAAAAATTTTCAAGAAAAAATTCGGAGAGTACACTATATTTTTATTAATTTTAAAATTTGGAAAAAATAAAAATAAAAATTCTAGCATTAAAAAAATTCCAAAAAAATACCATAAAATAAAATTGGGCAAGGGAAGCAAATAGGAAAAAATTTGGGGAAAAATGGCCACCGAAGGTTGTCACACGTGCCCACACACGCCGCCAGTGTGCGTGGGGAAGCGTCTGGTGGGTCAGTCTTCATCTTCTCCTCCCAAGAGTTTGGTATTCAGGTTGCTTGACTCGGTTTGCGACCCAGTTCGGAAAAAACTTGATATCTTTCTCAATTTGGATCTGTTTTCAACAAATTTGGTGTCATTAGATTCAGAATTTAAAGATCTATCAAACCCCTCAATCAATTTCACGAAAAAGGATACTAAAATTGTTCGAAAAAAATCAACATATACGATTTTTCGAGAAAGAAATAATGGTTTTCATGGTTTGTTTTCCAATTTTGGGGTTTTAAAGAACAAACAAAAATTTAACACCAAACCGAAACAGATCAACCTGTAGCGCCCCCTTACCATAGAGTACCCACCGGAACGCCCGTAGGTCATTCCGGTACATATCCTACGATAAGAGACCACTACTGACAACTACCATTAAACTCCTTATGGCATCACAATCATAAAGCAGTACGAAGAAATTGACAATTTTTTTAAAACCAAACTGGATTTTATTTCATTCACTCAAAATTCAGAAATTTACAAACTGTCAGTATTTTCAGTCTGCACATGTTCCAAAACACCGTACACTACGTACCATACAGTAATGTACAAAGAACATATCTAACTATAAGTCTCCAAAAGAAAGCCCAGCTGACCGACCTTTGAGCCATCTCCTCCCTCGCCAATCCACAATTGACACTACTCTACAAATCCCGAGGAGCTATCTGTCTACACTTAAGCCTGAAAAATAGATTATAATTTTGGATGAGTTTGTGAACTCAATGAGAAACCATCATCGATGGTTCTCCCAATTCATGCATCTCCTCCCTCGCCAATCCACAGTACACGGCTCTACAGTCCTGAGGGAGCTATCTGTCTACACTTAAGCCTGAAAAATAGATTGCAATTTTGGATGAGTTTGTGAACTCAATGAGAAACCATCATCGATGGTTCTCCCAATTCATGCATCACATAAGCATGATACAGTATGCATCCAGTAATCATACAATTACAATGCTAATACAATCACAGTAATAGGCATACAACACGATCACGATAAACAAAACACGATTCTGATCGTATTACGAGATACATACAGCCAGTACCATGTCAAATATTCATCCAAGATGCAATGCACATGTGACTCTTTTCCATTTATTACGAGATTGTGACCGAGTGCTTTAGCGGTGTTCGATGGTCGATGAAGCGCGTCTAGGGAGAATTATCTCCTTGAAGCTCGGCTTCGCGATGTCGATGTCGATGTCGATGGCGACTCGGTTCACAATTTTCCTTTAAGCAATTTATGCATCTGTGCATGAATGCACATACCCATTTGAACAGTCACGTATTCACAAAGATCAGTAATTTACAGTCAATATTTCCCAAGTAATCACTGTTCAAGCCATACATAATCCAAGTAGTCCCCGTAGGGCACTCAAGTCACAGTAAACACATAGATTGAGGTAACCACCTAGGTTACTCACCTATTACTTTCGAGCTAATGCCGGGAAGTTTCCGCCCCGTCGGTCGAACGACGCTCCACTTGGGCCTCTATAAGAATCAGAGAAGGTACGAGTCACTAAATATTTAATTCAAACTAGTACTGATGCACATGTAGGTGAAATATGCATGTTCATGAATTCCTGACCCTAATCTCATTTTTTTTCATCATAAAAATCCGTCTAAAAAAATTAGAAACCTATTGGCGCTGACGGTGCGCAATTCGGACCTCTATAGGTCCCCAATTAAATAAAACAGTGATTAAACAGACCTTTACGACCCACGTCAATTTTCAGTCCAAAAATCCCGAATCTCTCCAAAAATGAAATTCAATATTCTATGAATCCGATACCTCAAGAATCAGGTCAATCGGACGTCGGACGGAAAAGTTATTCACGAAAGAAACCAAAATTCAACAATTAAGATATAGATATATATAGCCCTTATATCCTTCTCTTTTTCCTATTTTCCAACCAAAATTCAATCTATCATATCTCTTTCTACACATTTCAGAAAAATGCAAACTATACCTTGTTGGAAAGATAATGAAACCCTCTACAAGTTTCATGAAGCCCCCAGTAAGCAATTTTACCCATAAGGGTGTCAAAAATTCAGTCAAAGTCACTGCCTACTCAAAACCTATCAAAACAGTGCAGTACATTGCAAATTCATTAACTTTCTAATTCTTCAGTCAAAAATTACACAATAAATAAGGCCATAAGATCACAATGCTATCTACAACTTTCATGAACAACCCAAAATCAGATTCACTTGCTAACATGTCAAACAATTCACCAAAGCATCAGTCCTCAGAATTTTCCCAATCTGAACAGCGCATTTCACAATAGTATATCTCTTAGCACAAATGTCACCAAATTCACTATCTTATATCCCTGAAAAGATAAGATCTCAAACTTCAATTTTCATGAAGAACTCAAATTCCAATTCAACCTCTAACAATTTCAAATATGTTATGCAAGTTTCTGTCATGATCAGCAGTTAACATCCTAATGCAGGTTAAGATTTTGAAAATCCATAACTCCCACATCTGATCTCCAAAACTTATATGACATATACCATTTTCAAGATAAATGTGTCCTCTAAAACTCTTCAGTAGATCCCTAACACCAATTCAATTCACACAAATTACTAAAATTCCTCCAAATCAGAATGTACACCAAATCTACCATTTCAACTAGGTTTCATTCAATGCATTAAAACAGCCAACAGTCATTGGTCCCTAACTCCTAATATACATATCGAAAAATTGCAAAATCAGTGGCATTGGAAATTTAACTGAATAGGCTTCAACTTTAATTTAGTCCATTTTTCCTAATTCCTTCTCAATGAATTTAGAAAAATTAGCAAAACTCATAGGTTATGATTTCGGGTACTGTTCATTCCAGTCAATAGCAGTAACCTTCCATGCAAAAATTCACCATCTTAAAGCTAATATTGGACAACAACTATTTCACACAAAAATGTAGCTAACATCCCAAAGTTTAAGTGGTCAAAAACCTTACCTCATTTGCATTCCTACACAATGAGTTATGCTCACAACAGTACAATTGGTTAAAACCCTAAATTTCCAGCTTTGGTTCAACCTTAGTTTCTATCATTTCCTATGCCATTAACACATCATTAAGCATCTAAATGAACACAAATCAGTGCTTATAACATTCATACATTCACTAGGACTAATACTTAAAAATTTGCAGCACGTAAATTTCTCAATTCATATGCACAATTCATCATCAAAATGCCATTTCACTCAAGCTACAACCACTTCTATGATACTACTTTCAATTCATAACTAACCCTAACCTTATACCCATCATTTCAAACAATAATATACACCAATTTAATGCATCCATAAGCATAATAAATGCACCAAACCTCCCATTCAATGTTTCTACCTACCATGTTTCATAAATTCATACTTAAAACATCATTTAAAACTTAATGAAAGAACTTACCTAATTAGCTTCCAACCTTGAATTCTTTTCAATTCTTTCCTAACAATTGCTAACCCCTTCTTCTAACCTCATGCAAGAGAGTGGTCTTCATGGTAGGCAAGCAAGTAAGTTAAGTGTATGAAGAAAGTTAAGGAAGGTTTGATAAGAGAAGAGAGAAGAAGAAAATCGATGAAGGAGGAGAATGACTTGAAGCTAGTTTCGGATGAATGCATAAACCTCTCCACTTTTGCTCTTTTTATTCAATTTTCAATGCAAAACCGATAGGAACAACTTGGAGCATTAAATGATGGCATTTGGTGGCAAAATGTGATTTGTTCAAAAGTTTAAAGAAAAGTCAAAGTATTAATTCTTTAATCCAGATTAAAACCTAACCCAATCAACTCAATTGACCCCAATTTCAATCCCAAAATAATATACTCAATAAGACAGTGCCATTGGGTAGCAATTTTTGCTACCGAAAATCGACCGGTTCGCCAATTGGCGATTTTTCCAGTCCGGGAATTTTCTCCGGAAAAATCCAGAAAAATTCCTAAAAATCTCTTAAAATAAAAAACAATTTATGGTGTACTCCGAATAATTTTCCAAACTCAAAAATCACGCTAATCCCAATAAAATTATCTTAGGCACGAAAATCGGGAATGTCATGTATGCATGTACAGTAAATTCTTGTGCACAATTGTGACTAGGTAGCAATCCTATTATGCATGAGCAATCCCATGAAATCCCAATCTAGCACATCCTATGCCAATTTACTATTCTACCCTTCCAATTGAGGGTGAGATGTTACACAACCACAACAAAAAATTGATTTCACATAAATAATTAACAAAATCGAAACTGAAATCAAACGAATATATATATGTAATCTCGAAAATTACCCAAAATTAGCAATCACAATTAAGGTTAATTGGTTCTGATACCAATCGAAAGAAATTTAACACAAGATTTCATATTAATTTCTTAATTAATCAACACAATTAATTAACCTTAGGGTTGCAACATACTAGATTCAATAATTGAATGAATAAATACCTTAAAATTGTGGAACAATTGAATTCATTGTTGTTTTCTGTGAGGTGACGTGACAGAGACGTAAAGGATTGACTACTGCTATTCCAAAACCTAATCAGCAAAAGCACATATAGTTTTCAATGGGACGACTGTATTTAAAAGTTGGCTAGCAGTAAGGCCTCCATGCTTTACGATACATGAGTCAAGCCCACCCATCATAGCAAGCCCATGAACATAGACCCAGTGATATGTTAAAGAGAGAATTACCATTGACATCTAATTAATCGGGGTTTATACAAAATAATTTTTATTATGCTAGTCCACAATTATGATAAAATTATATCATCTTAATCTTATTATTATTCTTTAAGCGATTGATTTAGGAAGACGAGGTAGGTTTTCTTTGATCTTTCTTAGGAACATGCAAGTTCGTGCCTTTTTCGGTGAACACATTCTTACATCTATGTGTGTGCTTGCGTTATTCTCATGTTACTTTTTAACTCTTTTTCTAATCAAATCTGTTAAAGGAAATTGTTGAGACAGTGGCATACAGGCATGTTCCGAGTTCATGGTCTAGTTACACAAAACCACACTCAATTAACTGATAAAACTCTTTATATTAGCCTTGGTCATTCTGTATAATCCAACCCTTTGATCACTACTCGTTAATCTACATTCCATTGTTACAAAGTAATTCACAAGTGAAAATAACTTTAAAATAATCAAAACAAAATCGTAAGTGTCATTCTATGTTCAAAACTACCACAGATTTGGTGCCATTGGAGCTATCATATTTTCAGTTCTGAAGCAACTAAAAGTTTCACCCTGCTGAAAGGATCAAATCAAACAGGGAAAGTACAAGTGGATCTACAAGTCTATCCTTGACAGTAAACTTGCTTAGAAGATTAATGAAAACTAATTTTACCAGTTATAAATAATTGATCAATGGAGAATAACATTTTTGGAATGCGAAATGGGTAACATAAGGAAAAATTATTAATATCTAGAATGATGTGAGATAAAGGAGAAGTAAGTACCTGCTAAAAAGTAAAAGATGGCACGTATTCTTCCGCTTCTTGTCAAACCTGTAATAAGCGGAATAATGTTGAAGATGAATGGAATAAATTGATACACATAAATATGACATTCAATGCAAATCTTGGGGCCAGTTTTTCAATAAATGGTCTAATAGTTTGTCATAATAAACTCCCTCGATAACTGTCATTTCAATAAAGGCATTGAAGATTGTTATTCTAACCAACATTTTCAATGTTTTGCTCATTCGTAAGGATAATATTCTATCAAGTTAGGCTGCTAAGATTTTAGAGGAATCCAATCATTAAGCTTGCTTTTACATCATTCAAAATCAGACTTTTGTGGTTTTTCTACAAAAATATAAGGCTCATATTGCAATTTGATAACTATATCAACGGTCGGAGGTTAATCGCCTTCAATTTTCACTTATGCACTAAGTCTAACAAATATATTAAGTTTCTTATATACATTATACTTAAATTAAGTTTGTTTTCAATTTTATTGGAATCAATGATTAATTTTTCCTAACATTTTGTATCAGAGCACTATTTTTGTCTTTACCTAGGTATAATTCGATGTTTGGTCTTCTTTGGGAAATTTTGATCTGAATGCTCGACCTATCATTAATGATTTGCAAACTGATATTTGAAGGATGTTTTAAATTTGTTCTTCAATTATAATAAATGCTTTTATATGTATAAATCATGGAGTTGTTATATGCATTTGAATCAATTGATTTATGAAGTTTAATGACTATTGACCTGCGTTTCGTTAATTAAAGATTACATTATCTTTTTTTTTGGGTCTTTAACCAAGGTATCCACCGACGGATCTAGTGACTAATCCCCTCGCTGGCTGGAAGGCACCTCATAGGATGGAACAGCTGGACTAAGAATTTAAGGCTGCTCCATACCCAAAACTAAGGATCGAACCCCTGACATTTGGTTAAGGGTGGATGAGTCCATATCCACTCAACCACACCCCTTGGGTTAAGATTACATGATCTTTAATTAATCTTATGCATTGAGAACTTTAAGATCACATATAGTAAAAAGGCATTAGTTTATAATTGATCATATCTAGAGCAATAAGATCATCGCACGTGAATTTCATTGCATTTGTATGGCTAATGATATAAAATATCATGTTATATTTCTTAATTTACCCTCAGTGATTAAGAAATGGAATGTAATTTGATTGTTTAAACATAAATGCATATGAATCATTTGAGTTAGAAATTTAGCCCACAAGCAATTATTGTTGTTGATTCATTTTATCACATAATTTATATTGGTAAAGCATGATTATGCTTGTTTGTCTTAATTTTTTGACATAAGTATGTTTATAATTATTTTGCAATCATTCAACTTGTGATTTTTTTTTCTGATATGAACTATGACGTTCTTAAGTTAAAAGGTGATAACTATAAAGTTTGGAAGGAGAAAATTCTTCTTCACTCAGGGTGGATGGATATTAATTATGTTATTAGGAAGGATGAACTAGCTTTTATTACTGAAACTAGCCTTTTAGATAAGTTTGATCTTTATGAAAAGTGGGAGCGATCTAATCACTTTATTGTAATGTTTATAAAGACTAAGATCTTGGTTGGTATTCAGGGTTCAGTTGATCGACATGATAATGTTTGTGCTTTTTCAAAGGCTATAGATGAGCAGTTCTTGTCTTTAGGCAAGGCACTTGCTAATACCCTGATTATTAGATTCTTATCTCAAAAGCTCATAGGTATTAGAGGTATGCATGAGTACGTTATACAAATATGGGATATTGTGGCTAATTGAAGGCAATTGAAGTTGATATGTTTGAGTTTTTCTTTGTGCACTGCATTTTATATACCTTGTCACCTCAATATGAACCTTTCAAATTCTCTTAATACATATATAAGGATAAGTCATCAATTAATGAGTTGATGAGTATGTGTGTGTAAAAGGAAGGGAGGTTGTTTATGGTGGTTAAGGAATGTGTGCATCTGGCTCCTCAAATAAAGAATAAGGATCAATCCAAAGAAAGGGAAATATAAAGATACTTCTCTATGATAAAATGGAAAAGGAGTCCAAGTGTTTCTTTTGCAAAAAGAAGGGACACAGGAAAAATGACTATCTTAAATTTTAGGCTTGTTTTAAAAACAAGGGTAATCAACTTTCTTTTATTTATTACAAGTCCAATATGGTTGATATTTTTCATAATACTTAGTAGATTGATTCTAGTTTTACAATCCATGTTATAATCTCCTTGTAGGATTTGGAAAATCTAGGAAAGCTAGTAGTAAGTGATTGGTATATCTATTCAAGCAACAAGATTAGTTCACGTGTGAAATTTGTTAGGAAATGCGGATTGTGGTGACTTTGTTTTAGTATTAGAAAAGACCTTTTATATTTCATATTTTTCTAAAAATTTCAAAACTTTTACCTTTTGGATATTCCTTAAACTTTGGCAATTGTATTTACTTATTTCTTAATACTAATCTTATTAGGAATGATACATCATCTAATGGTCTTTACTATATAAATTTACAAGTTGAAGTAGTTTATTCATTGCATCTTAATGATAATGTTGGCATTAAAAGATATGTTATGAATAAAGATCCCT
Organism: Erythroxylum novogranatense; assembly: GCA_029891385.1. Classification (NCBI taxonomy): domain Eukaryota; kingdom Viridiplantae; phylum Streptophyta; class Magnoliopsida; order Malpighiales; family Erythroxylaceae; genus Erythroxylum; species Erythroxylum novogranatense. Next base: position 42,569,890 of record CM057224.1, on the reverse strand, counting down.
CTATTTTGTACCATTTGAGATTTGGAGATATCTCCATAAAAAGGATTGATTAGTAAATAATGGAATATTTGATGCTCTAGATTTTACAAACACTTGTATGGAATAAAAAGAGAGGTGTTAAAAAGAGTTACACTTGTTGTTCGAATATGGACTCATATCATCAAAGGTGCTTCATCACCTTCATTGATGACTACTCACGATATATGTATCTTTGTTTCCTTGAACTTAAGAGTGAAGCACTAGATGCTTTTAAGGTTTTCAAGGCAAAAGTATAGAAAAGATAGACAAGTATTAGGTCCTTTTGCTAAGTTTATAGCAGCGTAAGTTATTATTGCTCACCATGCCTAGTTTTCTTGACCATAATGGTGTAGTTGAAAGAAGAAACTAAACATTATTAGAGATGGTGAAAAGCATGTTGGCTAGCTCTAAGCTTCTTAAGTTCTTATAGATTGAAGATGTTAAAATGATTGTGTACATATTAAACTAAGTTCCAACCATGGTTGATCCTAAAACACCAATTGAGTGATAAGATATTATTTGGTTATGTTAATTGAAAATATATCTTTTTGTTTTGGCTATATTTTGGTTCGTAAATAGGAAAATTAATGTTTGTTTTGTTTTAGGAGATGACAAGTGGAGATTGAATCAAATTGGGATATTATTGGTCAAAATCATGAATTTTGGAAAAAAGTTGACATATTACTGTAGTGGATAAGGTGAGATCACGCTTAACGTCATATTCATTTCAAGAGTTGGAATTCAATTAGGAAACTTCCTTCCATGCCTATTATATAAGTATTTGGATTTTTTAGACAGGAACCTTTGCAAAATAGAAGTAGACTACGTTTTGAGTAGGAACTAAGAGAAAAAACACGTCAACCACCTTCTCTTTTCTTATTAGTTTCTCTTAATCTTTCTTCTTTTCTTCTATTTTGTAGTGTTGGAACTAAAGTCTTTTATGACTAAATGCAAATATTCTAATTAAAGGGAATTCAAAACTGTAATTGTAACCTTGTGAGGTTCTGCTTTAAACTTATATTCTTATTTTACTTCAAGTATTTCTTATTTTGTGTTCTTATATTTCATAAATAATTAACATTGATTACTTTGACATATTAGTTTGATGTTGATTATTCTATAGCTATCCATGAATTCGGTGATTCATAATTTTCATAAATGATTAGTACAAGTAGAAAAGAGGTTATTTATGAATTTGTATATCTAACTTGTGAGAAACAAGAAAACTAAGTTGAATAGTTATAGCTATCTCAATTATTTAATTTAGGTCTAGTTATTTTTACAAAACTTATTGCTATCATTTAATTGATATGGAATGTTATCATACCCAATCAATTAATGGTAAGTTTTAGTTTGAATACTTGGTTTGAATTAATAAATTTAGAAAAATTTGAGACTTGTTATAGCTATCCTAATATGTTTCCGACTAACTGCTTGAATTGTGAAAATTATTCTTTTAGATCAATGATCAATGTTATAATTAGATGAGATATTTTCCTTGAGTAAGAGTTAAGTTCTCTTGAAGTTCTCACTTTTATATTCAATTGATTTATTTTATTTTCTTGTTAATTTTAGTAAATTAGTTAATTAATCATAAATCCTTATTTTTTGTAAATTAAAATTAAGAAACTAGTTTTTAGTTATCTTGGGATTCAATATACTTCTATGACTACTACAAGATTTTAAAGAATCATAATTAATTTTTAGAGCTTCGATAACCATATCAAAATTTTGATTCCATTATCGGGAACTATTTTAGTTTCTTAGTTTTTGCATTATTTTACAGTTTATTGTTAATCTCTTATCTTGTATAACTCTTTCTTCTTAGACAAGTTAATTGCAATATAATCCTAAAATTGAGAAGACAATGCATCTTTTAAAAAAAGAGACTAAGCAAGGAAACTGTCATTTAGCAAGGAAGCAATCATTCACCTCCATAAATGAAAGTTGAGATAGATATAACAATTGGTGAAGATTCTAATTTCCAAGAAGTTAAAGAAACGATGGCAAATCCTAACATTAGAACATTGAGGGAGTTAGTGACACTAAATTTGAATGAACAACCCTTATGCATATGATTTCCAAATAATGAGATAAATTTTGAATTGAAATCTAGTTTGATTCACTTTTTGGCCATTTTTCATGGTCTTGCAGGTGAAGATCTACATAAACACCTAAAGGAGTTTTATGTTGTTTGCTCTGGAATAAAGTCGCATGGGGTGATAGAAGTGTTAAGTTAAGAAGACTTCACTTCTATTAATTTTGATGAAAATAAAATAATAATAATCTTAGAAGTGTGTGCATTATTTTGATAAGTTTGTTAAGTAAGCAGAAAAATGTAAGTGACACATAGTCAACACTAAAAGATACATGGTTAAACCCAGAAGACGTAGTCAAACCCAGAAGATACATGGTCAAATCCAGAAGATATATGGTTAAACCTAGATGATATTTTAAACTCAAGAAGGATGATGTAAAAAGGTTAATCTACACAAAGTCAACATAAGAAGATACACATCAATACTAGAAGAAGCATGACAACAGAAGAAGTGTGACACTAGAAGAAGTGCGACACCAAAACAAGTATAGTACCAGACGATGCAAACGGAATCTATTCTATAATGTCAGTTAGTAAGTTAGTTAGAGTTAGTTACAGAACTCAACTAATAACATTTTCTAAAAGATTCAAGTAGTTTCTCAAGAAGACAGTTAAAGATTTAGGCTATAGATACATTTGTAACGTGAAGCTCAAACAATATATTTCTAAGAGAAAGAGCTTGGAGAGGTCAAGAAAGCAGATAAAGAATACTTTGTGAGAGAGACCTGAAGAGCCTTTGCAAATGTAGAAAAAATACTTGTAAAGTTGAAGAGTATAGTGAAATCTCAAACAAACTCTAAGGACTGGACGTAGCCCAAGGTTAAGGGTGAACTAGTATAAAATCGCGGTATCTATTCTCTAACCCTTATCTTTTAATTTTCTTATTGTTAGAAGAGTAGATAATAATTTTTGCGATTGCATTACTCATTGACTTTAGTGAATTATTTTTGTGATAATCTGAATTTGTAAAAAAATTCAAGAAATTTCTAAAGATTAATATCTTTGAAGATTTTAAACAATTCAACCCCTTTTCTTATGTTTTTTTTACATATTATATGTGATTTCTATATTAACAAGTGATTTACTTCAGTTAGTATCAAAGCATGGTTTGTGTTGGGACCTGATTTTGAAACCGGACCCCAACTGGAAAAACGAAAAATGAAAAGAAAGCAAAAGGAAATCGAATCATAACAAAGCAAAATGAAAGGCGAATTGATCCGAAATGAATCGAATACAAATCCAATGGCTCGGAAACGTAAACAAACAAATCGCTTAAGAACAAAAAACTTAACTCCGACATCCGAAAACAAATATTTTAGAAAAACTTCGCGTTGGAAACCTAAGACTAAACCAATCCGAAACCGGTATAAATTTTTTTCTTTCTTTTTCTTTCTTTATTCAATCTTTATTAAAAAACCATTCCAATTTCCCATTTGGAATTTATCAATTCAACAAACTCAAATATTTTATCCTTCACATTCATACATGTCTCAATATACATCTTTTAACCAATTATTATTTTCATTTGCCATCCAAAATTTACACATGTATAACTCAATCAAGTCGTAACAAAGAGCACTTCAATATTTCAGCTCAAACATCAAAATTTATCAGACTTCCTTTCCGGAATCCAAACACAATCAATCACATTCATCTATATCCAAGTCACATTCAAATCCCAATTCAATACACAAATTCATAATTCATATATACATCATGAAATAAATGCTTACAAAATATTAACGACATTTCCAAGCCATAAACATCACCGATATTAATAATCCGAAATACAAAATATACAACTCTTGAATACACTAACATCTTACTTTTACTAAAATCTAACTTCAAAGACATCGTAACAAACATAACGGATAAACGTCTTGACTTTCTATCATCCGATCTCCTTCTTGAAACCTGGAGATGGGGATGAAAGGGGGCGAGCTTTACAGCTCATGGATAACCTGTTTATAAATCGAAAAATAAGAAAAAATCATTTTTTAAAAACTTTTGTTATTTTATAAAATCTCACGGTAGAAATTTGTCAAGTGCTTATTTCTCAAATTTTCTCAAATTTTTAAACTTCATGAACCAATTTAAATCATGTAAATCTCAATTTCTTTCAAAAATTCATGAACAATTTTCAAATCATGTAATGCATCACAGTAACACACAAAAGCACATAACATATCAGAATTTGGTTTGGGTCGGTCCAGAAACAGAACATACTGCACATTTTCGCGTAGCGGTCCTGTGCAGCCGTGAACATAATGTACTACACCTTCCCGCATAGCGGTCCGGTGTAGCTGTGAACTTATGAGAGTCCTTAACAGAGCTCCAATGCCACTAGCGGGCAGGCGGGCGAAGTCTAGACAAGTGCACTTGATCCTCTTATGGGACCTAACTTAACCCATATAATACATTTCACACTTGAAAAAATGGATTGCCCGAAGGCACATTTTGAAAATCCATTTTTCATATCATGTCATATTTCATCCAAATGTCATTCACAATTTCAATATCAATTCACATAACAATATTTCAATCACATAAAGAATGCAACATTTTGGCACATAATCAAATTCTTTAATCCTTCAAAACCCAAGGATTCTCAAACCTCAAAATCAAAGAATGCAACACTTTAGTAATTTCCAAATCATTCAAACACAACGAATTTAACAATTATAGCAATTTCTTAAATCATTTCAAAATCAATGAAATTAATCATTCAAAAACAATAATTTACAAACATTTCTCTTCTTGAATTTTCAAAAACTTATAATTGGCTCATAATTCAAAATATAAACATGGTACCCACCTCATATCCATGCTTGGAACCTGTTTAAAGCCTCAATTTCTCCATTCCTTCTCTTAATTTCCCTAAATCATGACAAAAAAATCCCTAATTCATAAATATCCAAAATTGAATAATTCACACCGTGTAATCACCAAAATTAACTTTAGAAATCACAAACTCATTCAATCCTCAAGCTATCTAGACCAAAATCTTTTCACAATTTAACAAAGTAAAGATTACTCTTACCTTAATTCTTCATCAATTTTGGATTTTCTTGGCTCATAATGGAGCTCTCATCTTTTTCCATCTTTTTCCCTCTTGGAGTAACTTAAAATCTCGCTTGAAACCCAAAAAAATCGAAACCCTAGTATCTTTCTTCTGTCTTCTTTCTCTTCTCCACCGAAGCTCTCCCTTTCTCTTTTCTTCTTTCAGTTTGTTCTTTCTTTTCATTCCAAAATTGTGCCTCTCTTATACTTAAACGACAGCCCACTCTTCTTGCATTTAATGAATGCAAAATGACCATTATGCCCTTACATATATGCCTTATAACTTAAAACCTTAAGTGTTCTTCCAAGTTTGCCCCTAAAATTCATTTTAATTCATGCTTACTTTAGGACATTTTTCTAACCATCAAATTGAAGGAATTTGTTAAAACTTCCTTCTAGAGAAATGTTCCTTATTGTCTCAATTTCATAATGACACTAAAATCATTTAATTCGGTTCACTACTCCAAAAGTTACACCTCAAACATTTCGGACTATGCTTATGCTAAAACATTTTCTAGCACTTTAATTCCATCCAAACATTGACATTCTTAATGACTAAATTGAAACTCAAATCCTTCATAAAATTTGTATCCCTATTTCTCTAGTTTAATCCAAATCAAGAATCACCTCATTTGGATGACTAGAACAAAAGTTATGGCCAAAATACTTTCAGCTCTTATTAATCCAATACTGCACACTAAACCCGAATTCAATTCAGAAATTGAAAGTCTTAGGGGCTAAATTGAAATTCAATTTCTTCATATGAATTGTATCCCCATGTCTCTATTTTATTTTGAAACAAGAATCAGTTCAATTGGATCTCCACAGACCAATAATTTACCAAAGTACTGAAGCATGTGCAGAAACCTTCCCAACTCACTTTGACTAAATCAATTATCCTCAATTTAATCTAAAAAATCCACAGTTTTCCATGGACAGATAGAGGGATGTCTTAAGAATCCAACGCTTTAAAAATCAAGTCGATCAGAGGTCGGACGAGAAAGTTATGGCAAAACAATGGAGAGAGGTCGGTCAGGAAAAATTTCAAATCGGAGCTTGCACTCGCGAGCGGGCGAGGCGCTTGCAAGTGGGTCGCTCGCTAGAGCGACCGAGTGGGATCGATCGAGTGGGGGCAACTGAGCGGGATCGACTGAGCGGGAGTGACTGAGCGGGAACGATCGAGCGGGTCATTCGCTAGGACGACCCAGCGCGTCCGCTCGCCAGGGAGACCTTCCAACTTCTAAAATTCATATCTTGTGACTCAGAACTCCAAAATTTTCAAATTTGGTATCAATGGAAAGATAAAAGAAAGCTCTACAATTTTCATGAAGAATGCAAAATCCAATTCAATTTCTAAAGGAGTCAAAATCTCACTCAAAGTTTCTGTCCAATTTAAGTCTCCCTAAACAGTATCACAACTTCTAAAAATCATAACTTCACATTCCATGGTCCAAAAATTTCATACTTTACATCAATGTAAAGATCAGAACATAATATAAAACTTTCATGAAGACTTTAAGAGCAAAAAAAGCCCCTATATAGATCAAAAATCAGTCAAAGTTACTGTTCAATTACTATCATCCTGAACAGTAACACAATTTCTAAAATTCATAACTTTTCATCCCCTTGTCCAAAAATTTTAAACTTTATATAAATGTAAAGATCAAAACAAAATCTTTAACTTTCATGAAGCACTTAAAGGCAATTTCAACCTCTAACTAGGTCAATTTCTCAATCAAAGATTCTGCCCTGTTAAAAATCACCTAAACAATATCCAAACTTCACACATTCACATCTTTCAATTCCCACATCCAAAAATTGCATATTATACATCATTGTAAAGCTATGCAAATTCTATATAACTTTCATGTGGACCACTTACTCCACTTCATACCACATCAGTACATAAATTGGCCTCAAAGCAGTACACATAAAATTACTCTAATGGTCATTTCCAAACACAAAGCAAAATAATACTTAAATTCGAATGATTATAAATTCCGATATCGAAAAATATCATACTTTATGGCGATAGAAAACTCTCAACAGAAGCTACAAGTTTCATGAAGATCATTTCATCAAAATCTCTCTCGATAAATCCAGAAAAATTCACAAAGTTTCAGATCAAAGTTCCCACTTTCTGCTACTATTCATCCTCAAAATTTCAGATTTTCAATTCTCCAAAATGTAACACTTTTACTATTCATTTCTTGCTTTTCAATTTCCATTTAAATCAAATTGTTCACTCTCAATTTCATATAACATACACATTTACTCAAAACTCAAGTCATCCAAAACGAAAAATAAATTTTTTCACATCAATTTCCTTTAACTCAAAAACACTCACAACACATCCATATACAAAAACACTCTTTTCATGCATTATCCTCAAACATATCATGTCAATTTGCTCCAATTAGCATGGCTCAATTAAAACATCAAACAAAATCATTCCACTTCATGCATATTCTTTTTCTTTGTACTTGCATAATTCACCACGATTTCCCCATTTTATGTTAATTTATACTTCAAAATTTCAAGAAAAATTCGGGGTTCAACATTTCTCCCCTTCTTAAAAGAATTTCGTCCTCGAAATTCCTACTTGAGTAATCACTAAGTAACTTATTCTTTTAAATAACTTCTTCTAAATAATCATAGTCAATCACTTTCTTATCTAATTCCTCATCATACATATTTCTCAATTTCTTCACAATGTTTCACTTCTTGTATCTAATACTACCAATATCATATCAAATCACTATATCCATAAATCAATATTTCTTCACATATTTACACAAGTCAATGGTCCAATTCTTAATGAACCTCAATACGGACCAATCATCATTCAAAATCAACCTTTTGAACTTCTATACATATATCTCTATCATTAATCTCATCTTTCAAGTATTCGTTATTTCATCTAACACATGTATATCCGAAATTAATTCATCCAAAATCATAATGAAATTCTAATCTTAATCTCCATACGCACATTCTTATAATCAATCATATTCTTGACACTTAAATCAAACAATCACTTTAATTCCTCAAATAATTCATGAAAACTTATTCACATCAATATCACATTCTCACTAATTCAATTTATCCATTTCAACTCTTAACAAACATATTCGCCCATGTAAGATTCTAATACTGGGCTCTGATACCATAAATGTTGGACCCGATTTCGGCACCGAACCCTAACCGGAAAAAACAAAAAACAGAACGAAAGAACAGACGAAAACAAGAAGCAGAAACATATGGCGAAAGTCAAAGAAAGCAAATCAAATCAAAAGGCGTAAGAATCGAAAGCGAATTGAATACGGAAGTCCTAAAGCGGAAACAAAATCCAAAGCAGAATCGAAGGAACAGATTTACAAAAAATCTCGAAAACAAAGAAACCAAAACGATCAATGATCAAAGCACACAAACGATTCAATCAAACTGAATCAAATTTCCGACATCCGTGAACTCATAGTTTAGAAAAGCGTCGCGTTGGAAACCATAAGACATTTAATCTAAGCCAATCCAATCCGATATAATTTTTTTCTTTCTTTTTCATTCTTTATTCAATCTTTATTCAAAAACAATTTAAATTTCCCATTTGGAATTTATCAATTCCACAAACTCAAATATTTTATCCTTCACATTCATACATGTCGCAATATACATCTTTTAACCAATTCTTATTTTCATTTGCCATAAAAAATTTACACATGTATAACTCAATCAAGTCGTAACAAAGAGCACTTCAATATTTCAGCTCAAACATCAAAATTCATTGGACTTCCTGTCCGGAATCCAAACACAATCAATCACATTCATTTATATCCAAGTCACTTTCAAATCCCAATTCAACACACAAATTCATAATTCATATATACATCATGAAATAAATGCTTACAAAATATTAACGGCATTTTCAAGCCATAAACATCACCGATATTAATAATTTGAAATACAAAATATACAACTCTTGAATACACTAACATCTTACTTTTACTAAAATCTAACTTCAAAGACATCGTAACAAACATAACGGATAAACGTCTTGACTTTCTTTCATCCGATCTCCTTCTTGAAACCGGGAGATGGGGATGAAAGGGGCTAAGCTTTATAGCTCGTGGATAACATGTATATAAATCGAAAAATAAGCAAAAATAACCTTTTTAAAACTTTTGTCATTTTATAAAATCTCACGGTAGAAATTTGTCAAGTGCTTATTTCTCAAAATTTCTCAATTTTTCAAACTTCATGAACCATCTTAAATCATGTAAATCTCAATTTCTTTTAAAAATTCATGAACAATTTTCAAATCATGTAATGCATCACAGTAACACACAAAAGCACATAACATATCAGAATTTGGTTTGGGTCGGTCCAAAAATAGAACATACTGCACATTTCCATATAGCAGTCCTGTATAGCCATGAACAGAACGTACTACACCTTCCCGCATAGTGGTTCGGTGTAGCCGTAAACTTTTGGGAGTCCTTAACGAAGCCCCAATGCCACTAGCGGGCAGGCGGGTGGAGCCTAGACAAGTGCACTTGACCCTCTTATGAGACCTAACCAAACCCATATAACACATTTCACACTTGAGAAAATGGATTGCCCGAAGGAACATTTCGAAAATCCAGTTTTCATATCATGTTATATTTCATCCAAATGTCATTCACAATTTCAATATCAATTCACATAACAATATTTCAATCACACAAAGAATGCAACATTGTGGCACATAATCAAATTCTTTAATCATTCAAAACCCAAGGATTCTCAAACCTCAAAATCAAAGAATGCAACACTTTAGTAATTTCCAAATCATTCAAACACAATGAATTTAACAATTATAGCAATTTCTTAAATCATTTCAAAATCAATGAAATTAATCATTCGAAAACAATAATTTACAAACATTTCTCTTCTTGATTTTTCAAAAACTTATAATTGGCTCATAATTCAAAATATAAACATGGTACCCACCTCATATCCATGCTTGGAACCTGTTCAAAGCCTCAATTTCTCCATTCCTTCTCTTAATTTCCCTAAATCATGAAAAAAAAATCCCTAATTCATAAACATCCAAAATTGAATAATTCACACCATGCAATCACCGAAATTAACTTTAGAAATCACAAACTCATTCAATCCTCAAGCTATCTAGACCAAAATCTTTTCACAATTTAACAAAGTAAAGATTCCTCTTACCTTAATTCTTCATCAATTTTGGATTTTCTTGGCTCATAATGGAGCTCTCATCTTCTTCCATCTTTTTCCCTCTTGGAGTAACTTAAAATCTCGCTTGAAACCCAAGAAAATCAAAACCCTAGTATCTTTCTTCTTTCTCCTTTCTCTTCTCCACCGAAGCTCTCCCTCTCTTTTTTCTTCTTTTAGTTTGTTCTTTCTTTTCATTCCAAAATCGTGCCTCTCTTCTACTTAAACGACAATCCACTCTTCTTGCATTTAATGAATGCAAAATGACCATTATGCCCTTACATATATGCCTTATAACTTAAAACCTTAAGTGTTCTTCCAAGTTTGCCCCTAAAATTCATTTTAATTCATGTTTACTTTAGGACATTTTTCTAACCATCAAATTGAAGGAATTTGCTAAAACTTCCTTCTAGAGAAATGTTCCTAATTGTCTCAATTTCATAATTGCACTAAAATCATTTAATTCGGTTCATTACTCCAAAAGTTACATCTCAAACATTTCGGACTATGCTTATGCTAAAACATTTTTCCAACACTTTACTTCCATCCAAACATTGACATTCTTAATGACTAAATTGAAACTCGAATCCTTCATAACATTTGTAGCCCTATTTATGGCCCTATTCCTCTAGTTTAATCCAAATCAAGAATCACCTCATTTGGATGACTAGAGAAAAATTTATGGCCAAAATACTTTCAGCTCTTATTAATCCAAGATTGCACACTAAACCCGATTTCAATTCAGAACTTTAAAGTCTTAGGGGCTAAATTGAAATTCCATTCCTTCATATGACTTGTATACCTATGTCCCTATTTTATTTTGCAACAAGAATCAGTTCAATTGGATCTCCACAGTCCAATAATTTACCAAAGTACTGAACCATGTTCAAAAAATTTCCCAACTTAATTTGACTAAATCAATCATCCTCAATTTAATCTTAAAAATCTAAAATTTTCCATGGACATATATAGGGATTTCTTATAAATCCAACGCTTCAAAAATTAGGTCGATCAAAGGTCGGACGAAACATTATGGCCAAAATAATGGAGAGAGGTCGGTCAAGAAAAATTCCAAATTGGAGCTCGCACTCGCGAGCGGGTCGCTTGCTAGAGCGACCGAGCGGGAGCGACCGAGCGGTAGTGACCGAGCGGGATCAACCGAGCGGTAGCGAATGAGCGGTATCGACTGAGCGGGAGCGACCGAAGCGGTCGCCGCCAGACGACCAATATAACAACAATAAATGCTGCTACCTTCCAACTTCTAAAATTCATAACTTGTGACTCAGAACTCTAAATTTTTCAAATTTGATATCAATGGAAAGATAAAAGAAATCTCTACAATTTTCATGAAGAATTCAAAACCCAACTCTGTCTCTAAAGGGGTCAAAATTCCACTCAAAGTTTCTGTCCAATTAAAGTCTCCCTAAACAGTATCACAACTTCTAAAAATCATAACTTCACATTCTATGGTCCAAAAATTTCATACTTTACATCAATGTAAAGATCAGAACATAATCTAAAACTTTCATGAAGACTTTAAGGGCAAAAACAGCCTCTATATAGATCAAAAGTCAATCAAAGTTACTGTTCAATTACTATCATCCTGAACAGTAACACAATTTCTAAAATTCATAACTTCTCATCCCATTGTCTAAAAATTATAAAGTTTATATCAGTGTAAAGATCAAAATAAAATCTTCAATTTTCATGAAGCACTTAAAGGCAATTTCAACCTCTAACTAGGTAAATTTCTCAATCAAAGCTTCTGCCCTGTTAAATATCACCTAAACAATATCCAAACTTCACACATTCACATCTTTCAATTCCCACATCCAAAAATTGCATATTATACATCATTGTAAAGCTATGCAAATTATCTATAACTTTCATGTAGACCACTTACTCCAATTCAGACCACATCACTACAGAAATTGGCCTCAAAGCAATACACACAAACTTACTCTAATGGTCATTTCCAAAAACAAAGCAAAATAATACTTAAATTCGAATGATTATAACTTTCAATCCCGATATCAAAAAATATCATAATTTATGGCTATAGAAAACTCTCAACAGAAGCTACAAGTTTCATGAATATCATTTTATCAAAATCTCTGTCGATCAATCCAGAAAAATTCACAAAGTTTTAGATCAAAGTTGCCATTTTCTGTTACTATTCATCCTCAAAATTTCAGATTTTCAATTCTCCAAAATCTAACACTTTTACTATTCATTTCTTGCTTTTCAATTTCCATTTAAATCAAATTGTTCACTCTCAATTTCATAGCACATACACATTTACTCAAAACTTAAGTCATCCAAAACGAAAAATAAATCTTTTCACATCAATTTCCTTTAACTCAAAAACACTCACAACACATCCATATACAAAAACACTCTTTTCATACATTATCCTCAAACATATCATGTCAATTTGTTCCAATTAGCATGGTTCAATTAAAACATCAAACACAATCATTCCACTTTAAGCATATTCTTTTTCTTTGTACTTGCATAATTCACCACGATTTCCCCATTTTATGTCAATTTATACTTCAAAATTTCAAGAAAAATTCGGGGTCCAACAGTTTCCAAGAAACACTGTTACAAAGTGAGGACAAAGATCCATGAATGAATCACATGTTTTTATAACTGAAGGTGCCTCCGTCATAAGACCTCCTACACTCAATGGTGAAGATTATCATTATTGGAAGGACAAGACGCGACTCTTTATAGAATCCACACATATTGATCTTTGGGATATTATTGAGAATGGTCCATATACACCAACATATGATGACGAAGGCAATAACATCTCTTATGACAAATGGTCAGTCGATCAGAAAGCTCAATTTCAGTTAAACTCAAAGGCCAAGTTCTTTTTAAGTTATGCTCTAAGCAGAAGTGAATATGATAAGGTTCATAGATGTGAATTTAGAAAAGAAATGTGGGACACATTAGGCATTGTACATGAAGGCAAAAATCAAGTGAAAGAGTCCAAGATTAGTATTCTTGTTTATCAGTATGAGTTGTTCAAGATGAAAGATGATGAGATTATTGATAAGATGTTTAGACGATTCCAAAAAATTATTAACGGACTTAAAGCTTTTGGGAGAATCTACGATAATCAAGATCATGGCAGAAAGATTCTCAAAAATCTTTCAAAAAGATGGAGGCCCAAAGTAACGACAGGATTTAAGTAAGCTGAAGCTAGATAAATTGTTTGGTTCATTAAAAATATATGAAGTAGAGCTTGATGCAGAAGATAAACCTAGAAGAGATAAATCTATCGCATTAAAGGCTGGTCAGAAGAATCAGAAGATATAGAAAAATAGAAGCACATCTTCAAAAGCATTAAAGATTGAAGAAATCAAGAATAATGATGCTAGTGAATCTGATAAAGATTTAAGTAAAGATGATGATGAACTGTCCTTCATTTCAACAAAGATTAGGAGGATGTGGAAAAAGAAATCAAAGGGAAATAAAGACTTTTCTTTTAAAAAGAATAGCAAAGACGATTCAAAGAATGAAAAAAGTTTTATTGTCTGCTATGAGTGCAATAAACCAGGACATTACAAGTCTAAATGCCCATTGCTCAAAAGAAAACAGAAGAAAAGTAAAGAAAACAAAAAGAGCATGATGACAACTTGGGAAGATCTGGATTCGTCTGAATCTGGCTCCGACTCAAAAATATCAGAACAAGCAATTATATGCTTGGTAGCTGAAAGGGAATGCGATGATGAGGTAATTTCTAACTTTAATGATCTTTAGGATGCATATTTAGAATTGTTAGAAGATTCACATGCTATCTTAAAATAATATAGGATATTGAAAAAAAATTGTTGAAAGTTTGAAGAGCAGAGTACTTCTAGAAAAAGAAAACATGTAACATCCCGTTTCCATCCAAAGGGCTAGAACCCTAACGATTTGATACATGTAAAATCAATAGGAGAAAATGGGATAACACATCTCATGCTTATGCATTACATAAGGTGCATATGCACATACATAATGAATCCTTGCACATGACAATAATTGTACATGCATTCATTGACATTCCCGGTATATTTGGTTCTACTTGTGAATGGGTTGAGAATTGTGGGTTATTGATTTTGAAAATTTATTTGGAGAGTGATATTATTGATTTTATAATTTTGGAGAATTTTAAGAAATTTTCTGAAAATTTTCGGGGGTAAATCCCGGACTAGAAAAAATGCCAAGGGGCAGACCAACTGATAATCGGTATTAGAATTTAGTGCCTATGGAATTAAATTTTGGCCATATGGTTATAGGAATAATTGGCAAGTGTTATTTATGGGAAATTGGGCTTGAAATTGATTAGTTTAAGAAGAAATTAAAGGTTAAAGCTTGGCTTGACACATGGCAACTTAATAGCCATGTATTTAATAAGCTTACATTTAAATTGAAGCTCCTTTTGGCCTCTCTCACGATACTCACTCTTCAAAGCCTTTGGAATTGTCTTTTAGGTTATTTTTCTTCTCTTCTTCGTGAGCTTCTTCCCCCTTCTCTTCATGTGTTGAGATTTCCTTCAACTTAAGCTTAGCTTTCATCTATTCCTTGTTCCTTGTCATCTTGCTCTTGCTTACTTGTCATAAACCTACCTCTTTACTCCTTTGGATGATGATGATCGATGGTGATGGTTGAAGCTAGGGTTTGGTGGTGTTGTTGGAGAGTTCAATGATGAGGTGGCTTAACCAAGTAAGTTTCCTTTCAAATGTTATGGGTATGGCTAAATAAAGCTAAATTGATGATGAACTTGAGTATCTTGATGATTTGAGTTTTGTAAGGGTTATGTATGTATCTTGGATGATGCAAAGTTATGTTCATATATTGTTTTTGCATGTATAGGATAAGTGAGAAAGCATCTATAGAGGTTTAGAGATGGATTGATGTTCAAAGAGATGCATGAATGAGTATAAACTTGATTATAATTAGATATATATGTATATGCACCGTTTCTGGTAATTGTTAAATGATAGATGATGGGTTGTTTGATAATGAGTTATTGAATTGAATTAGGTAGGGATTGATGAAGAAATATAATGGAAATGATGATTTAAATAGATGAGTTGAATGTTAAGATTGAATAGTGGAAAAAATCTGGAAAATTTCAATGGTTTGATCTTGAGTGTGCTCCACTTGATTGGCCATAATTGTTTCTATAGTTGTCCAAATGAGTTGATGTTTTGTTTGCATGAAACTAGAGGAAATTGACTACAATTCCTATGAAGATGTTGAGTGTGAATTTGTAACGCCCCCTCACCATAGAGTACGCATCGGGATGTCCGGAGGTCATTTCGATACATACCCCATAATAAGAGCACGCTACGTTCAGCACTACAGTCCCTTCCTATGGCATCATAACATTCATTACTCATTAAGCATTATATGAAAATCACAATATTGTTAAAACTTCCTTTTTCCTCATTTCATTCCTCAAAATCAAAGGTCTACACTGTTTTTCATCCCTTACTACAGGTACAATCACAAGGCTTAGTACAAAAGTACTACACAAAAGAAGTAAATAATTACAGTCTAACTAAGTCACTCCAAAAAGATTCCCAGCTGACCGACCTTTGAGCCATGGCTTCACTTTTCCAACTCAATCTACACTGGTAGTGGAGTCACTCAGAATCTAACGTCGTCTCTCGGTCCTGAAAAATATGTTGCAATTTTGGGTGAGTTTTCGAACTCAATGAGAAACTATTATCGATGGTCCATCCAATTCATGCAACAGTCAAGTGATTCACAGATATATAATTATACATTCAGAAGTACCACATGATGGTACTCAAATAGATCACAATCACTTCACATAACATTTAAAGCACAAACTTGCATTTCACATCAATCTCACAATTTTATGAATACATAAGCCAACTTGCCTTTCAACCCATCAAACACACTTAATAACATGCACATGAAATGTTCATGAGACCCTTTTTCCAATTATTATGTTGTTGAGACCGAGTTCCTGAACTGTCCCATATCTATTTAGATATCGGGCTCATTAATCGCTGAGCCAATGGCTCTGAATCACTTTCGAGCTCGAGGCTCGTTTTTACTCGTTGAGCTTTAAGCTCTAGTGGTGGCTACTCAGGTCCAACTACCATTATCTGATTATGCATTTCATGGATGGAATGCATAGAACAGACTTCATCACAATATGAAGCACATAGGGCTCAATTTGACAATACCATGTCACAATCAATTCATATATCCCAATTGTCACATCAAAACAAATATTTCACAAATATCATAAACAAGCAATTCACAGAGTGCATCGATTCACAACCAATTAACATGTCTATGTCAAATCTCCCATTACGTCGGACCTTCTGTCCGGAATTCCCAACATATACAAACACCATTCCCACCATTATCACTATAATAGTCATATAATAATTGAGCATTCCATCTAGGTTACTCACCACTACTCCCAAAGCTAGTACCTGGAAGGTCCGGCAACGTCTGTGGGTTGACGTTGCAGTCGCTCCTCTAGAACCAAATAACAAACATATATATATCACAATTTGCACAAGTATCGATGTTTAATAATGCAAATGAATGGAAGGAAAGATGTACAATACATGCATGACAATTCCGGGTATCATTCCATCACTTTCTTTGTAAAGCCATTCTCAAAACAAAACTCATCTTTTTCTAAATCACACTTTCGGGTCTATGATTCGTACTAACACTGGCAAGTGAAGATAACATAATTTGATCACACTCTCTTATAGAAAAAATGTTCCTCTATGCCTTATGATTTTATTGACCCCAAAATCGCTCAATTTGGCTTAGAAGATTGGGGGATATATCTCACACATTGATAGACTGTTTAAAGTGTACTAAACCCAATTCCATCTAGCATTTGATCATCCTAGGAATTGAATCACAATTGAACTTCTTCATATGATTTGTAGCCCTATATCTTAAATTTACTACAAAGAAAGAATCATCTCATTTGGAATCTTATAGCTTTAGATATAAGCAAAACATTGAACTCTCTTCAATAAAACTACTCCCATTGACAATGTTCCAATAGACTCTCACACTTGGATTCCAATTAATATAACTTTTTGTGGATATAAAGGCAATTGTGTTAGGAATACATTGCCACAAGAATCAAGTCATTTGGAGCTCTATATAAGGAGTTATGGTCAAAAGAAGCAACCAAGTTTATGATTGATTTCCAGTTGAACCTAGTTTGGCGTGAATTCCATAACTCTTACTAGAAACCTAATTTCTTTCGTCTTTGTGCCATTGAAAAGAAGACATCTAGATCTACAACTCTTATTAGAGGACTCAAAGTGAGATTCGGCCTCTAAAATGGTCAAACATCACAATTTCTCAAGTTGTCCCGTGAATGTCCGTTAAACGGACATGCATGTCCGCTTAACGGACATGAATCGACAGAATAGCCCCATTTCACCCGAGAATGTCCGTTAAACGGACTCCCATGTCCGTTTAACGGACACACACTACCCTTAGGGTGTTTTTCCACCCGAGACGGTCCATTTAACGGACTCCTATGTCCGTTTAACGGACATACGTCCCCCATGCATTCTCTAAAACTTCTTTCAAGCTTCCAATACCTATTCTATCATCCAACATACCCATATTCATCTCAAGTTCATTTCTTTTAACATCAAACCACTTCATAACAATACAAACATCAATCTAATTGCATTAAACTTTCAATCCTCATGCATATAATTCATCAAAATCCATTTCCATCTAATTCTACATACTAAACACTTCAAACTCAACAAGCATTCATTCACCTGAGAATTTTACATAGAAACATCTCAAGTTGACTCAAACATCTATTCCCAATTCATGTCTTCATAAACTCTTAAATAAAACACAATTCTAGCTAGTTCTTCACAACAAATTCAACATTCAATTTCCTAACTTCATACCAACATTAGAACTATACAAGTGGGACTCACTTAATAATCAAGCTATTGCAAACTCATCTAATCCATCTTATGCCTCAATCTTCACTTCCACTTCTTTTCCAATCATTCACTCACTACCTAGATCAATTCAAGATATCATTCACAACATTTCATAACCCATCATTTGACACAATCAAAACAGGGCATATATGAATTTATTCATCCACTCTCTCCTCTCACACATCATTCAACTCTTTAACTTTCTCAATACACTTCCATGAAGTTAAGATTCAACATATACACTTAAAACACAAGTATGAACAGCTCAAGTTAAACACATACACAAATAACACTCAATCATCTCATCATGCTAGCTTCAATTTGTACTATAACCATAACATAAAACATAGAACACAATACTTACTTGATTTAGCCACTAAGTCTTCAAGTTCTCCAAGAAAATTACCAAGACCTAATTTTCACCCATCACCATCGATCATCATCATCCAAGGGAAAGGGTTGGTTTTTTTTTTTATGAAGAGTAAGAAGAAGAGAGCAAGATGAAAGGACAAGGAAGAGATGAAACTAGGCTTCAAGTTGAAGAAATTACAATACATGAACAAGAGGGAGAGAACGCCACGAAGAGGAGGAGAAAAATCACCAAAACAAGACTCCAAATAACATGTGAAGAGAGGGTGTCGTGAGTGGCAAGAAGGATAGCTTAAATGCAATATATACTTAGGTTAATAACAAACAACACATGGCTATGCTAATGCCATGTGTCAAGCTCCCTATAACCCTTCTCCATTAATCAATTTCAAGCCCAATTTCCCATAAATTCCACTTGTCAAAAATTCCTATAACCATATGTCCAAAATTCAATACCATAGACAATAAATTCTACTACCAGTTATCAGTTAGTCTGCCACTCGACATTTTTCCTAGTCCGGGATTTATCCCCGAAAAATTTCAGAAAAATTCCTAAAATTCTGCAAAATTATAAAATCAATAATGTCACTCTCCAAATAGAATTTCAAAATCAATAACCTACAATTCTCAAAACATTCACTCATAAGTATGACCAAATCTACCGGGAAAGTCAATGTATGCATGTACAATTATTTCCATGTGCAACAAATTCATTTTTCACAATGCAAGTATGTCACAAAATGCATGAACATACAATTGCATTATTAAGCTCTCACAAACCACCCATATTTTCCTATTTTACCCTTCCCGCTGGTACCGGGATGTTACATAATTTGGTCTTGAAGAGTCCCAAATGTTGGTATGAAGTTAGGTAATTGATTGTTGAAATTGTTGTGAATAAAGGCATATGATTGTGTTTCATTTTGGATGTGTATAAGCCATTAGGGAATATGAATTGAGTATGAACAATTTTGAACTACATTTGAGGTGTTTATGTGTGTAGTCACTAACTTGAACATGATGAATTGTGAGTAGGAAGTGTTTGGTATTGAGGAATAAAATGTGAGATGGGAAAGGATGGAATATCATTGATGTTTAAGTTGTTTTATGCTAGAATTGGTGAATTTGGAAGTGTTTAAGAGTGTATGAAAGGTTAGAATGGGTTTAGGACCTTTTGGAGGAGTTTTAGAAGTGAAAAATTTAGTTAATCCGTAGCTTACACGGTCTGCCCGTGTACCATTACACGACCCGTGTAAATCCAAGCTCAGGGGACACAATTCACCCGAAGGTTACACGGTCTGACCGTGTGGCTTTACACGTTCCGTGTGGTTTGGACCTCTTAACGACAGAATTAGAATTTTTAATCTTCATTAAAGTTGTAGACCTAGATGTCTTCTTTCTAATAGTTCAAGAACTAAGTCATTCCGACACCTAGAACGAAAGTTATGGCATTTACGCCAACGTATGTTTGATTGGAGGATAGTTATGAACATGGTTGCTTCCTTTGACTATAACTCCTTTTATAGAGCTCCAAATGACTTGATTCTTGTGGAAATGGATTCCTAACTCATTTTTCTATATCTCCACCAAAATTTGTATTAATGGGAGTTAAATTTAAAGAGATTGATCAAATGCAAGTGTGAGAGTCTATTGGAACATTGTCAATGGGAATAGTTTTACTGAATAGAGTTCAATGTTTTGCTTATATCTAGAGCTATAAGATTTCGAATGAGATGATTCTTTATTTTTAGTAAATTTAAGATATAGGGATACAAATTATATGAAGAAGTTAAATTGTGATTCAATCTCTAAGATGTTCAAATGCTAAATGGAATCGGGTTTAGTACACTTTAAACAGTCTATCAATGTTTGAGGTATATCTCCCAATCTACTAACCCAAATTGAGTGATTTTGGTGCCAATGGAATCTTAAGACTTATAGGAACACATTTATAGAAGGGAGTATGATCAAAAGATATCTTCTTCACGCTCTAATTTAGCGTGATTCATTATAGACCCAAAAGTGTGATTTAGCAAAAGATGAGTTTTGTTTTGAGAGTGACCTTACAATGAAAGTGATAGAATGCTACCCGGGATTGTCATGAATATGCATCGTACATATATGTGCATGAATAAATGCTTATAATGGTGCAACATTATTAATATGTGTGCAACGTATTGCATAAATGAGTTGTGCAGGTCACAAGTCTGCAGACAAAGCGTTTCAAAATTTAAGCAATCGCTAATCTGAGCGATCTTGTGAGTAGACCTAGATGGTCTTACTTTATTGTTTGTTAATTGAATTTTGGTATTATTTGACTATTGGATGATTGTGTAAATGTGATTGAATATGTGGGGTTTCGGACAGGAGGTCCGATGATTATGATGATTGACTTAGATAGTGAAGTGTTATTTGTTTGTGAATTGGAAGAACTAAATGTATTGAGTGATTGCTATGTGTTTCCTGAATGTGTAAATTGCATGTAAGTGAAAGTGTGATTTCTCAACTATCTGTTACATACCGGACTACGGTGCGCTGATAAGCGAATATGAGTGAATAAGAGCATGCAATTATGAGTGATGCAATATGAATGACGATTGGATTTTCAACACTAAAGTTAAATGACGGACTAAGGTCCGATAATATGGGAATGAATGGGTTTACAAAATTGTGATTGATGCATTTCATTTCATGAATGCATGTCATATAATAGATGTTGTGACTAGAGTAGCCACCGATCAGAGCTATACGCTCAACTCTTAATGAGCCCGAAAGGGACAGTTTAGAGCTATATGCTTAGCGCTTAATGAGCCCTATATGGGACAGTTATCAATGAGCCCTACATGGGACAGTTATCAATGAGCCCTATATGGGACAGTTATCAATGAGCCCTATACGGGACAGTTCAGGCACTCGGTCACAATAGAGTAACAATTGGAAAGTGAGTCTCATATACACTGAGTATGCATGACATAAATGATTAAATGATAGTGAATGTGAAATAACTGAACAAGTTTATGTGATTCAATATGGTTGCTAATGAAATGATATGAATATGGGAAATAATGTGATATAGGAAATAAAGTGAGATTGGTTCAGTGATTGAATGTGAAATAATATGATCATGTGAAATCAGTATGAAATATATGTCTTATGTGATATGTGATGAGTGAGCCATCGATGATGGTCACTCACTGAGTTCGCAAAACTCACCCAAAATTTGCAATTATTTTTCAGGATCATAAGAATACCCCGTTAAGCCAACGGGAGTATATTTGCAGGATTCAAGTGAAGGATAGAAGTCGGGATCAGTTCGAGTCTGCATTGCATGTCTTTAATTATGTAATAAAGCGTATATTTGTATTTGTGAAATGGGCCCGAGTGGCTATTGGAAATTGTGTATAATGAAATTGTATATGATTGAATGAGGACCCAAATTATGCATTGAATTCCGCATATATGTTTTCCAAAAAAAAGTATCAATTACTGAATGAGTGTTTTAGCACGCCACCCTCGCGGGGCACGAACTCGGATATCACCATCGATGTCTGGTTCGGGTCGCGTGGGAGTGGGGTGTTACAAAACATCTGAAACAAGTAGACGATATGAAAAAGAAAGTAACTGTAGATAGATATGTGAAAATTAATCAACTGAAACAAAGGATTAATAGTCTCTCAACAAATTTATCAACATTTACTGAAAGTACAAAAAGGATGAATGATATGATTGGAAGATATAGACATCCAAATGATAAGAGTGGTTTAGGTTTTAATAATAGTAATGTTTGTTATAATAATAGTTTTGTTCCTAACAAAAAGAAAAAGAAACAATATTCTTATTACTCGATGAATAATTGTAAGGCTAACCCCAAAGGACCTAAGAAAATATGGGTACCTAAGAAAGATATAATATATACTGCAAATCTCGTTTCTTGGAAAAAGCAACCAGCACCAATGATACTTGGACAATGGCTGCTCGTGACATATAACGGGAAGAAGGTCTATGATCCTAGACCTCCAAAATAAGCAAGGAGAATCAGTAACTTTTAGAGATAACCAACAGGGCAAAATAGTTGGAATTGGCAAAATAGGTAAAGATTCTTTTTTACCTATTGATAATGTTCTGCTAGTTGAAGGCTTAAAGCATAATCTAATTAGTGTAAGTCAATTAAGTGATTCTGGTTTTGAAGATACTAATAAACCAAACTATGTCTTTAGACTTCATAAAGCTTTGTATGGATTAAAACAAGCACCTCGTGCTTAGTATGATCGTTTGAGTTCGTTTTTTTATTAGAAATGACTTTATTAGAGGACAAGTAGATAAGAATTTGTTTAGAAAACATATTAAAAATGATTTTATAGTTGTACAAATATATGTAGATGATATTTTTTTGTGCAACTTCTAAGAAGTTATGTTCTAGTTTTGAAAATCTTATGAAAAGTGGATTTGAAATGAGTATTGTAACACCCCACACCCGTAAGACCCGAACCCGATATCGTTGGTGATATCCGAGTCCGTGTCCCACGAGAGTGGCGTACTACATCAGTCGATTTAAAATTCAGATACTTTTTTTCTTTTCTTTTGTAGCCATTAACTCCACGCTCACACGGCAAACACAAGTAAGTAATTAAAATCCGTGTTCATTAAAACCAGTTTTAGTTATTACGGTCATCCAAGAATAATTACAATCACCAATGCAAGAAATATTACTACCACAATGGCTCAAGAAAATACAATGCCTTGTTATACAGTTGATTGCGAAATACAGTTTACTAAGACACTAATGCAGACGCGAACCGATCCCGATCTCTAACCTTTACTCGCTCTGATGAGACATACTCCGTGTCAACCGGGTATTCTTCAGACCTGAAAATAAATGCAAATTTTGGGTGAGTTTTATGAACTCGGTGAGAAACCATCATCGATGGTTCACTCAAATCATGCATTACGCCCATGGCGTCTGATGAAGATGATTATCATCAATTACCAAGAATAGTCAATAACGATATCCAAGAATAAAGAAACATTCACGAATTCATCCCATTACAAAAGCAAGACATGTCACGTAGCGCTCATTTATGCAAATGAGATGCATATGAGACTCTTTCCGCTTATTCAAGATTGCCCAAGTGCTCGGTCGGTTGTTCAGCTGGGACGCTGTGATTTTCTCCCTCGGGCTCGAGGCCCGTCCAAGACAAATATGAGAGCTCAAGCTCTTATCGAATAATAGCAACTTGGGCACGCCCATTATCCGATCATGCAATTATGCATGCGAAGACAAGATGCAAGAATGTACGGTGTTTGGCTATAAAGCCCAAAGTATCGTTGAATCCACGATATGGCTATAAAGCCCAAAGATAGCGAAGATTCAAAGATAATGGCTATAAAGCCCGATCTATCAATATCGGATCATTCAAGACAAGAAAATCATATAATACAATCATCCACTTTTATACATGCCGAAATCATACAATTCACCTTTGCACGTAATTCACGTTAAGCATGTACACAACCGAAATTTGAGAAACCAACTAGGTTACTCACCTATTGCTTCCGAGCTAATGCCGAAAGCCTCTCGTGACGTCGGTCAATCGACGCCCAATTGGGCCTCT
Source organism: Erythroxylum novogranatense (assembly GCA_029891385.1). Lineage (NCBI taxonomy): Eukaryota > Viridiplantae > Streptophyta > Magnoliopsida > Malpighiales > Erythroxylaceae > Erythroxylum > Erythroxylum novogranatense. The sequence goes on along the minus strand of CM057224.1, from coordinate 42,545,531 downwards.
ATATGAATCGAAAAAAATACGAGTCACGAAATATGAAATTTGTGCTCATGTTGATGAAATATGCATGTTCATGAATTCCCGGTCCTAATTCAATATTTTCTCATAATAAAATTCTATCAAAAATTAGAAATCCATAGGCGCCGACGGTGCATGCAATTCGGACCTCTATAGGTCCCCAATTAAATAAAACAAAGTTTACAAGTTCCGCCGATAGGGGCTACGCCAAATTCTCGCCTAAAATTCCCGCTTTCTCGAAAATGAAATTAAATATTCAACGAATCCGATGCCTCTGGAATCAGGTCAATCGGACGCCGACGGAAAGAAATTGACAAAAGAACAATTGTACCATTTAATATCAAAAATAATCAAAATAAAAATAAATATATATATATATATTTATACGGAAACCTCGCCTCATGGGCGAGACGCCTCAGGCGGAATCATCTCGCTTTGTCGCGAGGGCGAGGCGCCTCATGAGGCAGATACACCTCGCTTGTCATGAGGCGAGGCGTCGCCTCGCGACCAGCCCTTTGATCTCGCCATGAGGCGTAAACGTCGCCTCGCGAGACGGCCCTTTCCTTGCCCTCCTTCTTTCCGATTGAAATTCCAATTTCCAATTACTCTAACTTTTAACACACAAATCAGAAAATGCCCACTATACCTCATTGGAAAGCTTATGAAAAGCTCTACAATTCTCAAGAAGACCATAAAATCAATTCCAACCCTAAGGGTGTCAAATAATCCATCAAACCTTCTGCCTACTCAATTTCCATCAACACAGAGCAGTACATTTACAATTTCATAACTCACTTATTCTTCAGAAATAAATTACCACAAAAATATGGTCAATAAGTTCACAATGCCCTCTACAACTTTCATGAACAACCCAAAATCAAATTCTATTGCTAAGCCAGTCAATTAATTCATTCAATGTCACTGTCCCTGAAATCCTTCACTTTGGGCAGTAATCTTACAAGAAGCATAACTTCCAGTATATAAGTCAATAAAATCAGAACTTTATATCCTTGTAAAGATAACATCTCAAACTTCAATTTTCATGAAGCACTCAACATCCAATTCGATATCTAACAATTTAAAAATTGTTATGGAAGTTTCTGTTATGATCAGCCACTCATAACCTAATGTAGGGTCAGTTTTTGAAAAATCATAACTCCCAATTCTGACTTCTAAAAATTACAAACCATATGTAATTTTCAAGGTAATCTTTTCCTCTACAACTTTTCAGAAGCTCACTCACACCAATTCAGTCCACTTAAAATGTTAAAATTGCCTCCAATCAGTAAACTCACAAAATCACACTTAAGCTAGGTTTCATCCAAAATGCTCAAAACCAGTCATTAGTAATCAATTCATATCTCCCAATACACAATTCTAAAATAGCAAGATCAGTAGCAATGGAAATATAATTCAATATGCTACAACTTCCATGAAGATCATTTTCCTAATTCCATCTCAATTAATTCATAAAATCAACAAAACTCAGATGTCATGGTTGCGGTTACTGTTCACAGGCAATGGAACAGCAACTTTCCATGCAAAATTTCACCCTTCTATCATTGAAATTCAACAACACCTATTTCACACTAAATTGAAGCCAACATTCCAAAGTTTCAGTGGCCACTAACCTTACCTCATTTTCATTTCTATACAATAAGTTATGAATAAAACAGTAACATCCATATAATTCCAATTTTCCAGATTTAAGGTTAACCTTAGTTCAATCACTTCCAATACCTTTTCTCATCACTAGACATCAAAATAAATATAAATTAAATATCACTCCAGTCATACATATACTAGGGTTTATACTGAAAAATTGCAGCACTTAAGTCTTCCTTTCTAAGTAAAATCAATCATCCATATGTGTTTAACATCAAGTCAAAACACTCATTCTTACTCCTTCATCAATTCCTAAATAACCCTCACCTAACACCCATTAATTCAAGCCATATTAGTCATTAATTTAAGGTCTCTATAATCATCATAAATACACCATAACTCCCATTAAATGCATCAACAATCATGATTCATTTAATGCACAATTCAAAGCATAATTCAAGCTTAAATGAAAACTTAACTTAAACCTTACCTACTTAAGCTTTTCCCCTTCAATGCTTTAATCCTACACCAATTTCTCACTTTCTACTTTCTTCTACCATCAAACATGTATCTCCTCATCATAGCAAGAACACAACTTAGTTGGAAGTAGAAGAACTCTTGAATGTTTGGAGGAAGATGAGGAAAGAAGAAGAAAATCAATGAATATGGAGAGGAAATGAAGGTTTCGGATGATGCAAAGAGAAGTGGCTTTTTTAAGTGATTCAAATGTTAAAAGAAGCCAAGAGAAGGTCGTATGGAAGGAGAATATAAGACAAAACCCATTAATGAAATGGGACACTTGGCTTTAAGGTGAATAAAATACAATTTATCCTAATCTAATTTAATTAAGTACTAATTCCAATTAACTTCTAATCATGATACTAAAATATTATCCTAACCTCATTTATCCACTAATTTTATGCCATTAGGTAATCCTGTTCAAGACAAAACAAATTTCACTCAATCGATCGGTTGAAATTTTTCATCCTAAAAGAACCCCGAAAAATTCCAGAAAAATTTCCATAAATCCCTAAAAATAGAAAACGATTTATGGCACACTCAGAATAATTTTTTTTCAAAGCCGATAACCCCGTTAATTACAATAAAATTACATTAGGCACGAAAACCGGAAATGTCATGTATGCATGTACAGTTATTTCATGTGCACAGATTTCACTGGTCACTAGTACCAGTATGCATGGACAATACGAATAAATCCTTATCAATCTCTTCCTATGCCAATTTACTATTTTACCCTTCCTGTCAGGGGTGGGATGTTACAACTCCCCTCTCCTTATAAAAAATTTCGTCCTCAAAATTCTTAGTCAACAGTTCACTGACAGTCATCACATGTCCCTACATGTCCCATACACTTTTTCCTTCTATAATTCATTTTCCCAAAAGGTCACAATAACCACACTCAATCAATTGCTCAGTCACTTATTTGGCTAACCCCTTATCACTCTCTCAATAGACGGACTCTACAATACTGTCAGTTGGCAATCTCACTAACTTAACTATCTCACTTGCCATTTTCAGAGGAGCAACTACCTTTAGTTCCGATGTTAAGACTCAGCATATTATATCAATCCAATATCTCTTTCGTCAGTAACATGTAGACTATTCCGTTGATACCTTGTCAAGGTGATACTTACCATAACCTCCTTTATCTCGTCAGGGACGATTCACATTCCTTTGGTACCAATACAATGACATTTAGCTTCATTCCACTATAACCAAGTGACACTTTACCTAATACAATCATTCTCTATATCCCATTAACTCTCTGTTCAAATGCAATTCTCCTTAAACAATTCACTATTCTATAGTGTTCACGCACTTTATTTGGATATGCATTTTACTATGTTTCATTTGTCCGATCCCGATCCACTTTAGCTAACCCATGCAGCTTTTCCTAAATCACTTTCTTTTGTTTCACTCATCACATCCCAAATTCATTATGGTCTTTGACTCTTGTTAGGCATCAGTGCGGGTAGCAATATATCCCTACAAAGAAATCGTAACTTTATCACACGATCATAATCAAGTATTTTTACCGTTGAACATTCACACCTATAAGCATTTGAATCAATAATCACTTCATTCTATACCCATAGTTATTCAATTCCACTTTTCGTGATATGCAGCTTTTAACTGCTCACTTTCTTGTTCTAAAGACTTTTGATCGGGTACCCATAATTCTTCTTGAATCATTCAATATTGTTTTCCGATTTCACTCGCATATTCGCACTCTTTATAGAACTCTTAATCATTTATTACCTTCATCCAGCACCACTAGATCTACAACTTCCATTTTCCGTAAACACTTCACAATTATCCATAATCTACTTGCTATTCTTTGAAAATCCCAATATCTCAGTAATTGGTCGGTTTATTGCAGATTATCTATTCACTATTTGAGCTTAGTAGTCAGAATTGTCTGTTCATTACAGAATTGTCGGTATTTATGCCTGTCTCTTTCCTCAAATTACCACAGTGTATCCTTATAGGAATCTGATCACGACACCAATATCATTTATCAAAGTCCATTCAATTTATCTAATACCATTTTAACATATTGCCTCCGTTCATCTCACACTGCCCATCTCCAAGGGAATGCTATCCTCAATGTCAAATTCCTCAATTATTCAAATAGTTCTTTTACTTTTCATTGTTCAACATCACAAATACATTCCGTCAATAAACATAGTCACTACCATTTGCCTACCTCACATCACTCCCTATTAAGGTCTTGTTGACTTTACCATACATCAGTGTACTTTTTCAGTGAGTCCACCATTAATCTATTTGTAATCCCATTATACATCACGTCATTGTCAGTTCCCCTTTAGGACTTCTAGTCTCTACTCATTCTCTCTTTTCAATTGATCTCTTGTCAATCATATATATCAATACCTAGTCATCTGTATTTGGATTTCCATAAATTCCACTTCATTTGGGTATTTCACTTGCAGCTCAGACTATTTTATTCTCACCTCAAATTAACATTCCATTCATGTCGTTGGATACTTTACATTTCGCATACACAATCATGTATAACTTCAGAGTATTAGATATGACTCAATTTCACTTTTAATTTTTATCCATACTTCTTTCCGTTTGACCATTAGTTTTGTTGCCATCTTTATACTCGCTCACAAAAGTCTCATCAACCACTTATTATCCCTAATTACTTTTCAATCATTCTTCACTATACGTACTATCTCTCAATCAGAACAAATTTTATGCCATAATCTAAAAGATCAGAACATTCCTTCCACTAAGGTTCCTTGACGACCACATAAACACTTTCTTTCACACTTATTCAGTATCTATACCTCAAAGATTTTATCCGGAAACCAATTAGTAACCTAAAAAATTCAGTCTTCCATAAAATTGCTAATTCTCAAATAAATAACTAATACCATAATCATTCTCATTTCCTCTCGTAAAGGTATATTCAGTCCTCCTATGATTTACTTTAACGTAGTAGAAACTTTATATTTATAACCATTCTAATCATTCATCGATCATCCCCTCTGTGCTTTCCATGTATCAGTCACAGACGTTTCGTTAGTCACGATCAACGTTACTATCCAATAGATATTCCCAACGGTAGATCGACTTAAATGCGACAACTCTTTTCTTATGTCACTATCATTGTTTCTTTTTCCCATGTATCATTGAACTATATGTCTCATCATTTAATTTCTATATCCACACGCAAGCTTGACCTTGTAAGGTCATAACCGCTTGACTTATACATCGTCATCTCCTTATGACTACGTATCTCTTTATTTTTCTCAAATAATCTATGATAAGGTATTCACATTCCCAATACACGACAAAATCAAGTGATACAACTCCATCAGTATCTCTGCTTATTTACCTATCCGGTTACCATTTCGTGTCTATATATATCTTTTCAACCAAATCTAGAATTTCCCGATACACAATCAAGAGAAAATTGTCACCATCTTTTCTCCTACTATCCTTTGATACTAGTTTCCAAACTCTAAGCACAATATTCGCATAACCATTTCAGTCTCACGCTTAGGTGTTCATAATCATAACCGTTTCCCCAATTCATTTCAGTTTATCAGTACATTTTCATCTCACCATGTCTACTTTTTCTTACTCTACTAAGCACTAGGCATCTTGCTTTTTTTTTTGGTTCTTTCAGGTCTCAATAAACCGTTACAGCACTCTATTGAGCTTCTTTCCATTTCACTATTATCTTCTGCTTATAATATCTACTGATCTCTAACTCAAATACAGTGAATCAAAATATGCCCGATTGGATCATCTACATTTTACTCAATTCCAATATTTCCCCTTTCATGACATATACAGTTAGAACTGTAATTACCTAACCATCCCGGGCTTTTAATTTCACATAAAGCTACTATCACCAGTATGCTTCTCCTATCTCCAGTGGACCTTTCAAAATTCTAGACATATTCATTTTTTTTTTCTGTCACCATAATATTGCCATTTTAATCCGGGAATTCATTAATATCACTTCTTTCCTTAATCGGTCTAGGCCAACACAGTCATTCTAACCACAGTACAATATCGATCTCCTTATCCATTTTTCCTTTTTCCTTTCCTAATTGCTTATACCCTACCAGGGTTCACCTCTAACACGCCTCACTTTTTCTCTCACTTAATCACTTAACACGCACGCACACGTAGGATTTCTACCCGTACGACTCAAACTAGGGATCGCTTGCCACGGTCTCGCAATGACACGACTCAAATGCATGCACCCTATGTTTGATCGCGCCTGATACATTACGCATCACTGGCTCGATACCACCTAAATGTAACACCCACACCAGTAAGACCAACCCGATATCGTTGGTGATATCCGAGTCCGTGTCCCACGAGAGTGGCGATTACATCGACGATTTAAAATTCAAGATACTTTTTTTCTTTTCTTTCAGAGCCATTAACTCCACGCTCACACGGCAAACACAGTAAGTAATTAAAACCGTGTTCATTAAAACCCAGCTTCAGCTTATTACACATCCAAGAATAATTACAATCACCAATGCAAGAAAATATTACTACCACAATGGCTCAAGAAAATACAATGCCTTGTTATACGTTGATTGCGAAATACGCTTTACTAAGACACTAATGCAGACGCCTTAACCGATCCCGATCTCTAACCTTTACTCGTCTACAGAGAGACATACTCCCGTGTCAACCGGGTATTCTTCAGACCTGAAAATAAATGCAAATTTTGGGTGAGTTTTATAACTCAAAGAGAAACCATCATCGATGGTTCACTCAAATCATGCATTACGCCCATGGCGATAAAGATGCAGATCTGATTATCATCAATTACCAAGAATAGTCAATAACGATATCCAAGAATAAAAAACATTCACAAGAATTCATCCCATTACAAAGCAAGACATGTCACGTAATACCATTTATGCAAATGAGATGCATATGAGACTCTTTCCGCTTATTCAAGATTGTGCCCAAGTGCTCACCATTGTTCAGCTGGGGACGCGTGTGATTTCTCCCTGGGCTCGAGGCCCGGTCAAGACAAAGATGAGAGCTCAAGCTCTTATCGAAATAATAGCAACTTGGGGCACGCCCATTATCCGATCATGCAATTATGCATGCAAGACAAGATGCAAGAATGTACAGTGTTTGGCTATAAAGCCCAAAGGTATCGTTGAATCCACGATATGGCTATAAAGCCCAAAGATATAAAGATGTTCAAAGATAATGGCTATAAAGCCCACTATCAATATCGGATCATTCAAGACAAGAAAATCATATAATACAATCATCCACTTTTATACATGCCGTAAATCATACAATTCACCTTTGCACGTAATTCACGTTAAGCATGTACACAACCGTAAATTTGAGAAACCAACTAGGTTACTCACCTATTGCTTCCGAGCTAATGCCGAAAGCCTCTGTGACGCCGGTCAATCGACGCCCAATTGGGCCTCTATATGAATCGAAAAAGTACGAGTCACGAAATATGAAATTTGTGCTCATGTTGATGAAATATGCATGTTCATGAATTCGGTCCTAATTCAATATTTTCTCATAATAAAATTCTATCAAAATTAGAAATCCATAAAGCGCCGACGGCATGCAATTCGGACCTCTATAGGTCCCCAATTAAATAAAACAAGGTTTACAAGTTCCACAATAGGGCTACGCCAAATTCTCTTCTAAAATTCCGCTTCTCGAAAATGAAATTAAATATTCAACTAATCCGATGCCTCGAATCAGGTCAATCGGACGTCGACGGAAAGAAATTGACAAAAGAACAATTGTACCATTTAATATCAAAAATAATCAAAATAAAAAAATATATATATATATATATATATATTTATATGAACCTCCTCATGGGCGAGACGCCGCCATGAGGCGGAATCATCTCGCTTTGTCGCGAGGGCGAGGCGCCGCCTCATGAGGCAGATACACCTCGCTTGTCATGAGGCGAGGCGCCGCCTCGCGACCAGCCTCTTGATCTCGCCCTCAGGCGTAAACGTCGCCTCGCGAGACGGCCCTTTTCCTTGCCCTCCTTCTTTCCGATTGAAATTCCAATTTCCAATTACTCTAACTTTTAACACACAAATCAGAAAATGCCCACTATACCTCATTGGAAAGCTTATGAAAAGCTCTACAATTCTCAAGAAGACCATAAAATCAATTCCAACCCTAAGGGTGTCAAATAATCCATCAAACTTTCTGCCTACTCAATTTCCATCAACACAGAGCAGTACATTTACAATTTCATAACTCACTTATTCTTCAGAAATAAATTACCACAAAAATATGGTCAATAAGTTCACAATGTCCTCTACAACTTTCATGAACAACCCAAAATCAAATTCTATTGCTAAGCCAGTCAATTAATTCATTCAATGTCACTGTCCCTGAAATCCTTCACTTTGGGCAGTAATCTTACAAGAAGCATAACTTCCAGTATATAAGTCAATAAAATCAGAACTTTATATCCTTGTAAAGATAACATCTCAAACTTCAATTTTCATGAAGCACTCAACATCCAATTCGATCTCTAACAATTTAAAATTGTTATGGAAGTTTCTGTTATGATCAGCCACTCATAACCTAATGTAGGGTCAGTTTTGAAAATCATAACTCCCAATTCTGACTTCTAAAATTACAAACCATATGTCATTTTCAAGGTAATCTTTTCCTCTACAACTTTTCAGAAGCTCACTCACACCAATTCAGTTCACTTAAAATGTTAAAATTGCCTCCAATCAGTAAACTCACAAAATCACACTTAAGCTAGGTTTCATCCAAAATGCTCAAAACCAGTCATTAGTAATCAATTCATATCTCCCAATACACAATTCTAAAAATAGAAATATCAGTAGCAATGGAAAGATAATTCAATATGCTACAACTTCCATGAAGATCATTTTCCTAATTCCATCTCAATTAATTCATAAAATCAACAAAACTCAGATGTCATGGTTGCGGTTACTGTTCACAGGCAATGGAACAGCAACTTTCCATGCAAAATTTCACCCTTCTATCATTGAAATTCAACAACACCTATTTCACACTAAATTGAAGCCAACATTCCAAAGTTTCAGTGGCCACTAACCTTACCTCATTTTCATTTCTATACAATAAGTTATGAATAAAACAGTAACATCCATATAATTCCAATTTTCCAGATTTAAGGTTAACCTTAGTTCAATCACTTCCAATACCTTTTTCTCATCACTAGAAATCAAAATAAATATAAATTAAATATCACTCCAGTCATACATATACTAGGGTTTATACTGAAAAAATTGCAGCACTTAAGTCTTCCTTTCTAAGTAAAATCAATCATCCATATGTGTTTAACATCAAGTCAAAACACTCATTCTTACTCCTTCATCAATTCCTAAATAACCCTCACCTAACACCCATTAATTCAAGCCATATTAGTCATTAATTTAAGGTCTCTATAATCATCATAAATACACCATAACTCCCATTAAATGCATCAACAATCATGATTCATTTAATGCACAATTCAAAGCATAATTCAAGCTTAAATGAAAACTTAACTTAAACCTTACCTACTTAAGCTTTTCCCCCTTCAATGCTTTAATCCTACACCAATTTCTCACTTTCTCTACTTTCTTCTACCATCAAACATGTATCTCCTCATCATAGCAAGAACACAACTTAGTTGGAAGTAGAAGAACTCTTGAATGTTTGGAGGAAGATGAGGAAAAGAAGAAGAAAATCAATGAATATGGAGAGGAAATGAAGGTTTCGGATGATGCAAAGAGAAGTGGCTTTTTTAAGTGATTCAAATGTTAAAAGAAGCCAAGAGAAGGTCGTATGGAAGGAGAATATAAGACAAAACCCATTAATGAAATGGGACACTTGGCTTTAAGGTGAATAAAATACAATTTATCCTAATCTAATTTAATTAAGTACTAATTCCAATTAACTTCTAATCATGATACTAAAATATTATCCTAACCTCATTTATCCACTAATTTTATGCCATTAGGCAATCCTGTTCAAGACAAAACAAATTCACTCGATCGGTCAATTGAAATTTTCCGATCCGGAAAAGAACCCCGAAAAATTCCAGAAAAATTTCCATAAATCCCTAAAAATAGAAAACGATTTATGGCACACTCAGAATAATTTTTTTTCAAAGCCGATAACCCCGTTAATTACAATAAAATTACATTAGGCACGAAAACCGGAAATGTCATGTATGCATGTACAGTTATTTCATGTACACAGATTTCACTGGTCACTAGTACCAGTATGCATGGACAATACGAATAAATCCTTATCAATCTCTTCCTATGCCAATTTACTATTTTACCCTTCCTGTCAGGGGTGGGATGTTACAAGTATGATGGGTGAAATGAAATTTTTTCTTGGTTTACAAATTAAACAAACTGGAGAAAATATTTTTATTCGTCAACAAAAATATATCAAAGAACTTTTAGTCAAATATAAAATGGAGAAGGTCAAACCTATGTAAACTCCTATACATCCTTTAATCCTCTTATCTAAGGATGAAAGTGGTAAGAAGATTGATGAAACCCTTTTCAGAGGAATTATTAGTTCTTTACTTTACTTAACTGCAAGCAGACCTGATATAATATTTAGTGTTTGTTTATGTGCAAGATTTCAAGCAAATCCTAGAGAATCTCATTATATTGTTGTCAAAAGAATATTGAGATATTTGGTAGGTTCTACCGATCTTTGCTTAATGTATGAGAAAGGTAAAGATTTCAGGTTAATTGACTACTGTGATGTAGATTATGTTAGAGATAGGATTGATAGAAAGAGTACAAGTGGAGGTTGTCCCTTTCTTAGTCATAATCTAATTTCTTGGTCAAGCAAGAGGCAAAGTTTAATTGCCCTATCTACTGCAAAAGCTGAATACATGTCAGTTGCAAGCTATTGTTCACAGATGTTATGGATTAAATATCAGTTAGAGGATTATTCTATCTAAGAAGATCAAATTCCAATCCTCTGTGACAATACAAGTGCTATTAATCTACCAAAGAATCCAATACAACACTCGAGGCAAAGCATATTAAAGTTAAACATCATTTTATATGAGACTATGTACAAAGAGGAATCATCAGTCTACAATTTGTTGAGATGAATCAACAATGGGCGGATATCTTCACTAAACCCTTAAGTGAAGATAGATTTAGTGAAGATAGATTCAAGGAAATCATATGAAACTTGAATATGGTAATGTTAAATAACCATTCATCTGACACGTCATGGCCCAGACGATCCGTACAAGAAGAAGATAAAAAGTCGTAAATTTTCAAGTAAGTAGTAACGGTAAGTTACGAACGGTAACTTTTCAAGAGTATGTATAAGAAGGAAATGTTTTCAAGATTCTAAAATGCATTATACTCTAGAATTTTCTTGAAAAACTTTGAAAATGACTTGTTTAGTGCTCTCAACAAAGATGATTCAATACTCTGTTCTATACTTCAAGTTCTTCTCGTTTCATAATTTCTTTAGATACTAACCTTGTTACTTTAAGCAAAATATATTTGTGTGTTTAGTGTTTATTTGTTACAAATCAAAAATGGAGAAATCTCTTATCTATGGGAGACACGTTGATTTCACCTCCTTGAAGAACAATCAGATGGACATCGAACCACAAATTGACGCAATTGGCTGGAAAAGTTTCTTCAACATTCATGAAACGGTTTATTTGAATGAGATATATGAGTTCTGGAAGAATCCAAAGGTGGTGGACAACACCTTAATATCAATGGTAGATGGGTTGTTAGTTATAGTCACACATGTTTCTATCGAGAAGGCTATTGGGTGTCCAAGTATTGGAGCAAAGCTGTTTAACAATACAAAATGGATCGCTCAAGGCCGGGTAGATAAAGCGCACATTAATCGACAACTATGTGGAAGTAGTGATCCAGGAGTCAAGAAGGTTTCAATCCTTATTCCGAAGGCTAGGGTTCTACATTCACTGCTTATCCACTATATTCTACCAAGAGTAGGCTCAAAGGACATGGTGACAATGAATGATGAACATTGTTTGTTTCATCTACTTAATCACCAACCCGTCAATCTTTCATTCTTGATTTTGAAGTACAAGATAAAGTCTAAGGGAGATTATTATAGCTCTTTACCTTACAGTATGCTGTTGACAAGATTCTTTAGAGAATCTGGAATCCTACTTGATAGAGGTAACAGGGTAAAAATGGATATGAAGATTGTTATTAATGCCTCTACTATTCTCAGAATGGGAATAAAGTTTGAAGCTGAAGCGGATATAGGTTTTACACCGAAAGCAAAGTCTGAGGGGGAGCTTATAGTAAGACGAAGTAGGAGTGAACATGTTCCATTTGAAAGACAATCAAGGCCTCGATTGACAAGAAGAACATCCACAAAAGAAAATGCTAAACAATCATCTGATGTGCCAATACAAGCTAAGACGATTCTATAGAGGGAGGAAAGCAGGATTCAACAATCAACACAATAAGTGTCTTTGAAGACGAAGGCTGAGACGCTACAATCAGAAATGCCCAAACAGTCAAAATGGTCACCAAGATTATTGGTCTTATGACAACAAGAACAGAAGAAGCATAAAGTTATGATTTTTGGTGGAGATTCTGAGAAGCAAGAGCAACGATAGCAACCTACTAGATCTGTAACATCCCACCCTCAATTGGAAGGGTAGAATAGTAAATTGGCATAGGATGTGCTAGATTGGGATTTCATAGGACTGCTCATGCATAATAGGATTACTGCATAGTCACAATTGTGCACATGAACTTACTGTACATGCATACATGATATTCCCGGTTTTCGTGCCTAAGACAATTTTATTGGGATTAACGTGATTTTTAGGTTTGGAAAATTATTCTGAGTGCGCCATAAATTGTTTTCTATTTTAAGGAATTTTTGAGAATTTTTCTGAAATTTTTCGGGGTTCTTGCCCGGACCGAAAAAATTCCAACTGAGTGACTGAGTGACTTTCTCTATACTAAAAAGGATTGCCTAATGGCATTGAATTATGGAATAAATAATTGTGGGAATTGTTATAGGACCATTAGCATATGTTGGATTTAGATTAAATGAGATTAGTGTTATGATTAAATTATGTTAATTAAGTTCATTTTTGTCTTTTCTCATTTTAAAAAGCCAAGTGGCTTCTAGTATTTAATGATTTTGTCTTATATTATGCATCACCATCGACTTTTCTCCTTGTCATACTTAAAGACTCATTTTTGGAAAGCTTTGGAAAGCCAATCTTTCTTCTCATCATCCGAAACTTGCATCCCCTTCATTTGTGTTCTTCTCCTTCAACGGTTTCCTTCTCCTTCCATATAAGTTTCACTTGTCCACTAGTTACAGCCAAGTCTCTACTTAATCCTTGAGAAGATGATGATATGCATGTATAGTGGAGATAGCCGTGGGTGAGGTATCAAGGTAGGAAGTGTGGAGAGGTTTAAAGACTTGGAGAATTGATAGCTTGTAACTTGTTTAAGGTGAGAATTGATGTTTGTTTTTATTCTTTTGGTAGTTAGAAGCATTCATGGAGATCCTTTAAGCATTTATTTGATCATGAAAGTGGTAGGTTTGAATGGGTTTAATGCATGCTTGTGTGAGGGAAGTGGATAGAGTAGTTAAAGAATGTGAAAGTAATGTTGTTAATGATGTTTATGATGTTTAATGAATGGAAATGAAATATGGAAGTTGTGTATGTGGGTGCTGCCAACTTTTGTGTAATTATATAAGTAAATGTTGTGATGATTTTGTCTTTGAATTAGAGGTGTAAATGGATGCTTGGTGATGTGTTATTGATATTAGAAGTGATAGGAGTTAGGTTGAAGTTGAAAGCTGGAAAATGCATTTTGACCCTATTGCAATGTTTTGATCATAACTAATTGTGTAGGTGAGAAAATGAGGTGAGGTTTGTGCCCAATTAAACTTTGGGATGTTGGCTACATTTTTGTGTGAAATAGATGTTGTCCAATTTTAGCTTTAAGAGGTTGTAATATGGTTTGGAAAGTTACTGCTATTGACTGAAATGAATAGTACCCGAAATCATACCCTATAGTTTTGCTATTTTTTTTATAACTTAATTGAGAAGGAATTAGGATAAATGGACTAAATGAAAGTTGAAGCCTATTAAGTTAGCTTTCCAATGCCACTGATTTTGCAATTTTTAGATATGTATATTAGGAGTTATGGACTGATGATTGTTGGCTGTTTTCATGCATTGAATGAAACCTAGCTGGAATGTCAAATTTGGTGCACATTATGATTTGGAGCAATTTTAGTAATTTATGTGAACTGAATTGGTGTGAGTGAACTTCTTAAAAGTTTTATAGGAAGAAATTATCTTGAGAATGATATATGACATGTAATTTTTGGTTGTCAGATTTGAGAGAAATGAATTTGCAAAAACTGAACCTGCATTAGGTTGTGAATTGCTGATCATGGCAGAAACTTGCATAACAGTTTTGAAATTGTTAGAGATCGAATTGGATGTTGAGTTCTTCATGAAAATTGAAGTTTGAGATCTTATATTTTCAGGGATATAAGGTAGTGAATTTGGTGACATTTTTTCTAAGAGATATACTGTTGTGAAATGTGCTGTTCAGATTGGGAAAATTCTGAGGGCTGATGCTTTGGTGAATTGTTTGACATAGTTAGCAAGTGAATCTGATTTTGGGTTGTTCATGAAAGTTGTAGATAACATTGTGATCTTACTGCCTTATTTATTGTGTAATTTTTTACTGAAGAATTAGAAAGTTAATGAATTTGCAATGTACTGCACTGTTTTGATAGGTTTTGAGTAGGCAGTGGTTTTGACTGAATTTTTGACACCCTTATGCGTAAAATTGCTTGTTGGGGTCTTCATGAAACTTGTAGAGGGTTTCATTATCTTTCCAACAAGGTATAGTTTGCATTTTTCTGAAATGTGTAGAAAGAGATATGATAGATTGAATTTCGGTTGGAAAACAGGAAAAAGAGAAGGAAATAAGGGCTATATATATATATTGATTGTTGAATTTTGGTTTCTTTCGTGAATAACTTTTTCGTCCGACGTCAGATTGACCTGATTTTTGAGGCATCGGCTTCATAGAATATTGAATTTTATTTACTGAGAGATTCGGGATTTTTGGACGGGAAATTGACGTGGGTCCGGATAAAGGTCTGCTTAATCACTGTTTTGTTTAATTGGGGACCTATAGAGGTCCGAATTGCGCACCGTCAGCGCCAATAGGTTTCTAATTTTTAGACGGATTTTTATGATGGAAAAAAATGAGATTAGGGCCGGGAATTCATGAACATGCATATTTCACCTACATGTGCACAAATTGCATATTTAGTGACTCGTTCTTTCTCTGATTCTTCTAGAGGCCCAAGTGGAGCGTCGTTCGACTGACGGGGCGGAAACTTCCCGGCATTAGCTCAGAAGTAATAGGTGAGTAACCTAGGTGGTTATCTCAATCTATGTGTTTATCAGACTTGAGTGCCTACGGGGACTACTTGGATTATGTATGGCTCAATGATTACTTACTGAAATATCGATCGTAAATTATCGATCCTTATGAATTATATATTTATTACGTGATCGTTCAAATGGGCATGTTCATTCATGCACAGATGCATAAACTGCTAAAAGGAAAATTGTGAACCGATTCGCCATCGACATCGATACTACGAAGCCGAGCTCAAGGAGATAATTCTCCCAGAGCGTGATCGCGGTTTATCGCTCAATATTAAAATTGATCCACGAAACCGTCAATTAAATTTATACCAAGGATTGCAATACAGGATGCAACCTCGGGTCGACTCTCAAGGAACCAATGCATCAATTGATCCTAGACTAGCCTAATGTTTGAATGATGCATGCAATTAAAGCAATAGAATGGGGTTTTGATTTGATTAATTAGAAATTAAACTAAGCCAAAATAGAATAAATGTTTTTAGAATTTTTAGAAAACTAAATGATTGAAATTAAACAAGTTTGAAGTCAAATTACTAAAACTCTCCTGAAAATGTAGCTCGGGTCATCATCGTTCGAAATAATGTTGGGGTTTGAAATCCACTAAGTTTCGAAAATAAAACCTTAACAACTCGTTAAGTCCAAGAATTAATTAATCAACTCGATTAATTACAACTTGTTAAAACCCTTAGTGTATGCATGGATTGATTAATGCACTAAATCAACCAAATAATAACACAACCAATTCAATCAAACACAACTAGGCAGATTAAATTAGTTAATGCAATCATTTAACTGATATACATGAACTCCATGTATTTAAGCACAGTATTCAACAATAGTCAATCCATAACACAAATCAAAGTCTAACATCCTACTAAACTATAGCAAGATTCAATCAGAAATACATTGCAAAAATACCAACTCGGATCATTGCAAATACAAATCTGAAATCCTAACTATAATCGATTACCCCTTGTTTAGCTCACGGAACTCCAACCATTGCTACATTTCAGGAGATCTGACGCCTTAGCCACGCATGACACCGGCAGACTCCATTACGGCTGGAAAATCTACTCGGTTCATGACTCCAACGACGAACAGATGAATGTGGTGACGAAAAAGGAAGATGGGACAAAGAAACTAAAGTCGGCGTCAATGCGGTGGTAGCGAATCTGCAAAATAAAGAAAACAAAACCTATTGAATCATGGAGAAGACGAAGAAAAGTGTTACCTCGGGATTATGTCATCCTTTTGCCCTAAATGGCAAGATTTTATAGGAGTTGTGCGGGCGGGTCGGATCAATGGATTAATTTCCATTTATAGGCGGGTTACCCGACATTCGTTCTGGCGAAGTAGTATGTAGTTCGTCAAGGCGAAATCCGGATGATCACTCGTCATGCGAATACATTAAATACCATTAATTTGTTGCGACGAATGGAGGGTCTTGATTCATTGCGGCGAATCTCGCAAGATGTTTACTTCTTAAATGTTGACTCCTTTGGTCCTACAAATACAACCTATTTGCAGTATCAATTGTCCCAATAAAATTATGCGTAATTAATGACAAATGACAACAAAATACCGACAATGTGCAATTTATCAAAACTCAATGTCGGGACCAAAATAAGTATAAAATCATAGATCGAGAGTCAACAGATGCATAATTACTAGAGAAAACGGGCCTAATTTATAGTATAAATTTGGTCCAATCAAATTTCCCACACTTAAACCTTTGTACTCTGAACAAAGCTTATAAGAGTAAAAAGGTACAAGAGTAAAAGAAAATTCTGCCCATGCTCAAACAACAACCAAAATTGACTCAATCCACTTTATCGTAATTCTAACGCAAAGAAATTGAAAGAGTGCTAATAACACAAACATTGAAAGAATTTAAGCACAAGAGATTGAACAACGAGAATCACTCAGATATGGTGTTTACGCCGTCTCACTTACATAGTAGGGATATTTTTCTCTCAATCTGCTTAATACATCTCCTACCATAGGCTTGTATCAATTTTATTTCTCCACTACAAGGACTATCATTTTGAAGATCAAGAGGTCTTTCAGGGTTGTAATGAGCGGAGGGCTAGATGAATGGATGAAGTGAAAGAAAATATATGAGCATGCGACTAAATGAGGAATTGATGTCAATAGCCAAACTAAAACTAAACACCTAAATAAACCTAATACACACACTTTTTTTTTTTTTTCGCTATCTCATTTTGAGATGCTAATCCCTTTGGGATACAACACATTAGTATCCCTTTCGGATACACAAGACTAACACTTTTTTCCTTTTTCAAATTTTTTTAAATTACAAAACATAGACTATCGACATCATCTTAATATGTATGCAAATGCTCATAACAAAAAGGCTCAAGGAGCTAGCAAGGAAAAAGTATTTAAGGGTTGGTGTTTGGGGAAAGGGTTGAAAGAAGGAACGCCTATCATATCAACAAAAATCTAGTCCATCAAGCTTTGAGTAAAAACTGACACAAGTTCTAGAGAAGAATGGACTAAGTAGATGCACACACAAAATATAGAAGAAAATTTGGCTCAATATCCTTCCAACAAGGTTTTGTCTCAATGATCAATCTCAAGTCTTAAAACTTAAATGCTACCTTGTTAGCATGCTCCCATTTACTTTGTTTTGAAAACTTCAAAGTTAAAATTTTTGCCAAAACCAATTATCGTTCAAGAATGGAGAGCATTTTCAAAACTCAAGTATCATTTGAAACTTATAAGGGTTTTGCATGCAAGGCACAAAAGAACAAGTGCAGAAAATGTTTTGATTGAGTCCAAATTTATCAAGAAAAGCAACGGGCCCACAAAATTATGCACAAGTTTTAATAGGTGTACAATGCAAAATATAAAGGGAACGACTCCCACACTTAAACATGGCATTGTCCACAATGAAAAAGTAGCAGGCACATGTAAGAGGCGAAAACACAAATAGACAAAATAGGGAATCAATTTATCAAAGCAAATGAAAATCCTACTTAACTACAAATTATTCCTACCGATGGGTTTCTTCCCCACACTTAAACAATACGCTCATGCAACACAACATTTCAAGTCAAATCAAATAATGTGCACAAATATATTGAAAATGCAGAAAAGAAACACCGGTGCTCAAGGTGGATCTTGAGCTCGGGATGGACGTCGGTTGATATCCAAGCTCCATGTCAACAGCTTGGGTCCCGGCAACTCCATGTCCATTCCCGTATCCGAATAAGCACCTGCACTATCATCAAAATAGAAACTGCCTCCAAAGAGATCATTAGTGGTCGGGGTTAGAGTTTCTGCAAATTCAGAACAAGCATCATCAATCACAACATCAAGCATATTCACCCCAAGCAAGGAGTAATCCTCGTTAGGGTGCTTCATAGCTTCATACATGTCAAGCTAACTTGTTGATCTCCAACCTCCATGGTGATCTTCCTTCCTTCATATCGATCATTGTACTTGCCGTCCAAGGAAGGGTCGCCCAAGGATTAGAGAAGTGTCTGCACCACTTCAAGAGACATGTCCAACACGTAAAATCGGCAGAAACACTAAACCTTTCACTTGTACTAGAATATCCTCAATGATGCCTACAGATGCCGGAAAGATCTGTCACCAACCGTAACACTACCAAGTAGGTTTAACGCCTTAACTCCTGTGGCTTCATAGATGATTTTGGCATCACATTGATTGCCGCCCCAAATCCAAAGAACGCTTCTACCAATTGTCACCTTTCCTATGACACAAGGAATGGTGAACGATCCCGGTCCCGACACTTCACAGAATTTGGGGCTTGAATAATGCGGACACGCTTGAGCTCACTGACTCTCTCATTCGCCTAAACTTACGCTTGTTTGTGCAAAGTCCTTCAAATATTTAGCGAGGCCGAACTTTCTTAACTAGGTCTAAAGGGCACATTCACCTCCACCTTCCCAAATAGGTCAATGATTTCCTTTCATGTTTCATTCGTTGACCTTCTTACTCATCAAGTAGGAATTTGGGAAGGGAAGGTCCTTCAGATTGACTTCCCTTTGTGTTGCTTCATTTTCACTAGATTTTTCCTTTGCAACACTTTCTCCTGGACTGCTTGATGGTTGCTCTGTTTCCTCAATGGTTAATTTCTTCTTTTCTTCAAGATTCCTCTTCGCGATCACTCTCGATCGCATGACCTTCTTTTCTCTTACTTGAGGTGTCTCTTGAACCTCAATTTCTTCGGCACATTCTTCTTCTTCAGGAATGCTAAATTGCACTTTCTTTCCACTCCTTAATTCTATAGCATTCAGACTCTTAGGATTGATGACCGTGTTGGAGGGAATTGTCCCGCTGCTCCGAGCTTGGTTGTCACTCAAGTTGTTAGACAATTGAGTGACATAGGCGTTCATGTTCTCAGCCTTGGTCTCCCATTGCTCCATGCGTTTTCCAAGGCACCTAAATGGCAAAGCAGCATTCTTAGCGGAGTCCTGTTGGATGAGGTTCGCGATGGCGTTGAATTGATTTGCTGTGGATGTTCTTTCTTCCTTCATCAACGTCATCATACCATGCAGCAGTTGGTTGGTGTCCTCCTTTGGTGGTGGTGGCTGCTGCACCGTCAATGCTTGTTGATCTGGGAACTGGTTGATAGATTGTCCACTCCACTCCCTTGCCGAAAGCGGTTTGGTGCTCTTCCTCATTACTCCTCCAACTAAAGTTTGATGGGATCGCCATCCCTCATTATACGTGTTGGAGCACGGTCCCACTTAGGATTTTGTCTCCCGGATACACAGAGACTTCTTCATACCTCCCGGATGACATCGGTTATGTGCATCACCGATCCGCAAGATTCGCAACTAGGTGCGGCGCCAATGGAAGGCGATGAGCGATATACATTCAAATTCTTTAACTCACAGAATCGAGGATAACCGTGAAGTTATCCTATGCCCAGTGAATCCACTTTTGATTCCGTGCTTTCCATCCTTTTGTCTCGAGCCGACATGGCTCCCACTTCATGGACACTCCGAATCTCGACACTATACTATCGATGATTTAGGCCATCCTCTTAATTAAGGCCCACGCTTGAAAAAGCGGTGAGGTCAATCAACGATCCTCCCGAAGCAGCATCTAACATTCCCTTTTCCTGATTTTTCACCCCATCGTAAAAATATTGAACCAATTGTTCATCAGGGATCTGATGATGGGGGCACCGAGATAACAGATCTTGGAATCTGTTCCAAAAGTCATATAAGGATTCGTCATAATCCTGCTTGGCGGAATAAATCTCTTTTCGCATTGACGAAGTCCTCGAGGCTGGAAAATATTTTTCCAGGAAAGCTTTTCTCAAGTTGGCCCAACTATGGTAGGCATTCGCGACATGCCTTGGGAGGCTCATGTACCACTCCCGGGCCTTTCCTTCTAGGGATAAGTGAAACACCTTCCACAGCACATGATCTAGGGGAGCTCCTACGGGTTTCATGCTTTGACAAATCATTGTCAGCGCTTGTAAATGCATGTAGGGATCTTCTCCCGCCAAACCGTGAAATTTGGGGAGAGAATTGATCAATAGCCCCTTAACTTCGAAATTCACGTCGAAATTCGGGCAGGCTGCGATGAAGGGGTCATAATTGACGTCCGAGGTCGTAGCTTCTCTGATCGTTCTACGCCTGTTGTTCCCTATGTTCTCATCGACTCTTTCCTGATCACCATTTAATCCATGATCTCCGTTCCTAGGTTGGTGACCGGGAAATTCTTGATGCTCAGCCATATCAATTTCTAATTGCTCTAGCGTGTTAAGTCTTGCTTGCTCTCTCTTGTTCTTCCTCAGTTGTCTAAGGTGTCGCTCAATTTCAGGTTGAAAATGAACTAGCCTAAGTCTATGGGGCATGCACAAGAGAAGTTCACCTAAGATAGCTCACTAAAATGACAAATGATAGCAGGCTTAATTCACTCGAGTTCGCCATGCGACGTAAGAACTTGTCATGCGAATCGAGTAAATTGTAACTTTCGCGGCGAATATATGAACTCGCTGCAATGATCGATGAACTTCATTGTGATTTAACAATGAACTCGTCACGGCCAAGAAGCATGCACCAAAGAAAGCAAACTAAATTAACTAAAATTAAGCACAATAAACAAAAACAATCGACTAAACACTTAGAACAAAGCGTAATGAAATCACAAATGTAATTAACACTAAAAACACTTAAGCGAATGAAATTAAGAATGAAATTATGCAATGCAAACAAAATACAAACAAAATTAAAATCAAAACAAACACCGCTAACCTAGAGAACCAATTAATTTGATTCCCGGCAGAACGGCGCCAAAATTTGATCGGCGGTTTATCGCTCAATATTAAAATTGATCCCCGAAACCGGTCAAATTAAATTTATACCAAGGATTGCAATACAGATGCAACCTCGGTCGACTCTCAAGGAACCAATGCATCAATTGATCCTAGACTAGCCTAATGTTTGAATGATGCATGCAATTAAAGCAATAGAAGGGGTTTTGATTTGATTAATTAGAAATTAAACTAAGCCAAAATAGAATAAATGTTTTAGAATTTTAGAAAACTAAATGATTGAAATTAAACAAGTTTGAAGTCAAATTACTAAAACTCTCCCGAAAATGTAGCTCGGGTCATCATCGTTCAAATAATGTCAGGGTTTGAAATCCACTAAGTTTCAAAATAAAACCTTAACAACTCGTTAAGTCCAAGAATTAATTAATCAACTCGATTAATTACAACTTGTTAAAACCCTTAGTGTATGCATGGATTGATTAATGCACTAAATCAACCAAATAATAACACAACCAATTCAATCAAACACAACTAGGCAGATTAAATTAGTTAATGCAATCATTTAACTGATATACATGAACTCCATGTATTTAAGCACAGTATTCAACAATAGTCAATCCATAACACAAATCAAAGTCTAACATCCTACTAAACTATAGCAAGATTCAATCAGAAATACATTGCAAAAATACCAACTCGGATCATTGCAAATACAAATCTGAAATCCTAACTATAATCGACACCCTTGTTTAGCTCACTAACTCCAACCATTGCTACATTTCAGAGATCGACGCCTTAGCCACGCATGACACCGCAGACTCCATTACTACCGGAAAATCTACTCGGTTCATGACTCCAACGACGATGATGAATGTGGTGACGAAAAGGAAGATGGGACAAAGAAACTAAAGTCGACATCGTCTGGTGGTAGCGCTAATCTGCAAAATAAAGAAAACAAAACCTATTGAATCATGGAGAAGACGAAGAAAAGTGTTACCTCGGGATTGCGGCGCTCCTTTTTGCCCTAAATGGCAAGATTTTATAGGAGTTATGCGGGCGGGTCGGATCAAGGATTAATTTCCATTTATAGGCGGTTTACATCGACATTCGCCAAGGCGAATCCGATGGTCACTCGTCATGCGAATACATTAAATACCATTAATTTGTCTGCGACGAATGGAGGGTCTTGATTCATTGCGGCGAATCTCGCAAGATGTTTACTTCTTAAATGTTGACTCCTTTGGTCCTACAAATACAACCTATTTGCAGATCAATTGTCCCAATAAAATTATGTAGAATTAATGACAAATGACAACAAAATACCGATAATGTGCAATTTATCAAAACTCAATGTGCGGGACCAAAATAAGTATAAAATCATAGATCGAGTCAACAGATGCATAATTACTAGAGAAAACGGGCCTAATTTATAGTATAAATTTGGTCCAATCAACGCGTCTACTGACTACTGAACACTGCTAAAGCACTCGGTCACAATACTATAATAAACTGGAAAAGAGTCACATGTGCATTGCATACGGATCAATATTTGACATGGTACCGATCGTATGTATACCGTAATATGATCAGAATCGTGTTCTGCTTACTGGATCGTTGTTGTATGCCTATTATCGTGATTGTATTAGCATTGTAATTGTATGATTATCGACGACATCGTATCATGCTTATGTGATGCATGAATTGGGAGAACCATCGATGATGGTTTCTTATTGAGTTCACAAACTCATCTAAAATTGCAATCTATTTTCGTGCTTAAGTGTAGATGATAGCTCCTCAGACCTGTAGAGCCGTGTCTTGTGGATTGGCGAGAGGCGATGGCTCAAAGGTCGGTCACCGGGCTTTCTTTTGGAGACTTATAGTTAGATATGTTCTTTGTACATTCTTGTATGGTACGTAGTGTACGGTGTTTTGGAACATGTGCATCAAAATACTTGTAGCTTGTAAATTTCTCAATTTTGAGTGAATGAAATGAAATCCAGCTTGGTTTTAAAAGTTGTCAATTTCTTCGATCGCTTTATGATTGTGATGCCATGAGGAGTTTAGTGGTAGTTGTCAGTAGTGGTCTCTTATCGTAGGATATGTACCGGAATGACCTACGGGCGTTCCGGTGGGTACTCTGTGGTAAGGGGGCGCTACAAGATCAATTATCTCTATTCTACAAAGTCAATCAGGCAAATCTTCTGGAGAGACTGAGATAACAAGGAAGTTAGTATTTGAGAGGAAGAAGCCTCAACAACAACTCTCTTCCAAACTGGCAGAAGAACAAAAGAAGATAAAGCTTAGTTAGAAAAAGGTTTCTTCATCTGATGTTCAACAAAAGGTACAAACAGTTGAACACCAGCTAGTACCTTACAATCCTTCTCAACCAATCAACAAAAAGGATTTGAAAATGAAGATTATAGAAGAATCAGTACCTGAACAAAACAGAAGTTCAATTATTATCAGAGAATCTTCTAAAAGACAGTCAAGGTACAAGTCAAGCCTATATCAATAAACGATTAGACAATACATCTTCTCAGTTATAAAGAATGAAGACTATATGGTATTCTGCGAGATGAAAAGTCAGGACCATATCCAATGAAGATTTCAAAAGATCGTTATACTATCTATTCGATTACAAACAGAACAACAATAAAGATTGTTCCAGATATACAACCAAGATGTTCAACCCCCGTAATACACGAAGAAAAAGGGAAGAAGATATTTCCTGAAGGATATGAAGATGATCTTACAGAAGAACAGATTCAAGTGGCTGTGAAGAACATAGACGATGCATGTAATGCAACTCAACCTGTAGGTGTCTATGTATCACATCACATATCAAGGGCATCAAGGAGTCAATTTGAAGTTTCTACTAAAGATGAAAGTTTCAAGGTAGTTGGCACTGTGACAAAAGGAAGGTACAGAAATATCACGATTTAGCGTATCAATTTCAACTTAGAGACCTTTGTGCATTTAATCATGCATTTCAGACCCTTAGGTTTCATTCCTTCAGTCAAAAATGTGTTACACCTTCTTAGATAACTAATTTTCAAACTACCTAGACGTAATGATCTTGATCTCCTAGAAGGAAAACAAACTTTCAAACTACCCTTAATCAAAATTGTATGTGATCTGAAGCGGGGGAGGGTTGAATAGATCTTTAAAATTCTTTAAGAATTTCTACAAGAAAATCAGAAGTTAAAACACACAAAATAATTTAGATAAACTTAATTGAAAAGTGTAGGAAGAAGATCAAACACTTGTTTTATAGAGGTTCTGTCTAAGACCTCGCCCTCTACCTAAGCTCCCACTTAGGATTTTGCCAATCACTTTATTGCACACTTTGTAGTTGAGTGTGAATTTTTTACAACGCCACTTGACTTCCGGCTCAAGCTACCTTACAAATGATTTTTCTTACGGAACAAATCCTACCTCACACGTGACCTTCCGCTTGTCACTCAAATTGTAAAAGAAATATAGTAAAGATTGAAGACCAAGTGCTCAAAACAATAGAGTAACAAAATAAGAGCAATAGTGAGCAATTTGAAGCAATAGAAGAGTATTTAGACTTATGGAACTTGTGTATACTCTTCTTCCATCATCCTCTATTTATACTTGAAGAAATATAGCTGTTGGAGCTCTTCTAGCCATTGCTTGATTTGTTATAGCCGCCGCCTTGATAATCTCCATTCCATTTTGGCTTATCGATCGTTGGAGCTGATTTGGTGCATCCATAAGTCGACTTGTAGAATGTATAAGTCGACTTGTTTCAACCATTTACGTAAAAATTGTAACTCCGCTCTCTAATAAGTCGACTTGTCCCATGTAAGTCGACTTTGTCGCTCATGATAAGTCGACTTGTGTATGATAAGTCGACTTGTATTGTCATATTCCATGTAAGTCGACTTGTATTGACTTCAATGGTAACATCCCACCAAATCCTCTATAATCCTTATGTTTTATGTCATTTTCTCTTAGAAGGCAACTCCCATCTTGATTCTTTAATGATTAAACACTTGCTCTTCTTGATTTGCACAACTCTTTCATGAATAGTACCAAATAATTTCTGAACTAATTCTAGATATTTTATTATTATCAAAACATAAAGGGATTTAATTTGTCAACCACCATTGGTCCAACAATCTCCCCCTTTTTGATAATGAAAAAATATTTAGAAATTGACAAGAAATTTGAAGACATAAAACTTGATCAAGGTTTCCCTTGTCTTGATGGTTAGGTTGTCTCCCCCTTAATGTATAAATCAATGATTAAAATAGAAATCAATAAAATCGCAAATCAATGAAATTTTCACTCCCCCATAATCAAATATCAATTTCAATCTTACTCCGCCTTTTTGTCATAATAAAAAAGCAATAGAGAAAATAGACTCAAATGAAGATTAATGAAGTTTAAAAACCAAACATAACACCAAACATAACATCAAACACAAATGATAGTAATAGTCATTACAAAAGTTGTGAATCCAACACGAAGCACATAAAAACACATAAAACAACAACAGAAGATGAAATGTTGGTCAAGACACAATGCAATACACATCAGGACGAAGAATCATCGTGCCTACATCCTAGCTTGTCAAAAATCTTCTTGATGCTTTTCTCTAAGCGGGTAAGCATGCCGTTGTTCATCAATTTTCCTTTCCAATCTTATAAGCGTGTCTTGTTGATCATCATGACGCCATTTATCTCATCCAACTGATCTCGAATTTCCGAATATCACTGGGATACCTCATTTCTTCCGACATTACTTGGCCGTGAGCTACTTGGACGATCTGTTGTCCTAGATCGCTTCCTCAAGGTACCGCCACCTACCAAAGTCAACCCAAGCTTCTCAACATGATAGAGTAAACCCAACCTTTCTCAACTGCTCTAACCACTTCATGCTCCTTAAATTGTAAGTGTGAACCTCCAACTCGAGGATAAGGAAAACTAACATAGGAATCCAGATTGCATTTTCTAACTCGAGAGATATGGGTAATCGCATCGCATACGACATTCCTTTATGCCGGACTAGTTTCCCTTCACCGTCCACGTAATAGGCTCGCTTTTTTCTCATCATCTGAATAATTAAGCTCGATAGTTTATTTTCCTTCCTTCCTCCATATGCCATGTAATCTCCTTATCTAGAGAAGTAATTTGATTATTACTAGCTTTCTTTGGATACACCACCTGCTTATCGTGATAATGTAGCAACCGATAATTTAATGGTAAATCCATCGCCTCAAATGGAGGAGAATGATCGATACATAACCGAACTAACAAATCAGCCCTTTTTCCTCAGATAGTCGAAATTCTCTTCGCTTCCTCATCGCTGTCACCTCAAAGATTCCTCAAAATCTCAAAGTCAAGAAGAGAAGCTCTAGGCCTAACTCCTCCTCTAGCAAATGAAACATGGTACACAAATCGATTCACAAAGATATATTGCTTTCTCGTTAATTTTAGAGGCTAAGGTAACTCCATCCTCAACATTACTTCCAATCACAACCAGATTCGCATAGAATTCCTTTATCGCTTCTTCATAGATATCATCATGAAAACCCAAAAAATCTCTTAGCCCAAGGTTAACAATTTCAGTAAACACATATGAGAACTCGCTACTATCTAACTCAACCCAATCAAATCTCATGGAGGGAATCAAAACTTCATCTTTAAGTACCTTATAATACAATGTTTGAGCATCCTCGAAACAAATGGGTTCAATCGCCATCCTCCCTCGACACATCTCCCTTGATGATGACCCCCAAACCCGTGGTCTTTGAGGAACGTGGTGACCTTGAGATTGAGCAGTTTCTTTCCCTTTCTAAGAAGATTTTCGAGGAGCCATTTGTTTTGTAGAGAGAAGATAAAGAAAACGCAAGTTAGGGTTAGGGTTTTGAGAAAAGAGTTTTCGAAAAAGAGAGATAGATCTGAAGAGATGGAGAATGGGTTTTGTGCTAAATGTGGTGGATTGATGATGGGTATAGTGGATCTGAAGAGATTTCAAGGTTTAAGTCGAGTTAAGGCAAGAGATTTCAAAGGTTAGAGTGAGAAAGTTTTCGAGAAGTGAAAGGATGAAGGATTTTAAAGGGTCCGTCCACATAAGTCGACTTGTGCTCCACATAAGTCGACTTATTGACCTCCATAAGTCGACTTGTATAATTCATAAGTCGACTTATCCTCTCAAAATTCATGTCTAGAGAGCTGTGTAAACCATACCTTGACTTAATTTTCCACATAATCTTCTTCTATCCCAGAACAAGTTAATATCAGACTCAAGATAACTCGAATTAATCCTCAAAGAATAGATCAAACTCCAATTAGTCTACTGGTAGTCTAGGTGTAAAACATGATGATGAAATCTTTGGATGTAATTGCATATGTGCCTCATATATTGACCATTTAATGTCGCAAAATCAAATTCAACCAAAGGAATTTAAATCACACATGCCTAATCTCAATTTAATGTTCACAAACGCATCTTCCTTAAGAGGTTTAGTAAAAATGTCAGCCAATTGATCACTAGTTGATACATGCTTCAAGCAAATGTCTCCTTTTAAACAATGATCACGGATAAAATGATGTCTACTTTCTATATGCTTTGTTCTACTATGCAATATAGGATTTTTACTCAAACAAATTGCACTGGTATTATCACAATAAATAGGAATATTTTTAACCACAATACCATAATCAAGCAATTGATGTTTAATCCAAAGAACTTGGGCACAAGCACTCCCAACTGCTACATATTTAGATTCAGCAGTGGAAATGGCTACACTAACTTGTTTTTTACTAGCCCAAGATATCAAAGATGATCCTAAGAAATGACACAAGTCACTAGTGCTTTTTCTATCAATTCTACAGCCACCATGATCAGCATCACTATATGCATACAAATCAAATGAATCATAACTAGGATACCACAAACCATGATTAATAGTTTTACTCAAGTATCTAAAAATTCTTTTACAAGCACTCAAATGAGAAATCTTCGGACAAGATTGAAATCTAGCACAAAGACATGTGGCAAACATAATATCGTGTCTAAAGCGCTAAATACAAAAGAGAGCCGATCATACCTCTATAGAGTTTTTGATCAACATCTTCTTCATGTTCATTTTTCTCCAAGACCACATTTGTTGCCATTGGTGTTGTTGCCATTTTGCATCCTTCCATTTTAAACTTCTTAAGAAGTTCCTTGGTATACTTCGATTGATGGATGAATATTCCATTTTTGTGTTGATTGATTTGCAATCCAAGAAAGAACTTGAGTTCTCCCATCATGCTCATTTCAAACTCACCTTTCATTAAATCGCTAAATTCTTTACACAAAAATTCATTAGTGGCACCAAACACAATGTCATCAACATAAAATTGACAAATAAGCATATCATGATCAACATGTTTAATAAACAAAGTATTATCTATCTTACCACGAACATATCCATGTTGAGTTAGAAAAGTACTTAACCTCTCATACCATGCTCTAGGTGCTTGCTTTAGTCCATAAAGTGCCTTCTTGAGTTTGTAGACATAATCTGGATGCTCATGATCTTTAAATCCCGACGGTTGTTTGACATAGACTTCCTCTTGAATATACCCATTGAGAAATGCGCTCTTGACGTCCATTTGATTTAATTTGATCCTTTTATGAGACGCAAATGCACATAGTAGCCTAATTGCCTCCAAACGAGCCACATGAGCATATGTCTCATTGTAATCAAGACCTTCTTCTTGATAAAACCTTGAGCCACTAAATTTTGATTTATTTTTAATCGCTTCACCATTCTCATCATATTTTATCCGATTTACCCACTTGACTCCAATGATGGTCTTGTCCTTTGGTGGAGCTACCAAATCCCATACATCATTTCGCTTGAACTGATTAAGCTCCTCTTGCATAGCTAAAAGCCACTTTTCATCTTTAAGAGCTTCTTCTGTATTTTTGGGTTCTACCAATGAAATGAAGGCTGAATGTTGGAACCCCTCCCTGGTGCGACACGAGTCCGACGTCCTGATTGACATCTAGACGTGCGCGTCACGAGGAAGGGATTCCTCACCATTAATTGCATCTCAAACTGGACTTAGTTTCACTTCATCCGAATAAAGTTGGAAAGCTCGACCCTAAGTCTCTTCCAATAGCTTTGATCTGCTTAGGGCCCATCATTGCTCCTATACTTAAACTACTACAAAACCTAGACCTCTAGGTCAAATGAAATCGAAAACGCTCCATCGGATCTTTGTAGGTCACAAGATGACCTTTCGCAAAACCGACACTTATCGACCCTAAAATCCAACTAAACCCGACACTCTCATTTTTCCGAAAAGGATGGAAGATTGAGCTAGTTAAATAATAATTCAAAATTCATGTGAATCAAGGTCAAAAGACAAAGATACAAAGAAAATAAGAAAACGATTATTATAGGTTTACTTAAAATCCAACTCGATCTATTTATAATCTTTTACCCAAATACTAATTTTTCCAAATAAAATTAAACGTATCAAAACTTACTTATAAACATAGAAAAAATAATAAATCATCCATGAATTGTTTAAGAGGTTCACCAAGCTTACTTTTTCATACCTTTGCAAAAGTTGAAAATGTATAACATTTTAACCAAAAGGAAATCAAGTATGACCTATATAACTATATCGTAAAGATATAAGGTTATTTAAAACAATTAGTAAGGAAGTAAAAGTCATATCTATCATTAAAAGAAATGGAAACTCGCTTAAGGTTGGTATTTAGTAAATTACCAAATGCATAGTAACATTTACCAAATGAATAGTAACATTTACCAAATGAATAGTAATCTGAAATTTCAAACGCCCATAACTTTTTCATCCTAATTCAAATTTAACTCTTTTATCCCGCTTTAAAGATCTTGCCAAACTCTATCAACTTTAAGAAATACCTTTTATCCAAATTTTAACTCTAAGATGGTCTAATACACGCTATAAGGTGGCTGCCCATTTTTTTAAAAATGGACAGCACCTCCCTAAAAACGCCTAGCCCAAAATTTACAACCTAACTCCTACCGCATGAAAACACTTCTATCTTCCAATTCACAAACTTAATCAAGAATCAAACCATCCCAACTCCAATTGGCAACAACGCAGCCTAAGTATCTAGCAATTCATCAATTTAAGTTCTTAAGACATACCCATCTTTACTTTTACAAACTCAAACATGAAATCTTATAATCATACATAACCATACATTCAAAACATATACAATGAAACTTTAAAACCTTCAAACTGTATATGAAATGGACAATTACAATGCTTTAACGAAATGCTTTTAGCCCTAATACATCCAAAACCAAAGAACGGTTATAAAAGCCCAAAATGCTAGTTAAAGCATTGGTTTCAAAAGTAAGACTTTAAAACAAAAGCATCGGAGTAATTCTTCATTCCCGATCGACGACCAGCCGCTTCTAAACCTGTGGAGGGAAAGGAGGGTGAGCACGACGGCTCCGTGGGTAACAGTTAATAATTAAACATAAGCTAATCATGCATCAACAATTTCATTTCAAGTTAACATTCAACAACTTCAGCTTTTAATATCATACAACATTTACAAGAAGATCAAAGAATGTCATATAATAACACAATTTCACATATCGATGGTTTGAGGATCCTAACAGATGTATCTACATGTCCGGCAAGCGACCATGTGTAGTCAGGAATGAGGGGAGTCCGATTTGAACTCCTATGCCACTAATGGGCAAAGGGAGAAGCCTAAAAGACAAGTGCGCACTTGCTAACAGAGGGATCACTACAAACCCAAGAAAATCATGCAATTTCATCTTAGGCATTCATCCAAACCACATATTCACATCTTTCTCATTTAAACTCAAGTTTCCAAACATTACAACATTCATAAGTATTTGCCACAAATGGCCATCACAACTAGTTACTTTCACATGATCATCAAAGTATCATATTCGGCACTTTAGTACTTGTCAAACATTTTCATGAATCTTTACACAATATAGTTCATACAAAGGCACATAATACATGTTTACAATTCCACAAACAAGAATACATTCAAAGTTTGAAAGTCATAGAAAACCATTCAAGAAGCAATTAAGTAGCTTATTACTTAACTATTCAAAAGTTACCCACTTTGACTTCGATGGCTAGGAATTGGGTTAACTTGCCCCAATGGATTGTTTTGACCCTCCTCAATTTCCAAACGTCGCAATTGACCTTAATTCAATCATAATAAGGCTAATTAATTAAAAGAGTAAAGTGCTGGAATTTTAAATAACAAATGAAAAACTTACATTCAAGCTAATCTAATCTTCCTTATATCTCCAATTATGTTAATTTACCTTAACCAAGGCATACAACCCTTCATTAACACATAATTAGGCCAATTTCAATTGTGCCTATGCTGGAATTTTTTAAAATCATAGTAACTTAACTTTAATCTAACCTAACCATCCCTAAACATTTCCTAAGCTATACCAACATAAAACCTCCATCAAAACTACTCTAAAAGTTCAAAATTTCTCACTCCTAAGCCATGAACACATGCTGAATTTTAACAAAACTTTCTAATGTTTGCTTCTTTCATTTTCTTTCACCAATACCTTTCAAACCACCATTATTAACCAAACTAACATTAAAACCAATCAAATTTCTAAATCCATTTAACCATCACGACATCCCTTCTATTTTCTATAGAAACCTACACAAAACACTTCCCTTTCTCATTCTTTCACTAAACCCTCATCCAATCATCCATTTAAACATGAAAGAAGATAAAACATCAAACAAACCACTCTAAAATTTCAAACCTTAAACTAACCTAATCTGATTTTTTATCCTCCAACAACATCTCCTTCTAATCACTCTTCCAATCACCAAATGAAACAAGGAAGGTAAAATCCCTAACAATCTACCAAAAATTCAATTTCCTCTTACCTTGTAGGATCCCACGAAAACCTCTTTTGATTCTTAAGATGGAAAGAACTCCTTCCTTCCTCTTTTCTTACATAACCCACGTGAATCTCCCTTGCTCAAGCTTAAAACACCTTCTTCTCCTTCTCCTTTGGATGGCCAACTCACCCTTCCATTTCTCTTCTTTGAAGTTTTCAAAGCTACTCCAACTCTCCTCTCTTTGTAAGTTTGGATGGCCAACCCAAATGACCTAAAGTTAGCTTCTTTCTCACTTATTTCCCATGCCAAAACGACATCACTTGGTCTCTCCCTTGCAATTTTCGTGAACCACTCTTCCTTTCCTTAAAACACTTCCTACACCTTCTTAATTTAACCTAACCCTAATTCTTTAACTAAAACCTTAAGCCCAATTCTTCAAGCCCAAGCTTTCCTCCTTCTAACTTTCACCAAATTTTCATTTCCTCCTTCTAACTTAAACCTTCATGGGCTCCCACTTAAAAGCCCACTTAATTCCTTCTTTTCCATTTACTTTCCCATACAAACCCTAGCCCACTTAATTAATAAACCTAAAGCCTTATAATCACTTAAACAAATTCTAATTTATTCCTAACATGACCTAATTTAATAATTCTTATTATTTGATAATATAACACTAAAATTAAAATTTAATTTAACTAAATTCCTGAAATTTAATATTATTGCTATAAATTCTAACTCTCAATTTCTTCAATTACTAATTATTGCTCTAAAATCCCAAATTATTCTAACCAATCGGAAATCCAATAAAACCCTAATTACTTCAATTAATACTAGCCAAGAGATAATGAACTTACCAATAATTTAAACAAACCTATTTAATAAAGAAAAGGAACGGGTCTAACATTTCTCCCCTTAAAAGAATTTCGTCCTCAAATTCTTACCTAATCACCAAGAGTCGAGGATACTTCTCTTCATAGCTTCCAATGGTTCCCACGTGGCTTCTTCCATCGAATGATTCCTCCATAACACTTTTACTAACTGTATTGTCTTATTCCTAAGCACCTTTTCTTTTGTATCCAAAATCAGACCGAAGCTCTTCATAACTCAAATCCTCACCAATTGAACTTCATCACCAATGACATGGGACGGATCTCGATCGATATCTCCTCAGCATAGAGACATGAAATACATCATGTATCTGAGATAACTCTGGCGGCAAGGCTAACCTATAAGCCAACGGACCAATCCTCTCTAATATCTCATAAGGTCCTACATACCTCGGACTCAGCTTCCCTTCTTCAATCTCAAAATCCCTTTCCACGGAGAAGTCTTAAGAAACACCTTATCACCGACCTCATACTCCATCTCTTTCCTATGAGCATCCTCATAGCTTTTCATCCTGTCCTGAACTGCCTTCAGCCTGTGCTTAATCACATTGACCTTATCTCATCATCATCTCAATCAACTCGACCCAAAGTTTCTGTCTCCTCTTCATCCCAACACACCGGCGTCCGACATCTCCTCCCGCATGAGCCTCATAAGGAGCCATCTGAATGCTCGAATGATACGAATTGTTGTAAGCAAATTCGATCAATGGCAAGTGTTCATCCCAAGCTCCTCGAAAATCCATCACACAAGCCCTGAGCATTCCCTCAAGAGTCCGAATGGTCCTCTCAGATCGACCATCGATCCGAGGATGAAAAGCGATCTCGAAACTCAACTTAGTGCCCATAGCCTCCTGCAAACTGCCCCAAAATCTAGAAGTAAATCGAGGATCCCGATCAGACACTATCGAATCCGGAATCCCATGCAATCTTACTACCTCCTCAATATACTTCTTAGCTAGCACATGCAGAGGATCTGTCTGTCTTATTGCCAGAAAATGGGCTGATTTTGTCAATCTATCCACAATCACCCATATGGCATCATGCTTCCTACTGGTCCTGGGCAATCCCATCAGAAAGTCCATAGTCACCTTGTGCCATTTTCACTCTGGAATAGATAAAGGCTTTAACTGTCCTGAAGGTGCTTGATGCTCACTTTAACTCACGACACACCAAACACTTACTCACATACTCACCACATCTTTCTTCATACCTCTCCACCAAAATGTTCTTGAGATCCTCAGACATCCCGGTATCGCTCGATGCATAAAGATACTGATGCATTATGCGCCTCATCCGTAATCTCATCCTCACCTCCTTGACATCCGAATGCACAAATTTATTTCTCATCGTCGAAGCCCATCATCACTCATAATCATGTCGACTTCTTACCTTTCTGAATTTCTTCCCATAATCGACTCGATTCGCATCCCGACCTCGCAACTCTTTTACTTTATCTCAAGAATCGGCCTTACCTCGAAGTAGCAACCATGCACTCGACTCTTCCCGCTTCAAATCGATCCCGAGCTTAGCCATCTCTTCCAATAGCGGCGGATATATCGTTCGAACATATGCTATGGAAGACTTCCTACTCAAGGCATCTCAGAATAATATTTGCCTTACTCGGATGATACTCGATCAATGTGTCATAGTCCTCGAAAGCGATTCAATCCATCGCCTGCCTCAAATTTAGCTCCTTCGACTTAACAAGTATTTGAGACTCTTGTGATCTCAGAAGATCCTCATCCAACCCCATATAGGTAATGTCTCCAGATTTTTAAAGCAAAGATAACTGCTGCTAACTCCAAATCATGGGTCGGATAATTCACCTCATAAGGCTTTAGCTGCCGTGAGGCATATGCTATCACCTTATCTTCCTGCATAAGCACACATCCTAACCCCTTTCTGGAAGCATCGCTGTATACAGAAAAACTCCCATCTCCTGTGGGCAAAGCTAGAACTGGAGCACTAGTCAATCTGTGCTTCAGCTCCTCAAAACTTCTCTGGCATTCATCACTCCAGACAAACTTCTGATTTTTCCTTAACAACTTAGTCAAAGGAGTAGCAATTAAGGAAAATCCCTCCACAAATCTCCTATAATAACCAGCTAAACCCAGAAAGCTCCTCACCTCTTTCACTGTCGTCGGAGCGTGCCACCACTACTGACTTCAACTTTCTTTGGGTCTACATGCACCCCATTCTCAGAAACAATGTGACCAAGAAAGACCACTTCACGTAGCCAAAATTCACATTTTGTGAATTTGGCATACAACTCTCTCTCTCTCAGTCTCTGCAACACAATTCTCAAGTGCTCCTCATGGTCTCTCTCACTCCTGGAATACACCAAAATATCATCGATGAACACGATAACAAATCGATCCAAAAACTCCTTAAAGACCCATGCTCATCAAATCCATAAAAGCAGCAGGAGCATTGGTCATCCGAAGGCATAACTAGAAATTCATAATGGCCATACCGAGTCCGAAGGTCGTCTTGCTCACATCGACTCCTTAATCTCGAGTTGATGGTAGCCGACTGAGATCAATCTTGAGAAGACCGTTGCTTCTGCAATGATCAAACAAGTCATCTATCCGAGGCAATGGATACTTGTTTTCACGGTCACCTTATTAATTCTCCCGTAATCAATGCACATCCTCCGTGTTCCATCTTTCTTTCTATCAAATAAGACCGGCGCCCCTGGGTGAAGTGCTCGGTCTAATGAATCCTTTATCTAACAGATCCTCTAATGAGCTCCTTCACTCCTTCACCACCGAGCCATCCTGTAAGGTGGAATCGAAATAGAGTCATCCGGAGCCAAATCAATAGCAAACTCAATCTCCTCTCCGTGGTAACCCGCAACTCTTCAGAAACACATCCGAAAATTCCTCACAATGGGAATATCCTCCACCATACTCTCCTTCACACCGGTATCCATGACACACGCCAAGAAGGCTTCACACCCTCTCCCATCACCCTAGCGCCTAACAAAGTCAAATAAGTCTCGGCGGTGTCAACTTCCCTCCTCCTCTGAAAACTACCTTCCGATCCTTACCTGATCAAATTCCACTTCCTTTTACCACAATCCAACTTCGCTTTATACTTCCATCACATCCATTCCAACGATCACATCCAACCCTTCAGATCTAGAGGTAGCAAGTCCACTACCAAACTAGA
The DNA here is from genome assembly GCA_029891385.1 of Erythroxylum novogranatense. Taxonomy (NCBI): domain Eukaryota; kingdom Viridiplantae; phylum Streptophyta; class Magnoliopsida; order Malpighiales; family Erythroxylaceae; genus Erythroxylum; species Erythroxylum novogranatense. The sequence continues at coordinate 42,508,691 of CM057224.1, read as the reverse complement.
TCCATCAATCATAAGCTCACAATCTCTAAAGATCCCATTTCACGACCACGGTCCTCCCTAACGGAGTACTAACAAATAAAACTCATCCAATAAAATTGACCGCATACCGTGCAATAACAAACTCAGAGACAAAGGAATGGGTGGAACCCGAGTCAAAAGAACATATACATCGAATGAAAGAGTCATGCCATACCGCCATAACCTCAAAGCAGTGCAGCCTCCTCTCGAGTCATAGCAAATACCCGAGCCTGTGCTTGCCCTCTCGGTCTCCCCGAGGAATGGGCTTCTTCACGCACCTGTAATCGCCCACTTCGTGGTCGGTCCGTCCCCACTGCTCCACTCTCCTCTGAGCTCAGAATCGTGATCCCGCCCTCGGCCCACAGAGGACAAGCATTACTAATCGTGTCCCTTCTCTCCACACTTGAAACAGCACTGTCAACTCATGACATACTCCCGATGTGGATTCCCACATGCTCACATAGAGGGGTCTGTTCTTCTTCTCTCGCCTCGCTATTTCCTCCCACCGAGGAGGCTCAGACCGACTGCTCTGAATCGCCTTTCTCTCACGAGGGCACTTCTTGCCTCCCCGACTCTGCACCCGAAACTCTTCTCACCCCGAAGCAGCCTCAACACTACCCCTCTCCTAGGAAACCGCTCTTCCTTTCTTTTCCTGCCACCTCCTGTCTCGATATTCTCTAGTTTTTCTCTGAGTGCCGATCCACTAGTCACGATAATCGGTGAAATTATGAATCACTACCTTCTCCCCGATTCCTGATGGAGGCCTCCTCAAACTTCCTACACTTGTCTTCCTCTTTAGCCACCATGTAGGCTGCATACCGAGACAGTTGGGTGAATCTCAATTCATACTCACTAACAGACAGCCTCCCTCGAGCCAAATTCATAAACTCTCCGCCTTTTCTTGATATAAACCCGGAGAAGTACTTCTTCCTAATAATTCTCCAAACTCACTCCATGATAACACAGAGGTACAAACGACTGAGGCACCGACTCCCACCAATGAAGAGCATTCCCTGCAATAGACTCACACGCATACTCGAACTTCTCTTCATCTGTGCATTTCATCCGCACTGTAACCCTTCATTCTTTTCATCCAAGCCTCGGCTTCCTCAGATTAGTGGTACCTCGAAGTCCACCGCACCAAACTTTCGCAATTTGTCATACCGCCTTGCCCCTAATCACCGGAGCCGAGCCGAGCTCGAGATCCCCGACCCATGGCCAAGGTGAAGGCCGGGCAAAGCTCGAAAATCATGGATCCACCGCAGTATAGCAGAAGGAGGAGGAGGGGTGCTCCTCAAAGTTGCACACTAGTGTCTCTCGAGCCAGAGCCGAGTGTGTCCTCGATCTCAGGGGACATGAGACTCATCTGCTGCTCCCTGGCGAGAACTAGAGCGAGAAAGAGTGCCATGACCTCGCCGAGGTGGCATATTTACTCCTTCAAAATAAAACCAAAGTGAAAACTTTAGTTCAAAAGAAATCATGCTAAAATCAGGTTACAATTCATCATGAGTTGAAATTACCATGTAGGCATGTAAAATCGGTGAAAACACTACAAAAGAACACAAATCATGCAATCCCTAACATTTTCCTTCTACCCAACCTAAACCAAAGCTCGATACTATAAGTGTTGGAACCCTCCTCAGTGCGACACGAGTCCGACGTCCCGATTGACATCTAGACGCATGCCACGAGGAAGGGATTCTCACCATTAATTGCATCTCAAATCGACTTAGTTTCACTTCATCCGAATAAAGTTGGAAAGCTCGACCCTAAGTCTCTTCCAATAGCTTTGATCTGCTTAGGGCCCATCATTGCTCCTATACTTAAACTACTACAAAACCTAGACCTCTAGGTCAAATGAAATCGAAAACGCCCATCGGATCTTTGAGGTCACAAGATGACCTTTCGGGCAAAACCGACACTTATCGAATTCTAAAATCCAACTAAACCCGACACTCTCATTTTTCCAAAAGGATGGAAGATTGAGCTAGTTAAATAATAATTCAAAATTCATGTGAATCAAGGTCAAAAGACAAAGATACAAAGAAAATAAGAAAACGATTATTATAGGTTTACTTAAAATCCAACTTGATCTATTTATAATCTTTTTACCCAAATACTTAATTTTTCCAAATAAAATTAAACGATCAAAACTTACTTATAAACATAGAAAAAATAAAAATAAATCATCCATGAATTGTTTAAGAGGTTCACCAAGCTTACTTTTCATACCTTTGCAAAAGTTGAAAATGTATAACATTTTAACCAAAAGGAAATCAAGTATGACCTATATAACTATATCGAATGATATAAGGTTATTTAAAACAATTAGTAAGGAAGTAAAAGTCATATCTATCATTAAAAGAAATGGAAACTCGCTTAAGGTTGGTATTTAGTAAATTACCAAATGCATAGTAACATTTACCAAATGAATAGTAACATTTACCAAATGAATAGTAATCTGAAATTTCAAACGCCTATAACTTTTTCATCCTAATTCAAATTTAACTTTTTTATCCCGCTTTAAAGATCTTGCCAAACTCTATCAACTTTAAGAAATACCTTTTATCCAAATTTTAACTCTAAGATGGTCTAATACACGCTATAGGTGGCTGCCCATTTTAAAAAAAATGGACAGCACCTCCCTAAAAACGCCTAGCCCAAAAATTTACAACCTAACTCCTACCGCATGAAAACACTTCTATCTTCCAATTCACAAACTTAATCAAGAATCAAACCATCCCAACTCCAATTGGCAACAACGCAAGCCTAAGTATCTAGCAATTCATCAATTTAAGTTCTTAAGACATACCATTCCATCTTTACTTTTACAAACTCAAACATGAAATCTTATAATCATACATAACCATACATTCTCAAACATATACAATGAAACTTTAAAACCTTCAAACTGTATATGAAATGGACAATTACAATGCTTTAACGAAATGCTTTTAGCCCTAATACATCCAAAACCAAAGAACGGTTATAAAAGCCCAAAATGCTAGTTAAAGCATTGGTTTCAAAAGTAAGACTTTAAAACAAAAGCATCGGAGTAATTCTTCATTCCGTCGCGACGACCCGCCGCTCTAAACCCGTGGAGGGAAAGGAGGGTGAGCACGACGGCTCCGTGGGTAACAAAGTTAATAATTAAACATAAGCTAATCATGCATCAACAATTTCATTTCAAGTTAACATTCAACAACTTCAGCTTTTAATATCATACAACATTTACAAGAAGATCAAAGAATGTCATATAATAACACAATTTCACATATCGATGGTTTGAGGATCCTAACAGACGTACTCCACATGTCCGACAAGCGACCATGTGTAGTCAGGAATGAGGGGAGTCCGATTGAACTCCTATGCCACTAGCGGCAAAAGTGAGAAGCCTAAAAGACAAGTGCGCATTGCTAACAGAGGGGATCACTACAAACCCAAGAAAATCATGCAATTTCATCTTAGGCATTCATCCAAACCACATATTCACATCTTTCTCATTTAAACTCAAGTTTCCAAACATTACAACATTCATAAGTATTTGCCACAAATGGCCATCACAACTAGTTACTTTCACATGATCATCAAAGTATCATATTCGGCACTTTAGTACTTGTCAAACATTTTCATGAATCTTTACACAATATAGTTCATACAAAGGCACATAATACATGTTTACAATTCCACAAACAAGAATACATTCAAAGTTTGAAAGTCATAGAAAACCATTCAAGAAGCAATTAAGTAGCTTATTACTTAACTATTAAAAAGTTACCCACCTTGACTTCGATGGCTAGGAATTGGGTTAACTTGCCCCAATGGATTGTTTTGACCTCCTCAATTTCCAAACGTCATGAATCGACCTTAATTCAATCATAATAAGGCTAATTAATTAAAAGAGTAAAGTGCTGGAATTTTAAATAACAAATGAAAACTTACATTCAAGCTAATCTAATCTTCCTTATATCTCCAATTATGTTAATTTACCTTAACCAAGGCATACAACCCTTCATTAACACATAATTAGGCCAATTTCAATTGTGCCTATGCTGGAATTTTTAAAATCATAGTAACTTAACTTTAATCTAACCTAACCATCCCTAAACATTTCCTAAGCTATACCAACATAAAACCTCCATCAAAACTACTCTAAAAGTTCAAAATTTCTCACCCTAAGCCATGAACACATGCTGGAATTTTAACAAAACTTTCTAATGTTTGCTTCTTTCATTTTTCTTTCACCAATACCTTTCAAACCACCATTATTAACCAAACTAACATTAAAACCAATCAAATTTCGAAATCCATTTAACCATCACGACATCCCCTTCTATTTTCTATAGAAACCTACACAAAACACTTCCCTTTCTCATTCTTTCACTAAACCCTCATCCAATCATCCATTTAAACATGAAAGAAGATAAAACATCAAACAAACCACTCTAAAATTTCGAAACCTTAAACTAACCTAATCTGATTTTTTTATCCTCCAACAACATCTCCTTCTAATCACTCTTCCAATCACCAAAATGAAACAAGGAAGGTAAAATCCCTAACAATCTACCAAAAAATTCGAATTTCCTCTTACCTTGTAGGATCCCACGAAAACCTCTTTTGATTCTTAAGATGGAAAGAACTCCTTCCCTTCCTCTTTTTCTTACATAACCCACGTGAATCTCCCTTGCTCAAGCTTAAAACACCTTCTTCTCCTTCTCCTTTGGATGGCCGAACTCACCCTTCCATTTCTCTTCTTTGAAGTTTTCGAAAGCTACTCCAACTCTCCCTCTCTTTGTAAGTTTCGGATGGCCAACCCAAATGACCTAAAGTTAGCTTCTTTCTCACTTATTTCCCATGCCAAAAACGACATCACTTGGTCTCTCCCCTTGCAATTTTCGTGAACCACTCTTCCTTTCCTTAAAACACTTCCTACACCTTCTTAATTTAACCTAACCCTAATTCTTTAACTAAAACCTTAAGCCCAATTCTTCAAGCCCAAGCTTTCCCTCCTTCTAACTTTCACCAAATTTTCATTTCCCTCCTTCTAACTTAAACCTTCATGGGCTCCCACTTAAAAGCCCACTTAATTCCCTTCTTTTCCATTTACTTTCCCATACAAACCCTAGCCCACTTAATTAATAAACCTAAAGCCTTATAATCACTTAAACAAATTCTAATTTATTCCTAACATGACCTAATTTAATAATTCTTATTCTTTGATAATATAACACTAAAATTAAAATTTAATTTAACTAAATTCCTGAAATTTAATATTATTGCTATAAATTTTAACTCTCAATTTCTTCAATTACTAATTATTGCTCTAAAAATCCCAAATTATTCTAACCAATCGGAAATCCAATAAAACCCTAATTGAAACCCTAATTACTTCAATTAATACTAGCCAAGAGATAATGAACTTACCAATAATTTAAACAAACCTATTTAATAAAGAAAAAGGGAACGGGGTCTAACACTGAATTACTCATATTCTCATAGATATTTCTCCTAGTTCTTACACCAACATTTAAATCACCAATGACTTGCTCCATAGGATGGTTCTTTGCTTTTGCCCATGATTTAATATCGGGTACATGATTTTCTTCGTCTAGCTTCAAATCCTTAATCTTGGATTCAATTTCTTCAATTTTATTACCTGAACTTCCTGCATCATCATCAAAACAAACCTTTCTCGGGGGTGAAATCATATCATCAAATTTAACGTGTATACTTTCTTCAACAAATTTAGTCCTATTATTATAAACTCTAAAAGCCTTACTAGTTTGAGAATAGCCAATAAACACACCAACATCAGATTTAGAATCGAATTTTCCTAAATTTTTCTTTCCATTATTATGAATGAAGACCTTACAACCAAAAGGATGAAAATAAGAGATGTTGGGTTTCTTACCTTTCCAAAGTTCGTAGGGTGTCTTATTTTTGTCTCTTCGCAAGTGCACCCTATTGATGACGTAGCATGCAGTATTAACGGCTTCCGCCCAAAATGATTTAGGGAGGTTGTATTCATTTAACATGGTTCTACTCATTTCCTCAAGTGAGCGATTTTTCCTTTCTACTACACCATTTTGTTGCAGAGTCCTTGGTGTCGAGAAATTGTGCTCCATCCCGTATTTGTCGTAAAGACTTTCGAAAGGTTCACATTCAAATTCTCCTCCATGATCGGTTCTAATAGCAACGATCGACAAATTTTTCTCATTTTGAACCAATCTACACCACTTGGTAAATTCATTAACGGCATCACTTTTATTCGCAAGGAATCTTACCCAAGTAAATCTAGAAAAATCATCTACAATCACAAGGACATATAATTTTCCACTAAGACTAGCATGCCTAGATGGTCCAATCAAATCCATATGCACAAGTTCAAGAATTCTAGATGTGCAAATTTCTTTCTTTGGTTTGAAAGATTCTCTAACATGTTTGCCTTTTAAACATGATTCACACAAGTGTTCTTTAACAAATCTTATTTTAGGCAAACCTCTTACAATGTCATTTTTCGAAAGCTTAGAGATTAGAGGCAAAGGTGCATGTCCTAATTTTCTATGCCATAAAAATGCATTTTCTTCTAATGTCATTAAACACTTTTCATTAAACAAACTATCATCATGTAAATCTACTATGTAAGTATTTCCGTGTCTCAGACCAATGAAAGCTACATGACCGTCCTTCTTAACCATGCAATGTGATGATTCAAAACTTACATTAAAACTCATATCACAAAGTTGAGAGACACTTAACAAATTATGTTTCAATCCATCAACAAGCAAAACATTGTCAATGGTTGGCAAAGGTTCCTTACCCACTTTACCAATTCCAATGACCTTACCTTTGTTGTTTTCTTCGAAAGTGACATAACCTTGATTCTTTGGTTTGATTTCCGCAAAAAGGTTCTTGTCTCCACTCATGTGTCTTGAACATCCGCTATCGATGTACCAAGTGCTTGACGACCTTTCATCCCTTGTTTGTACCTACAATATCAACGTTCTTTCTTTTTATAGGTACCCAAGCCATTTTGGGTCCATTTTGGTTAGCCATATAAACCACATTAGGTGGTGTGGTGCCTTTAATAACCTAAATTTTCTTAACCTTAACACATCTTCTAATACTTTTGCAAGCAATTTCTATGTGACTATCTTTCAAGCATCTAGCACATTGAACGATTTTTCCATCCTTAGTAAATTTGGAAATTAGCGAACAATCTCTATCAAAAGGATCATATCCTAATCCATTTTTAGAAATTGAATATCTTTGCAACGATAACAATTTTTCAAACTTTTCGTTTCCATTCACAAATTTTCCAACCACATACGAAAATTCTTTTCTAAGTTTATCAAGCTCACAAACAATTTTTTCTTTTTCAACAAGGCATGCAGAATGATCTTCCTTTGGACTATCTAAATCATCAATAGTTTCATGTAAAGCACTATTTTCAGCAACCAACTCTCGTATTTTCTTTCTTAATTTTTTGTTAATCTCAATAGCTTCTTCAAAATCAGCTTGTAAAGCATCAAAGGAATCCCTTAGATCTTGGTCATTGAAAGTTACCTCATTTTCATCATTACTTGATGAACTTTTTTCCATAAGTGCCAAGTTGTTTTCATCATCGCTTTGGTATGCTTCCTCATCATCACTCCAAGTTGCTACCAGGCTAGTTTTCTTTTTGCCTTTGTCGTATTTGTCATTTTTCTGGAAGTTTGACGTGGAGGATGAGCTTTTGCATTCTCTTGCGAGATGTCCCCGTTTTCCACATCTCCAACATTCTTCGTTGCCTTTCTTTTCGCTATAGCCTTTTGATTTTCTTTCCGCGCCAAACCTCTTTCTTTCTACTGTTTTCGCCATTTAATTCTTTCCTTCGATTTTGAGAAGTCCCTTGAACTTCCTTAAATTTCTAGCGTACATAGTTATTTCTTCGTCTTCCTCGTCTTCATCTATTTTCTCATCACTTTCATCAACAAAAGAAGTGTTAGCTTTAAAAGCAATAGATTTTTTAGGCTTACCACTACCTCCTCTGGATTTGAGAATAATCTCATAGTTGATAAGTGATCCCACCAAGGCGTTGAATTCCAGATGATTGAGATCTTTGGACTCCATAATGGCGGTGACTTGTGAGTCCCATTCCTTTGGTAATGAGCGAAGGATTTTCTTTACCTTCTCACTGTCCGACATATACTTTCCAAGGTTGCCTAATCCATTTATGATTTCTGCAAAACGATCAAGCATAGTTGAAATGGACTCACCTTCCTTCATGACAAACATTTCATAGTCATGAAGCAGCATGTTGATTTTTGTCTCCCGGACTTGGTTGGTTCCTTCATGGGTGATGCGAAGTCTCTTCCACATTTCTTTGGCACTGGTACACGAGTTAACTCTGTTTCTTTCCTCAACTGTGAGAGTGCAATAGATTAGCTTAATCGTTTTAGCGTTGATGTAGGCTTGCCTCTTGTCATTGCCATCGTATTCCAACTCTGTTTTTAACACACCATTTTCTTTTAACGGTGGTTGTAGATCGAAGATAATTATCTTCCAATATTCTACTCCCTCGCTAATGATGTGGTACTTCATAGGATTTTTCCAAGAAGAATAATTAGTACCATTAAATAAAGGAGAGCGATTATTAGTATTACCTTCTTCCGCAAAGTTATTGTGTGCCATCCCCGGATACTTCTGCTCTGATACCAATTGTAAGTGATCTAGAAGGGGGGGTTGAATAGATCTTTAAAATTCTTTAAGAATTTCTACAAGAAAATCAGAAGTTAAAACACACAAAAACAATTTAGATAAACTTAATTGAAAAGTGTAGGAAAAGATCAAACACTTGTTTTTATAGAGGCTCTAAAAGACCTCGCCCTCTCGTAAGCTCCCACTTAGGATTTTGCCAATCACTTTATTGCACACTTTATAGTTAGTGTGAACTTTTACAACGCCACTTGACTTCCTAGCCTCAAGCTACCTTACAAACGATTTGTCTTACGCACAAATCCTACCTCACACGTGACCTTCCGCTTGTCACTCAAATTGTAAAAGAAATATAGTAAAGATTGAAGACCAAGTGCTCAAAACAATAGAGTAACAAAATAAGAGCAATAGTGAGCAATTTGAAGCAATAGAAGAGTATTTAGACTTATGGAACTTGTGTATACTCTTCTTCCATCATCCTCTATTTATACTTGAAGAAATATAGCTGTTGGAGCTCTTCTAGCTGTTGCTTGATTTGTTATAGCCGTTCCTTGATAATCTCCATTCTATTTTTGGCTTATTGGACTGTTGGAGCTGATTTGGTGCATCCATAAGTCGACTTATAGAATGTATAAGTCGACTTGTTTCAACCATTTACGTAAAAATTGTAACTCCGCTCTCCAATAAGTCGACTTGTCCCATGTAAGTCGACTTGTCGTCTACGATAAGTTTACTTGTGTATGATAAGTCGACTTGTATTGTCATATCTCCATGTAAGTCGACTTGTATTGACTTCAATGGTAACATCCAACCAAATCCTCTATAATCCTTATGTTTTATGTCATTTTCTCTTAGAAGGCAACTCCCATCTTGATTCTTTAATGATTAAACACTTGCTCTTCTTGATTTGCACAACTCTTTCATGAATAGTACCTGAAATAATTTCTTAACTAATTCTAGATATTTTATTATTATCAAAACATAAATGGATCTAATTTGTCAACCACCATTGGTCCAACAAAAATCATAGAGTTAGATGTTTTACCTATAGAACCATCTATTATTCAAAATCTTCATCCACTTAGTGAAATACATTAAGATCCTACTGTTAATTCTGAGTTCTTGAAGCATTTCATCAATTGGATTGAAGCTAATCACAAACAGAAGGAAGTTCAGGAAGCCTTAGTGAAAAATATTGAGGAAATTCATACTAAGATTGATGAACTTGGTGATTCAGTAGGTGAGCTTCATGAGGAAATAACATTTCTACGTGTTTCTATTGAACAAGACCTCAAGAAGATCCGCACTGATATTCAACATATGTATTTTGAAATTCTGAAGCGTCTAAGATGAGCTATCTTTTTGATTAATAACAAATAGGGGGAGAAGAAGAGGAGAAAAGAGAAAAGAGAAAAGAGAAAATATTAGAAAGCATTGTATATTTTATGCATTTCTTATGTTTTTTCTTTGATTATTATTCATCTAAACAATATTAGTTTATTCTTCTAAATATTATTTTATCTTCTAAATATTATGATTATTTGTTATCATCAAAAAGGGGGAGATTGTTAAGTCAAGAAGACTTCACTTATATTAATTTTGATGACAATTAAATAATAATAATCTTAGAAGTGTATGAATTGTTTTGATAAGTTTGTTAAGTATGCAAAAAAATGTAAGTGACATATAGTCAACACCAGAAGATTCATGGTCAAACCCAGAAGATGCATAGTTAAACCTAGAAGATACATGGTCAAACCCATAAGATATTTTAAACTCAAGACGGGCGACGTAAGAAGGTCAAACTATAGAAAGTCAGCATAAGAAGATATATGTCGACACCAGAAGAAGCGTGACTTCAAAAGAAGCACGACACCAGAAGAAGCATAGTACCAGACGATGCAAATGGAAACTATTCTAGAACATCAATCAGTTAGTTAGATGGAGTTAGTTATAGGACTCAACTAATAACAGTTTCTAGAAGATTCAAAAAGCAGTTTCTCAAAAAGATAGTTGAAGATTTAGGCTATAAATACTAGGTATAGTCGTAAACAAAAAATAACATTTTTATAAGAGAGAAAGTCTGATTGTACAATACTTAGAGAAACTTTGTATTTAAGTGCGAAAGAAAGAGAGCAAATACATCTATAACGTGAAGCTCAAACAATATCTTTCAAAGAGAAAGAAAGGCTAGAGCCTGGAGAGGCTAAGAAAGTAGATAAAGAATACTTTGTAAGAGAGACCTGAAGAGGTTCTGCAAGTATAGAAAGAATACTTGTAAAGTTAAAGAGTATAGTGAAATCTCAAATAAACTTTGAGGACTGGACGTAGCACAAGGTTAAGGGTGAACCAATATAAAATCGCGACATCTATTCTCTAACCCTTATCTTTTAATTTTCTTACTGTTAGAAGAGTAGATAATAATTTTTACGATTACATTACTCATTGACTTTAGTGAATTGTTTTTATGATCATCTGAATTTGTAAAGAAATTCAAGAAATTTCTAAAGATTAATATCTTTGAAAATTTTACACAATTCAAACCTCCTTCTTGTGTATTTTACATATTATACGTGATTTCTATATTAAAAAGTAATTTCCTTCAAGAAGAGTAAATTAATCTTAGAGCCTTTCTATTATCATTGAAAGATAAGGCAAAGGATTGTTTATATTATCTTCCCTCTAACTTAGTGATAATATGGAATGAGATGAAAAAATTATTCCTAAAGAACTTATTTCCTACATCACGAGCAACTAATATCAAAAAAGAGATATGTGGTATAAGATAATTCCTTAGAGAAACATTGTACGAATATTGAGAGAGGTTTAAGGAGTTATGTGCTAGCTGCCCATACCATCAAATTCCTAACCAAACTTTTGAATCAATACTTTTGTGAATAATTATTGCCAATGGATAAGAGTATAGTTGAAGCAATTAGTAGAGTATCTTTAGTAAATAGAACACCTGAATCGACGGGACAATTAATATCAAATATGGTTGAAAATTCTCAACAATTTGGGACAAGGATGGATTGAGTTGTTAGTGCATGAATGAGGTAAGTAATATAAACCCTGAGGATAAAATTTTAGATTTAAATGTTTTAGTTCATTAAACGGCTATAAGTCAATTATAATTAGTATGAGTGTGCAAAATATGCTCATTCTTTGGCCATCCTATAGATGTAACATCCCATCACCGATGGGAAGGGTAAATTGGTCAATTGGGATAGGCTAGTAATTTACATTGCATATTTCTGGTACAAACATACATTTGGCCTCTAATTGTAGAGGACTGAGTTATTTGGCACATGCACTTATATGTTCATGCATTCATGTCATTCCCGGCATTTAATTATGATTGTGATTTGATTTGTGAAAATTGTGAGATAACTGCGTATGTAATTGAATTGGAATGTCTTAGGAATTATTTTCAGTTGGTTAGTGATCCTTATAAATTTTCTGGCAAATTGGGAGAAAAAGTCCAGACTGGGAAAACTTTATAAGTGACGGACTGACTGATTAATAGTACTAAAAAATTACAATGGGAATGGAAAGTTAGATTTATGATTTTAGGAATAAATATATTGAGCCATTGGAATTTAGAGACAACTTAGACCGGAAATGTTGGGCCCCGAAATTTTTTTTTATTTGAATTAATTAATTATTTATTTATGGATTTATTCGTTAATTATTTTATTTTGTCTTAATTGATTTAATTATGTGTTTATGTAAATATTTTTATGTTGGGCTTGGAAATTAGAAGTTAGAAATTAAATGAAAGCTTGGGCTTAATATTGGAAAGTATGGGCTTAGGTAAATGGATTAAGTAGAAGGAGGATTAATAATAAGTGGGTTTGGTGGAAGTAGGCCTTGGAAAGTGGAGGCCCAAAAGCCTTTATGTAAGGGGAAAGCCAAAACTATGTAGTTTTGGTGTAGGATGAATTAAAGGAATTAAAGAAGAGTTAAAGGAAGAGGAGGAGAAGAGAGAGTGTCGTAGAATCCAAAGGAGAGGAGAAGAGAAGGAAAAACGTGAGCTAGCCAAGGAAGAAAGGAAGAGAGAAAATCGTGGGGGGGCTTGTGGAGAAGAATAAAGAAGGAGAAAAAGAAGAGAAATCAAGAGCTTAAGGTAAGTATCTATCTTCTTTTGAGTTAGATTCAAGAAATGGGATGAAATGAAGGTTAGGGTTTGTGTAGGAATGAAGAAAGAAAGAAGAGATGAGTGGTTTTGTGATTCCGAAGCTAGGGTTGGTTGTTTTAGCTTAAATGGGCTATGGGTAGGTTAGGTTTAAGACTTCGTTATCGATTTATCGATTCTTGAATGTTTCGACTTTTCCAATGAGCTTCGAAATGTGTTTTATTGAAGGGAACCAAGGAAACCTCACTCAAGAGAGAGAGGAAGAGCAATCGTGAATCCGGATTTCCGACGATAGGTGGGTAACATTTTTATAGTCGTTGTGTAATGGGCAAATGCCCTATGTGTGTTATCTTTGCTATAATATGTGTATATTGAAAGTGTATTTACATTGCTTTGAATGAAAAGTGCGAAACCATGATGATTTGAAAGTATGAAAGAAGCATGAAATGCTATTATTGTGCTTGAATATGTGAGCATAAATGAGTTGTGTTTGGGCGAAAGAGAACCTACTTCGATAAGTCACGTGCACGTTGACCCCCATTAGCCTTCTCCCGGCTGCCTGCTTTAGGCTTACGAGATCCGAAAAATGGACTCGTCGTGATTACGGTAAACTTCGGTTTCCGTCGTGTTTATGGAACTCTCGAGCCAATTGCTTGCATCCCATCATTTATTTGTGTTCATGATGCATAATATGTGTTTTAATTGCAAGAGGATTCCATGTTATGCTTTATGTGATGAGTTGAGTTAATTGCTAATGCTTTGAATTATTAATGATGTGTGTGTGTGTGGCTCATTACTCGATGCCTATAAATTTGTTAGCCACTGAGCCGTGTTAGCTCACCCCATTCTCCCTCCTCAGGTGAAAATTCAAGTTGAGAGTTGAATCTTGCAAGGCATCGACATCACTCCAAGAACTTAGGAACTTTTGTATTAAGTTAATAACTAGCTTTTGGAATAGCTTTGTAAGCATATTGACCATTGAGCATCTTATCTTTTGTGTTTTGTACTTGATTTTGATGAATATGCCAATATGTAACCAAAGCTATGCATGAATCTTTCTTATGATTGGAAAAGAGAATGAGAGCTCTAGTACTCTCTTCATTATATGTTTTTGTTGATTTGTGACCTATGTGTGAAGCATGTGTACCATTCTTTTAAGTTTGGAGATTTCTGTTGGGTGTCTGCTGGGTTTTTGCCTTGAAAGAGCTTGCTGGAAAATTTCCAAGGTTAGGAGTTGTAAAAGTTTTGTAAATTCTGGGTATGTTGCATTTTCTGATATTTCTGTGTTGTTAGAGGATTGTATGGGAGCTTTATGACTCCTTGAGAGTGATAGGCGAGTTGTAGGGTTCTTCTAAAATGTTTATAAGCTATTTATGAGGGATTAAAATGGTAGGTGTGAGTGGTTAGAATTAAATGTAGGTGCTGTCAAATGATAGATTTTTAGACAGAACCTTTGTGACCATTTTTGACCCTTATAGAGTTGGAATTTGGGTCAGTGATCATCATGAAAATGTAGATCTTTCTTTTCTATGAAATAGACACCAATTTTGTTAAATTTGAGTTCGAATGGAAAGTTATGACCTTTGCAAGTGGAGCTGCATCAGAGCAAAACCAGACGATGCCTCAGAGCAAAACCAGACGATGATGCCCAGAAGAAAACCGACGATGCGCTGAAGCAAAAACCAGACGATGCATCGAGCAAAACCAGACGATGCACTGTAGCAAAAACCAGACGATGCACTGTAGCAAAACCAGACGATGCAATCAGTAGCAAAACCGACGATGCATCAGAGCAAAACCGATTTACGATCGAAGAAAAAACTGGCGATTTACGCTGCGGCAAAAAAACCGACGATGCATCGCAAAGAAAACCAGACGATGCATCAGTAGCAAAACCAGAAGATGCACTGTAGCAAAACCAGACGATATTATCAGTAGCAAAAATCAGACGATGTTACTGCTCATCTCTCATGCGATTTTTTGAGGATGACGCCATCTTCGCTTTCATTTTATCGTCTGCTTTTGTCTTACGACCCCTCTTCCTTCTTTTGGCCATAACTTTTTGTACAAACCTCCGATCGACCTCATTCTCGAAGCATTGGATTTCTAAAAGATTTTTCTACCTTTCTACACTGGACTTATCAGATTTTCTTTCAAATTGAAAATGGTGGTTTGAAACGAAGCATGGCGATCGCTTGATAAGTAATGACTATACTTCAGAATTTTTAAAATATCTTGAGCTATAGAGCTTTGATCAAAGCGATTCTTGTTTTAAATTAAACTAGAGGCATAAACCTACAAGTTTTATGAAGAGACCGATCAGTGATTAAGCCTTTAAGATTTTCAAATGCTTACCCAAGTCGGTAGTGCTCGCTTTTGATTGTTTTCTTGAGATAGTGTTTTAACCATAACATCTTCATTCCTAACTCAATTGAGCGATTCCATTGCGTTGGAATCGTGAGATCCGAGGGATTTTTTTATCAAGAGCTAACCCTAATTTTTATAAAGAGAAATTTTTCCATATTTGTGATTAGCATATGTGTTCTGGTTGTGGGTCTTCTACTTTGGATGGGTCCGAATGTTGGGCTTGGAGACGGGTCCAACATTGTTTGGTATCGAGCTTAGGCTTACTCCTAGGCTTAAAATGTATAGTAGGGAACATTGTATGTGATTAAATGTTTATTTTATGAATTGATTGTTTGCATTACGTGACATGCATATCATGCATACATATAGAACTAAGCTTAAAACGAATTGTAGCTAATCACTAGTATTTTCATTGAAGCGATGATGCCACCTCGTCAAGGACACGAGGAGTTTTGCAAGGTTCAATTGCACCTAACTCTCCGCCGAGAGAGGAGAGCACGGATGAGTCTGTAGCCCCAGGAGTGGCAGAGGCCCCTTTAGGGCAGGGTAGTGAGCCTCTTCGTTCACGAGCACTCAAAGATCACCTAGTCTGCTTTGAGCAAGTGCCTCACGTTAGACCCCAGTCGCTCTGCATTTACCCAAGCTTTGTTCAAAGCATGGGGCAAATGCCACAAGCTTCTGTTCGCCCCAGACTAGGAGGGAAAACAGTTTGATAAGCTAAGGAAGTACGGAGCGGTGGACTTCCATGGGACCACGGATCCCGAGGAAGCTGAGACCTAGTTGAGGAAGACCGAGAGAGTCTTTGGATCGATGGAGTCGCGAGGATGATGAGAGGGTAGTCTATCTTGCCACCGCTTGCAGGGTGATGCTTTGACTTTGGTGGGAGACTGTGCGGGAGTCGATTGAGACCAATGGGATTGACATGGGAGACTTCTGCCTTCTTGAAAGAAGTATCTGTCTGAAGTGTACATTCAAGCAGAAGAGGGAGTTCCTAAGCCTTACCTGAGGAGATGACAACGATGAATACGACGTCGGTTCACACAGTTAGCTAGATATGCTTGCAGAGATGAGGCCGAGTGAGGCTGCTAAGTCTTAGTCGATTTGAGTCGGGTTTGCACTGCTATCGAGAGAAGGTGATAGACTGAGAACTTCGTGACTTACAGCAGCTTGGTTGAAGCAACCGAGGTTGAGAACCTCGAGAACATCAAGAGTGCAATTAACGGGAAGAGGAAGGAAGAGAGCGATTCAGAGGGGAGGTGGTACTTCTATGCCCGAGAGAAGTGCTATAGCATTTCTGTCATCCGAGGAGAGGAGTACTGTGGGGCCGGCCTGACCGATGAGAACTTCTTCCGCTTCCCACCAAGTCTCAACGGCGGCCGGCGGTAGAAGAGGAGATGGGGAGAGACCACCCCTTCCTAAGTGTGAGCACTGTGGATATCTCCATAGAGGAGAATGTCGCAGATTGACAGGAGCATGCTTCAATTATGGCCAGAAGGGGCATATCGCTAAGTTTTGTCCCAAGCCGGACAGGAGAGAGGGATCTCAGATGCAGCTCTCTAGAAGGACAGAGGCAGTGGCTCAGAAAGCGGTGACAGAAGTGGGTAGCTCTGGAGGTCCTAAGAGAGCTTATCCTCCAGACAGATCCAAAGGGCAAGTTCTAGCCAGAGTGTTTGCCATGACTCGAGAGGAGGCAGAGACCGCGCCAGAAGTTGTAGCGGGTATGGTTAAACTGTTTGATGATTATGTGCTTGCTATGATTGACTCAGATTCTACCCATTCCTTTGTGTCTTCGGGTAGGACTATATCTAGGAGGAGTTTGAGCCCATTGGATACTCCACGATGGTGAGTACTCAATCGGCCAATATATTATTATCAGTCAAGTATATAGAGATTGTGAGATAGAGATTAGTGGAGGAAAAATTGGTGGTGGATCTGATGCCTTTGAAGATGTGAGGATTGGATGTGATCCTAGGTATGGACACATTAGAGAGGTATCATGTTACTTTAGATTGTAAACAGAAGACAGTGGAGTTTGAGCTAGAGGATAGCAGGAAAGTGATACTCATGGGAGATAGAAAAGTCAGTCCACCTCGGGTTATTTCAGCTATGATGGCGAGAGAATGATGAGCAAGGGTGTGAGGCCTTTTGGCTTATGTGCTAGATATGGAGGCAGATAGAGGGAGGTTGAAGACATTCCGAGAGTCGTGGAATTCCGGATGTCTTTCCCGAGGAATTGCCAGACTACCTCCTCCTAGGGAAATTGAGTTTCCATTGAGCTTCATTCAGCATCATGCCGATCTCAATTCCGCCTTATCGGATGGCTCCGGCGGAATTGAAGGAGCTTAAGGAGCAGTTGGAGGATCTTTTAGAGAAGGGTTATGTTAGATCGAGTTCTTCGCCTTGGGGAGCTCCGGTTCTTTTTGTGAAGAAGAAAGATGGGTCGTTGCGGATGTGTGTGGATTATAGGAAGTTGAATCATGCCACTGTTAAGAACAAATATCCGCTCCCACGCATAGATGATTTGTTTGATCAGTTGCAAGGGGCGAGAGTCTTTTCCAAGATAGACTTGAGGTCGGGTTATCATCAGTTGAGGATTAAGGAGACCGATGTGTCAAAGACTGCTTTTAGGACGAGGTATGGCCACTTTGAGTTTTTGGTTATGCCTTTCGGGTTAACGAATGCTCCTGCAGTCTTTATGGATTTGATGAATAGATTCTTCAGGTCCTTCTTAGATCAATTTATCATCGTCTTCATTGATGATATATTGGTCTATTCTAAGAGTGATGAGGAGTGCATGTGGATCCGCAAAAGATAGAAGCTGTGGTTAAATGGGAAGCGCCAAAGAATGTAGCTGAAGTGAGAAGTTTCTTGGGATTAGCTGGATATTACAGGAGGTTTGTGGAGGGCTTTTCCTTGATAGCTGCTCCACTTTCCAAGTTGACAAGGAAGAATCAAAAATTTGAATGGACTGAGGAGTGCCAGGGTAGTTTCGAGGAGTTGAAGCAGCGGCTTACCACCGCACCGATTCTGACATTTCCTTCTGGTAATGATGGGTACATTGTGTACAGTGATGCCTCCAGGAAGGGTTTAGGGTGTGTATTGATGCAAGGAGAGAAAGTGATTGCTTATGCCTCTAGGCAGTTGAAGCCTTATGAGATGAACTATCCGATCCATGACTTGAGTTGGTCGCTATAATCTTTGCATTGAAGATTTGGAGACATTATCGTATGGAGTTACCACTAGGATATTTACGAGATCATAAGAGCCTTAAATACTTGTTGACCCGAAAGAGCTGAATTTGAGGCGAGGCGATGGTTAGAGTTGCTAAAAGATTATGACTTGGTGATAGACTACCATCCGGGAAAGCTAATGTCAGAGTGATGCATTGAGTAGAAAGTCCACCATGGCACATGTGGAGACAATGTACCTTCCTTTCTCAAGGATTTAGTCGACTTGATGTGATGTTGAGGCAAGATGGGCTGAGTGTATTTTGGCAAGTTTCAAGGTGAGGCCGGTCTTTGAAGGAGAAGATCAAGGAATTTCGTGGATCGGGATGAGTACTTGAGTAAGCTTAGGAAGAGATAAAGAATGGAAAGCCGCCTAATGTAGAGGTAAAGGAAGATGGATTGATGGTTGTGGGTAGTAGATTGTGTGTTCCGGGCAAGTTAGAGTTGAGGGATGAAATTCTTGATGAGGCGCATAATGCTCCTTATGCAATGCATCCAAGGAGTTCTAAGATGTATCGGAATTTGAAAGAGCATTTCTGGTGGAAAGGAATGAGGAAAGATGTAGCAGAGTATGCTAAAAGATGTTTGGTGTGCCAGCAAGTTAAAGCTGAACACCAAGCACCTTCAGGCAAGCTTAATCCCTTGCCTATTCTGGAGTGGAAATGGGAAAAGATAACTATGGATTTTCTGATGGGATTGTCGAGATTTAGCCGGAAGCATGACACTATATGGGTGATTGTGGATAGGTTGACTAAGTCAGCTCACTTCTTGCCGATTCGCCGATGATTCTTTGAATATTTTGGCTAAGAAGTATGTGGATGAGGTGATCGACTTCATGGGATTCCGAGTTCGATAGTGTCGATAGGGATCCTAGGTTTACCTCCAGATTTTGGGAGAGTTTGCAGGAGGCTTTGGGGACTCGATTGCATTTTAGTCTGACTTTTCATCCGCAGAGACCGATGGACAATGGAGAGGACCATTCGGACTTTGGAGGCAATCTTTGAGGGCTTGTGCTTTGGATTTCAAAGGTTCGTGGGATGATCACCTACCTTTGATTGAATTCGCCACAACAATTCCTATCACTCGAATTGGATGGCGCCTTATGAAGCCTTGTATGGTAGGAGATGTAAAACTCCTATATGTTGGGATGAGGAAGGTGAAAGAAAGCATGGGGCTGAGTTAGTGCAGTCACGATTGATAAAATAAAGCTAGTGACGCAGAGGCTTAAGGCAGCTCAAGATCGGATGAAGAGCTATTCGGATGCCCATAGGAAAGAGATGGAATTTGAAGTGGGTGAGAAGGTGTTTCTTAGAGCTTCTCCATGGAAAGGCGTTTTGAGGTTTGGTAAGAAAGGTAAGCTTAGCCCGAGGTATATAGGCCCATACGAGATCATTGAGAGGATTGGGCCTTTGGCTTATAAGTTAGATTTGCCATCGGAGTTGTCTAAGATTCATAATGTATTCCATGTGTCGATGTTGAGGAGATATAGGTCGGATCCTTCGCATATAGTTCAACCTTCAGAAGTTCAGTTGAGAGAGGATTTGAGTTATGAGGAGCAACCAGTGGAGATCTTAGATTCAAAGGAAAAAGTGCTAAGGAATAAGATTGTGAAGCTGGTTAAGGTCTTGTGGAGGAACCATTCGATCGAGGAGGCTACTTGGGAACCCTTGGAAGCCATGAGGGAGAAGTATCCCTACCTCTTCATGGACTCAGGTAAGAATTTCGAGGACGAAATTCTTTTAGGAGGGGAGAATTGTTGGGCCCCGAAAATTTTTTATTTTATTTTATTTTATTTGAATTAATTAATTATTTATTTATGGATTTATTCGTTAATTATTTTATTTTGTCTTAATTGATTTAATTATGTGTTTATGTAAATATTTTTATGTTGGGCTTGGAAATTAGAAGTTAGAAATTAAATGAAAGCTTGGGCTTAATATTGGAAAGTATGGGCTTAGGTAAATGGATTAAGTAGAAGGAGGATTAATAATAAGTGGGTTTGGTGGAAGTAGGCCTTGGGAGGTGGAGGCCCAAAAGCCTTTATGTAAGGGGAAAGCCAAAACTATGTAGTTTTGGTGTAGGATGAATTAAAGGAATTAAAGAAGAGTTAAAGGAATAGGAGGAGAAGAGAGAGTGTCGTAGAATCCAAAGGAGAGGAGAAGAGAAGGAAAAACGTGAGCTAGTCAAGGAAGAAAGGAAGAGAGAAAATCGTGGGGGGCTTGTGGAGAAGAATAAAGAAGGAGAAAAAGAAGAGAAATCAAGAGCTTAAGGTAAGTATCTATCTTCCTTTGAGTTAGATTCAAGAAATGGGATGAAATGAAGGTTAGGGTTTGTGTAGGAATGAAGAAAGAAAGAAGAGATGAGTGGTTTTGTGATTCCGAAGCTAGGGTTGGTTGTTTTAGCTTAAATGGGCTATGGGTAGGTTAGGTTTAAGACTTCGTTATCGATTTATCGATTCTTGAATGTTTTGACTTTTCCAATGGGCTTCGAAATGTGTTTTATTGAAGGGAACCAAGGAAACCTCATTCAAGAGAGAGAGGAAGAGCAATCGTGAATCCGGATTTCCGACGATAGGTGGGTAACATTTTTATAGTCGTTGTGTAATGGGCAAATGCCCTATATGTGCTATCTTTGCTATAATATGTGTATATTGAAAGTGTATTTACATTGCTTTGAATGAAAAGTGCGAAACCATGATGATTTGAAAGTATGAAAGAAGCATGAAATGCTATTATTGTGCTTGAATATGTGAGCATAAATGAGTTGTGTTTGGGCGAGAGAGAACCTACTTCGATAAGTCACGTGCACGTTGACCCCCATTAGCCTTCTCCCGGCTGCCTGCTTTAGGCTTACGAGATCCGAAAAATGGACTCGTCGTGATTACGGTAAACTTCGGTTTCCGTCGTGTTTATGGAACTCTCGAGCCAATTGCTTGCATCCCATCATTTATTTGTGTTCATGATGCATAATATGTGTTTTAATTGCAAGAGGATTCCATGTTATGCTTTATGTGATGAGTTGAGTTAATTGCTAATGCTTTGAATTATTAATGATGTGTGTGTGTGTGGCTCATTACTCGATGGCTATAAATTTGTTAGCCACTGAGCCGTGTTAGCTCACCCCATTCTCCCTCCTCAGGTGAAAATTCAAGTTGAGAGTTGAATCTTGCAAGGCATCGACATCACTCCAAGAACTTAGGAACTTTTGTATTAAGTTAATAACTAGCTTTTGGAATAGCTTTGTAAGCATATTGACCATTGAGCATCTCATCTTTTGTGTTTTGTACTTGATTTTGATGAATATGCCAATATGTAACCAAAGCTATGCATGAATCTTTCTTATGATTGGAAAAGAGAATGAGAGCTCTAGTACTCTCTTCATTATATGTTTTTGTTGATTTTTGACCTATGTGTGAAGCATGTGTACCATTCTTTTAAGTTTGGAGATTTACATTGGGTGTCTGCTGGGTTTTGCCTTGAAAGAGCTTGCTGGAAAATTTCCAAGGTTAGGAGTTGTAAAAGTTTTGTAAATTCGGTATGTTGCATTTTCTGATATTTCGTGTTGTTAGAGGATTGTATGGGAGCTTTATGACTCCTTGAGAGTGATAAAGTAGCTGTAGGGTTCTTCTAAAATGTTTATAAGCTATTTATGAGGGATTAAAATGGTAGGTGTGAGTGGTTAGAATTAAATGTAGGTCTTTGTCAAATGACAGATTTTTAGACAGAACCTTTGTGACCATTTTGACCCTTATAGAGTTGGAATTTGGGTCAGTGATCATCATGAAAATGTAGATCTTTCTTTTCTCTATGAAATAGACACCAATTTTGTTAAATTTGGAGTTCGAATGGAAAGTTATGACCTTTGCAAGTGGAGTCGCCTTGTAGCAAAAACCAGACGATGCCTCAGTAGCAAAACCAGACGATGCCTTCAGAAGCAAAAACCGACGATGCCTCAGAGCAAAAACCAGACGATGCAATCAGAGCAAAAACCAGACGATGCAATCAGAAGCAAAAACCGACGATGCATCAGTAGCAAAAACCGACGATGCACCGCAAAGAAACCGACGATGCATCGCAAAAAAACCAGACGATGCATCAGAGCAAAACCAGACGATATTCTTAGAGCAAAAATCGGCGATATTCTGTTCATCTCCGTCTGATTTTTGCTGAGGATGACGTCATCTTCGTTTCATTTTATCGTCTGTTTTTGTCTTACGACCTCTCTTCTTTCTTTTGGCCATAACTTTTTGCACAGACCTCCGATCGACCTCATTCTCAAAGCATTGGATTTCTAAATGATTTTTCTACCTTTCTACACTGGACTTATCAGATTTTCTTTCAAATTGAAAATGGTGGTTTGAAACGAAGCATGGCGATCAGTTGATAAGGGCTGACTATGCTTCAGAATTTTTAAAATATCTTGAGTTATAGAGCTCCGATCAAAGCGATTCTTGTTTTAAATTAAACTAGAGGCATAAACCTACAAGTTTTATGAAGAGACCGATCAGTGATTAAGCCTTTAAGATTTTCAAATGCTTACCCGAAGTCGGTAGTGCTCAGTTTTGATTGTTTTCTTCGAGATAGTGTTTTAACCATAACATCTTCATTCCTAACCCGAATTGAGCGATTCCAGTTGCATTGGAATCGTGAGATCCGAGGGATCTTTTTTATCAAGAGCTAACCCCGAATTTTTATAAAGAGAAATTTTTCCATATTTGTGATTAGCATATGTGTTCGGTTGTGGGTTTTCTACGCTGGATGGGTCCGAATGTTGGGCTTCGGAGACGGGGTCCAACAGGAAATAAATATTGAAGAGAAACTTGATGAGTGTTTGTGGAAAGAGAAACCCCTTTATAATGCCTTAGGTTTGAATTTGGTTGGAAAAAACACTTCTCCTTCACCTAGGGCAAGCTTCCTCCTTCTTTGATTTTCGTTTCTTTCCTTCCTCCTTTGGTGATTTTCGTTCCCTCCTCTTGGTGTGTGATCTTTCATTGTTTGCTTGCTGCTCCCTCTTCTTGTGCAAAGCCTAGCTTGATCCTTAAAGAAGATGAAGATTGGTGAGGTATTGTATGTTTACCGTGGGTGTTAGAGAAAGGAGATAGGGTTGTGGAAGATTTGAAGATTTGAGGCTTGATTCGTAAGTAAAATGGCTTTAATGTTGTTTTATTGTTGTTCAAATTCATTAATGGGTTTAAATGCTAAAGATGGAGGTAGTTTAGAGGAGTTATTATTGGTTTTAGTGATAGAAAGGTGAAAAATTGGTCGGAGAAGACGATCGGAGCCCCGCACGTTGCAACGTGTGCTGAGAGCCTCGTCGCGACGAGCATAGATGGATGTCGCGGCGAGCGTGTAAATCTACGCCATGACGAGCCCTTTCCATTGCGTCGCGACTCGTCCCAAAGAAATTGTTCGCCACGGCGAGCATCTTTCCACGTCGCGGCGAGCGACTCCAGGACGCCGCAGCGAGGGTTTTGAGGCCGCGGCGAGAGCCATTTTCCTGAATTGGTTTATTTTAGTTTTTGGGGCATAACTATTGATGTAGACCTCCAAATGAAGTGATGTTTGATTCGTTAAGAACTAGAGAAAGAGGTCTACAATTGAGGTAAAGAAAGAAAGTTTGAAATCAAATAAGTGAGATCTTAATATTGAAAGAAAGTTGAATATGGTTTCCTATTGCAATCTAAGGATTGTTTCATGACAATTGGAGTATAATTTTGAGACTTTGTAAATAAATTTAATGCTATTGGGAGTTTTAGAAAATGAGCTTAATGGGTGAATTTTGATCTAGAGAATAGTGACACTAGTTTTGGGGTTTTCTTGGGAATATTTTAGTGTACATGATATGGTGAATTGAACTGAATTTTAGGAACGGACTTGTGGAGTTCCATGACATATTATTGAAATGAAATGAGTCATTATTGATCAATTGAGTGAAAAGTTAGATTTTGTCAAATGAAAGTGGAAATTGGGATTTAGCGCCGGGAAGGTCATGAACATGCATCGCACATTCTGTTAATTGCGACATGTGTATCATTAAATTATTCTGATTGTGCATTTAGTGATGGGAAATTATTTGACTGTATAGAGGTACCGATGGAATAACATTCCACGGATATTATTGGGACTTCCAGGCAGTAGCTTGGAAGTACAGGTGAGTAACCTAGTTGGTTCCTCAATTTTAGTGTGTTTAGAATTATGTGCTTATGCCATGTGGAGATAAAGGAGGGTTATGTGTTTGATTTTGATTGATTTCGGACCATGAGTGTCCAAAATATCAGGAACTTGATATCGAAGTGTCAATTGTGTGTGAATTGTAATTACTTGGTTTTAATGCGATTTGGGACATATGGCATTGTGTTGTGACACAACTATTGTAAATTGAGACATATGCATTCATGCATAAAGGCATGTTCAGATAATGACAATTGTGACCGGAGCTGCCACCGTATTTCAGAGCTTAAAGCTCAACGCAATAGGGCATCGAGCCCAACGTAATTCAGAGCCACAAGCTCACCGTATCAGGGCATTCAGGCCTAACGTATTTCAGAGCCACATGCTCACCGTATAATGTGCCCGTTACTGGGACAGATCAGGCGCACGGTCACAACACCGTAATAAAATGGAAAGTATCACATGTGCATTGCATACACGAATGATTAAATGTGGACCGTGTGAAAGGCGAAATGCCTTATATTTGTGAAATAATAACGCATGTGATAATTTTTGAATGTGTTACTATCTGATATTCCGTGAATTGTTTGTATATGCATGAGTTGAGTAAACCATCGATGATGGTTTCTCATTGAGTTCGCAAACTCACCCAATATTGCAAATATTTTTCAGGAATTGAAGAGTACCCCGTTAAAAAAATGGGAGTATGTCTACTGCAGGCAAGTCAGAGTTTGAGGTTGGGATCATTTCACGTCTGCATTAGTGTCGTTCTGTCTTGTGTAAAATTGTATTTCTGCAATTTTCGTAAAATAGTACTGTTATTGTAGAGGGCCCCAATTGGTAAATGTTGTATTTGTAATGTGATTACTGAAAGTGTTCCGGAAATAACATTGGGCCCAATTTGGTTATGGATTTTTGTACATGAAATGGTTAAATACTGCTAAGTGTCTTTATGACTGAAATTTGCGTTATGATTGGAAATGTTTTCGTATTAAAGCGGGCCTAAATCGTTACTGAATTCCGCGCATGCGATTGTTTTCAAAAATAAAAATGTCTTACTGAGTTTTTGAACTGTTTTGACTGCTCTAGCATACCACCCTCGTGAGGCACGGGCTCGGATATCACCATCGATATCGAGTTTGGGTCTTGCGGGAGTGGGATGCTACAATAGATATATGCCCTACATAGTAACAAGACTCCATTTAAGAAGCTAACACAATAGGGAGATTTCCTAGTCAACCTCAATGAAAATATGACCCTTATTACAATCACTATAATCCAGGATGAAGGGATCATCTAAAATTTAGCTATAGAAAACAAGGAGGGTAAGAAAGATATTAAGCTCAAAATTTCAATTGACAACCTCAAGCCCCTACATATGCTTAATCTCTATCTTCAAATTTGGGTATGTCTTTGGATGAAATTGTTAAGGTACTTGGTACTAATACTCAACAATTTCAATAGGAAACAAGAGCAAATCTTCAGAACTTAGAAAATTAGATCACTCAATTAGCCACCTCTCTTAGTAAATTGTAAGAACAAGTATCAGGAAAATTACCTTCCTAAATAGTGGTGAATCCTATGGAGAATGTGAGTGCAATGACTTTGATAAGTGATAAGGAAAATCAACCTAGATCTTCCTTACCAATGGAGGTAGAAAATCATGATGAAGGAGAAAAGAAAGATGAAGCTCCAACTCAAGAAAAATTAGTATTCTTCTTCGATATCATCTAATGCATATGTATCTCCTTTCCCTAGCAGGTTAGCTAGATAAAAAAAAAAAGAGGAACATAAAAGAGAGATCTTAAAAACCCTCATAAAGGTGGAAACTAATATACCACTTATAGAAGCCATCAACAAAATTATAAAATATACAAAGTTTTTAAAAGAACTATGCACAAATAATAAGAGGTTGAAGGATAAGGAGAGAATAATTTTGGGTAAGAATATATCAACTATGATAAATGGAAAATTACCAAAAAATTTAAAGATCTAGGTTATGAGTATGTTTACACTTCCATTTGTTATTGGTAATAAGATAATTGAGCATGTCATACTAGAATTAGGTGCATCTATTAATTTCATACCATACTTAATTTATCGAGGTCTTTTGAACTCTTTTCAAGAAACTAATGTGATTATTCAGCTAGTTTATTGCTCTTATATGCATCTTATTAGTATTTTGAGCATGTTATAGTCCAAGTTAACAATTTAGTATTCCCAGTGGATTTTCACATCTTGAAAATAGATGGATACAGTGTTGAATATTTAGCTTTGATTTTAACGGGAAGGCCATTTTTGAAGATGACCAAGATGAAAATCGATGTGGATGAGCATACTCTTTTCATTGAGTTTGATGGAGAGATAATGAAGTTCAATATTTTTAAAGCAATGAAGTACCCTAGTGATGTTCAATTATCATATGGATATTGTGCATTTAATTGTGTAAGATATTTTTGAATAAGAAAGTGTTGATGATGAGTCAAAGTTTAATGCTAAACTAGAATTGAACGAGCAAGTTGATGAAACTTGTGAAGTTGTAGAATCATTATTACCTGTGCTAATAGATTAGAAAATTTTAAATGTTGAACTTATTATATCTCATAAGAAAATGTTACCTGTTGTTTTTCAGGTTTCGAAGATAGAATTGAAGGCCTTACCTAATCACCTAAAGTATGTCTATTTGGGTGATGGAGAGTCATTACCTGTGATCATTTTAAAAAGGTTAACTACAGGGCAAGAGGAAAAAATAGTAACACTAATCAAGTACAAAATTGCAAATGTTTGGACTTTAGCAGATATAATAGTTATTAGCCTAACAATATGCGTGCACATGATTCTTTTAAAACAGAATGCTAAACTAATAAAGGAATCCAAAAGAAGACTCAATCCAACAATAAAAGATGTGGTACTGAAAGAGATTCTACAATTTTTAGATGATGATATAATCTATCCAATCTTGGATAATGAATGGGTGAGCTTAGTGCATATTGTTCCCAAGAAAATTGGTTTGATAGTGATATGAAAACAAAATGTTGAGTTGGTACCAATGAGGGTACATAATAGGTAACGAATGTACATAGACTTTAGAAAGCTTAACTTAGCCACCCGAAAGGACCATTCCCTATTATGATTTGTAAATCCAAGGTTAGAAAGACTTGCAGGTAAATAATGTTTTTGCTTCCTATATGGTTTTTAGTTTACTATCAAATAAAATTGCTTAAGAAGATAAAGAAAAGACTATATTTACATGTCCTTTTAGAACATATGCCTTCAAGAGACACTACAAAAAAATAGACAATCTGCGACGTTTGACTGAGGAAACGTCACAGATTGTATAAGCTTATCGTGACGTTTTTGAAACGTCACGAAAAAGTTAAGGTTTCGGCGACGTTGTATTAAAACGACACAGAAAGGACGGACTAATTGAGACGTTTTACAATTAAAACGTCGCCAAATAAGTATTATGACGTTTTTCTAAACAAAACGTCGGGAAAGAGTTAGTAAAGAAATTAAAACTTTGTCGTTTAACTAATTAACTTTGGGTTCAAAACTTTCTTCAATATCGCGCCTCCCACACACTCATCAGACAAACACCTTCATGTAACTCTCTGCACTCCTTCATGTTCTTCAAAATCCTTCCTTCATGTAACTCTCTGCGCTCTCTCAACATAAACAAACGCCTTCAAATCTCCTCTCAATGTCACCGCTGTTGCTCCTCCACACGCGTTGATTCCTAAGGTACATTCCGATGCCCACTGCTCTTTTATCTTCGTTTTTGATTTGCTAAAGCTCAAACTTGGTATGGTGGGTGGTGGTTGTGGTGGGTGTTGGGTATAACGTTGTAAGTATATATACCAAATGTTTAAAATACCCACGAATCTCGTTTCTCTGTCTCTCTCTCTCTCTCTTTGTGTGTTTTTGATTTTGTTAAAATTTAAACGATTTTCTGTCGGGTGTTGTTTGAAGTGGCTTTTCAGTGGGTTTTTGCTAGGTTCGAACAATATTATCAATTCTTAGTATTGGGTTTCTGGTATTGTACCATCTCCAACATTCAATGTCTCCTTTTCTGTCATCCATATCCCTTCTTAATTTATCACTTCATCGGAAGCAATGTAATGTTTTATCTAATTAATTTATGTAGCTTAATTGTGTGTTAGAAAACACGATGATGTGTGCTTGCTTTGCTACCAAATTAAGCTAATATTAAGATCTAGCTTTAGAGACATAATCACAATATATATTGATAATTCAAATATACAGTAAAAATATTAATCCAATGTTAGGCTAGTTATAGAGATTTCAATTATGGACACTAATGAAAGAGTAGTAGGATGTTTGAGTGAAAAACGCCACAGAAAAGTATGACCTTTCCCGTCGCATAAATCTTGTTTTATTTCATTTATTAAACCAAATTTCAATAATGTCATGTGCAGGCTTGAATTGGTTGAACATTGAACATTGAGCATTGAAGATTGACAGAGGAGAATCATAGGGTAAGCACTTGGTATTTGTACTGTTATGTTTAAAATTATATGTTTTATATGGCAATCATCATAAACTATGCAATAGTTGTCCCATGGAAGATTACAATAATCAATCATCATCAACTATGCAATAGTTGTCCCATGCAATAGGTGATGATGATATTAATATTGTTGATGATGATCTTGGTATGAGAAGGGGAAGAAGAAGCCTAAATATATGTACTTTTCTCATCTAGTTTAGATTATGTGAGACTTATTTTGAAGCAAGGAATGATATTTGATTATGTTTGTACATTTAGAAAGGCTTTGAAGAACATGATTGTTAAGATGGGATTTGATTATGTTTGTATAAAGAATGAAAGGCCAAAAGTTAATATAGTGTTTAAGAAGAAATATGGATGAAGAATATATGCAAGCCTTACATAAGATACAAATGTAATTTAAATTAATACATTTCACGATTCTCATTCTTCTCAAGATTATTTTATAGTACAAATTTGATTAGTAGCAGATTGTGATACTTGTTATGCAAATATGTGCAAACATGTTTGGTGCTATAATTACATAATGTGAATATAACCTAAATATAGATGTATGTAGGTGCCATATTCCTTAGATTGTAGATTTTAGTAGAAATAGAATGGGGCATTGAAGAACATAACCAATAACACAGTATCATGTTCCTACCATATTCATTAATCTTCATTCACTTCTTATAAAGTTATAGTAGATGGACTCATTTATTCTCCATATTTTCTCCTTTTCCTTGAAGATGTAGAAACAAAACCTAGCATATAATATAACTCATTTGTATTATTAAATCCTCCAAAGATATCTAAAACATAAGCATAATGCAAAAAAAAAATCTGATTACCATGCGTCACTTTTTCAAGATACATTCAAATAAAAATAGAATTATTGTCCATAGGTTTGAGTCTATTCTTGCTACTGCTACTGCAACTTAAACTAAACTAAAGGTCTAGCAATATTATCTTTTTCATAGCATGTGTTACTAACATTGATGCTAGTAATATTTTCATTCACTTTTATGTTAATCCCTTTGTGACGAAGATCAAACCATTTTCACTTAAATAGAACAATCTTTTTATCCTTGATGTAATGTAACTCAATTATTGAAGATATAATGCCATAGGAGTCAATATAAGAGACAACATTATATAAGTCATTAAAATCATCCTTATATTATCCCTCAATAACAAACCCACAATTTTGGCTTCTAAGGCGACTGTCGCACTTTTTTATATGAAATCTAACTCCATTAACAATGCAATATGTAAATTTTTCGTATACATATGAGGCCCACATGCCAAAGCATATAATGCTATCATCGCTTCTAGAAATTTATGTAATCATATCATCATCTGTAGAATTTTTTTTTACTAAAAGTTAATGTTGTAATCTCATTTACAATATTCATTTTTCATACTATTACATGGATAACTTACTCGTGCCTTAAACCATAATAGGAAGTTCATCTTATGCCTTTCTTCAACATTAAGCTAATCTCTACTTTTAATCTCACCTTGGGCTCTCAATTTAAAAAGTAAATTGATGCAAGAAGATAAAAGTTGAATGCTAAATTTTAATATGAAATATTGTATAAGATTAATATAAATACTCCATATATAAATTCCCTTCCTCACAATTGTTCAAATTGTATCATAGCTAATTTTAAGTTTGTCTTCCTATTCGAAGTAGCCTAACTTTTTGGGATAAAATTGACAAGCTACCATCTTGATCAAAATAAAATTTATGTTTCTCTCTATTAAACCGTGTGTCAATGTCACGTATATAAAACAAAATGTCAAGAATTCATTCGATACATAGGCCTTTATAATAAAGCCTTCAAGTGAAGTTTTATTGCTCATATAATGCTTAAGAGAGCTTAAAACCTAAAAGAATATAAAAATTAGCATTTGTTAGTAAATAGTATTGGAAGAATAAAAATTTAGAAGAAAATATAAGAAGATAAAAAATTTAGAAGAGAATATAAATTATCTTTCAATCAAGAACATCCATCAAAATTAAATTTTTCTATAAAGTTTTGCCTCATATGGCAAGTGAAATAGGAAATATGATACTTGAATTATGATTAGTGTTTATGTTGTCTGTGAAAAAGATGGTGAAGTTTTGGTGGCAATGGCCTAAGTCCTAATGTTAAGCTTTAAACGTCAAACCAGCTTAGTTTTTGTCCCTCCCCAATATTTACTTCTCTTCTCCCACTAAGTATTGAAATTTCTATTTTATTTGTTGCTTGTTTTTCTCTGTTATATATGTATATTGTTGTTATAAATTCTAGTATGCATAAGAGAACAAAACTAGCCAAGAACAAAAAAGAAAGAAAAAACCCAAAAATGGTAAGCTCAAAGTGCAAGCGTAGAGAGTTTAGAAGATAAGTACGAAGTCTTTAAGTAGAGTTAAAAATAGTTGTCAACCTTTAGAGTCAAGCATCTAAATAGATAACATGCATGTCGTACCAAATATATAATTCCATATCATATTTGTTATTGTTTCCTTATGTATTACCTTCGTAAATGATTGTCCAATTGATGAGGATGGAAGGAGTCGTCCTAAAGGCGTCGAAGATTTTATAGGGCAAGGCTTTCATGAATTGTTGAGTAAAGCAACTGAAGAGTTGTACCCTGGATGTACAAACTTTTCAAAGTTGTCGTTTTTAATAAAGTTGCTTCACTTGAAAGTATACAACAAGTGGAGCAATAAGTCATTTGACATGTTACTTGGTCTGTTGAAGGATGTATTACCTAATTGTGAAACTTTGCCGAAGTCCTATTATGAAGCAAATCAATTTCTACGGAGCCTAGGTTTGGGTTATGTGTCCATACATGCATGTAAGTACGATTGTTCCCTGTTTTGGAAATAGTATGAGGACTTGCAAAGTTGTCCCAAGTGTGGAACATCAAGATGGAGAATTAATGATGGCAAGGGTAAGAAGATACCTTGGAAAGTGTTGAGGTACTTTCCATTAAAGTCCAGACTGCAACGATTATTCATGTCAAGTAAGACCGCTAAACAAATGACTTGGCATAATGATAGGACTAAAGGTGACGGAAATACCATGGTTCATCCTTCTGATGGAGAAGCTTGTGTAACACCCCACTCCCGCAAGACCCGAACCCGATATCGATGGTGATATCCGAATCCGTGCCCCGCGAGGGTGGCGTGCTAATCACTCATTCAGAAATCGGTACATTATTCTTTTTTTTAAAACACATGTGTGGAATTCCATACCCAAATTGGGTACTCATTCAATCACATCCAATTTCAATACACACATTTTCAAAAGCCACTGAGGTCAATTTCACAATTACAAATAAACACTTTATTACAAAAATAAAGACATGTAATGCGATACCTAACCGATCCCGACTTCGACCTTCACTTGAATCCAGAAACATATTCCGTTTTACTAACGGGGTACTCTTCAATTCCTGAAAAATAATTGCAATGTTGGGTGAGTTTGCGAACTCAGTGAGAAACCATCATCGATGGTCCACCCAACTCATGCATATACATACAATTCACATTATATCACATATTAGCACATTCATCAAATCCCAAGCATTCAATTTCACGACTATGAGGCGTTTCGCCTCTCACACAATTCACATTTGATCATTCATATATGCAATGTGCATGTGAAACTTTCATTTTCTTTTCGTTGTTGTGACTGAGCGCCTATCACTTATCAGAAATCGGACGCATCTAGGGAGTAGGAGAGCCCTCTGGGTATGCACTACTGCCCACTCACATTAGGGATAGGAGAGCCCTCTGGGTATGCACTAGTCCCCTCGAGCTCAAAGCTTCGGTTCGAGATGATGGCGCCTCAGTCAACAACTATCTTTATCTGATTGTTCAATTATGCATGAATGCATATGTCACTTTCCATTTTCAGTCAGTTTCCATTTCGGTACCATTTTTCATTTCTTCGGACCTTTGGTCTGGTATTTCAATCATATGCAGATTCAATTCAATTTCACTGATGCATCCATAACATTTACTCAACTTAACACTTCAATATCACATTTTCAATATTTCGAACACCCATGGTCCGAAATCAATCAATAGCAATCACATATATCCATCCTTAACTCCACTTGGCATAAGTACATACAATTAAACACATATAGGTTGAGAAACCAACTAGGTTACTCACCTGCACTTCCAAGCTACAGTCTGGAAGTCCCAGCATATCTGTGGAATTGCTCCATCGGTGCCTTTAAAAACAGTCAAATAATCTCACATTACCAATTATACCAATTCCAATAATCAATCATGCATATTTGACAAATGCGATAAATACTATACATGTTATGATATTCCCGATCCAATTCCTGAATTTTCTCAATTTGATCACTCTCACTCTAATTCATAACAATTTCAAATACCATAATTCAATTGATCCAATAGCCAAACTCGTAAGAAATTAATCCTCAAAATTGCCATCAATTAAAACCAATTCAAATTTGAACTCAAATTTCTCCAATTAAAAAGATCACCCTCGGCCTTCAACAGTGTCCTCGCCGCGACGTGAGGTCACTCATCATGCGCGAGACTCCTCCTCTCGTGATCGTCATGCGCGTATGCGAGAGCGCCTCGCAGCGTGATCGCTGCCGTTAAGCATGGCGTGTGACAAAATTTATTTCGCCACAAGGCGATGTGTACACGTCATGCGTGCGAAGGAGGATTTGCTTGCCGTGGCGTATGATGAACACGTCGTGGTGTGCGAACCCAAATTCACACCCGAAACCCAGAAATTCTCTGATCTTCTGATCTAAACTCATCCAAATCCATTCTAAACACTTTCAATCAGTTTTAAACATTAAACCCAACTTATTTCTAACCTCAAATCCATCAAAAACTCATTATTCATCAAAACCCAAATCAAAATCAACAAAAACCCTATCATCCGAAACTTTCTAACTTTCTAAACAATTTCATACTGAAATCAATGATCAAACTAAACGATTTAAATCATAAACACATAGAAACTTACTTGATTCAAGCTAGAAACCTTCGAAAATTCTCCAAGAAACTCCAAATCCCAGCTAATCTCACCCACGACAAAACTCCATTTCTTTTGAAAGTAAAGAGATTTTCGTGGATCACTAAAATCAAACAAGTTCACTTTATATACAAATGGGATCTAGGGCTTGTTTGGCAATGTAATTGCCACAAGTCCAAATCTTAGGGTCTATCAATCCAAATCTTATTCTAATTTCCTCCCAATTTCGCAATAATTGTAAATAAAAATTCCCAAAATCATAATTCAAATTGTTTCGTATCAATTGTCAATCCATCTCGGACCCGGAATCAAATTAATCAGTCACTAAGCCAATTTTTCGGTCTGGATCCAATACTCTAAAAATTCTGGAAAAATTCCTATAAATTCACAAAATTTGAACATACCCATTCCTATACTCAAATTCCAGTTTCCATTCCTCTAAATCCAAATTCACTCCAATTCTATATTCAAAACCTAATTTATACACTTATTACTCAATTTCCAATTTTCACAATCCAATCCTCATCTGAACGATTATAACCAAATTTCCGATTTACATAATCAAGTCGAGAATTTGTCATACATGTATGTACATATATATATATGCTTATACAATCAATAATCAGTTACCAATGACTATCGAAACTATAATGCATGAACAATGCAACATTTGCCTGTACTCAATCCTAACCCGATCCAAATTACCGACATACCCATCACACCGGTAACGGGATGTTACAATTCTCTCCTCCTAATAAAATTTCGTCCTCAAAATTTCATATACGATTGATTAAGAAGATAGGGGAATTATTCCGATCACTAAAATATCTTTTTACACTATATCAATACAAAACTAATTTCTGCCAATTTACTGAAAATTAATACAATCACTTACCTCTTTTTCTTTTCTCAAACTATACACTGTTTTAACGATTTCTTTATGATTACTCGCTGTAACACCCCACTCCCACAAGACCCGAACCCGATATCGATGGTGATATCCAAGTCCGTGCCTCGCGAGAGTGGCGTGATAACCACTCATTCAGAAATCGATACATTATTCTTTTTTTAAAACACATGTGCAGAATTCCATACCCAAATTGGGTACTCATTCAATCACATCCAATATCAATACAAACATTTTCAAAAGCCACTGAGGTCAATTTCACAAATACAAATAAAAACTTTATTACAAAAATAAAGACATGTAATGCAGACACGAACTGATCCCGACTTCTGACCTTCACTTGAATCCTACAAACATACTCCCGTTTTACTAACGGGGTACTCTTCTTTCTCAATTGATTTCTCATAAGCACTTTCTTTCTCATTCGAACTTTATACACTACAATCATCCCCTTAATTTACTTCTGAGAAGATAAATGTTATAACGAGTTTTAAAAAGGTAGTGATTGTTCTAGTACGCTACCCTCGCGGGTCACGGGCTCGGATATCACTGTTGATGTCGGGTTCGGGTCTCGTCGAGAGTGGGGTGCTACACTCGCAATTCTTCAAATTCAACACCAATAACACACACTTCTGATCATATCAATATTCCCTATT
Organism: Erythroxylum novogranatense; assembly: GCA_029891385.1. Taxonomy (NCBI): domain Eukaryota; kingdom Viridiplantae; phylum Streptophyta; class Magnoliopsida; order Malpighiales; family Erythroxylaceae; genus Erythroxylum; species Erythroxylum novogranatense. The sequence goes on along the minus strand of CM057224.1, from coordinate 42,472,983 downwards.
TCTGTCCATATAACACTTTACGAATCCAATTCATCTTTTAGGTTGCTACCGACTTGCCAATCCATAAATTGATTCATAACATGGTCACATCAAGGCCACTAATAACAAATTCCGTTTCTCCCAACTTTACCTTTATCTCTATCTCAGTGTATCTTGGCCGAGGTCAGATACTTGAAACATTTCCTTACACAATTATCAACTTACATTTCTTTAAAGTTCAATCACCAATATAACGATTGATATGCATACAATCGATCGGACTTTACCTCAATCTCATGTCTCTATTTAACTCCAAAATATCAATTTCACATTTATCTCCAACAGTCAAATCTATTGGTTACTCACACCTATAATCATTCGATTTAACACGCTAAACTATCAATTCCTCTTTCGATTTGCTCGTACTAAACCATAATACTCTAATCGCTTCTCGCGATTTCTCTAACAGTTTCTCGATAACATTCGCAAATGTCAACACCTCAATTTGGTCTTTGCCGATCTTTTTAAATATACACACCAGTTTCAAAATTCCAATAACAAATAATACTTTCTTTTTGTCCCATTTGCTAGATCGACGATTTTTACTTAGTCATACAATCAAAACCTTATCGCTCAAATTGCGATCATCTCATTTGAATTTCCTATTCAATCCATTTAATTTCATGACTAGCATAATTTGAATTATTCAATCGCTTAATTCTTTTCAAATCTTTCGAATTCACAAAATACCTCTATCACTATTGATTTGCACATTCGTAGACATCTTCAATTGTTTCTGTACAATTTTTGTCTCCAAGCTTTTAGAGCAACACTCATTACAACAGATCTCAAATCATCAATCACAATACAGCCCATGAAGTTTTACTTGTCCCAAGGTATAAAAATCACTTTACACACTTTCATCAGATTACAGTATAACCTTTATCGACATTTCAGTATATAATGCAAAATCTCCAAATCCCGTATACATATATAAGTCCCTAACAATTTCGCATTGTATCCATACCCCTATCGTCATTAAGTCTCTCAATGCCATTTTCGAATAATAATTCATCCACTATTTATTCAATCAAGGTCAAATTCACTCTTATGAAGTTCGCATAGGATACAATTTCCTCATCTGTGTCGATTTATCTTCTTTACTTTTCAAATGCATTTAATCGATCATCGATGATCTTCATCATTTCCCAATCTGAATGCACTCAAGACATTTTACTTTTCAGTAGCACAATACTATTAGGGCATTGTCACCTCGGACAATTTCAATCCAAAATTCCTTATACCAGTGATCAATTTGTATAACTCTTTAAATATCAAAAGTCTCCAATAAGGAACGATTTTCTTATAATTTTCTCAATTCCATCACAACATATTCTGACATATGTTCCTTTTACCCTAATTTCTCCACATAACCCAATTTATTTGCAATAGGTCACTGCCTGCGTTAAATAAACATTCATCAAATCAATTTCGTATTTTCAGCACATAATTACACAAACCATACACGAATCTATTTTCTCCTCATATTCGCAATTATTATTTTCTTAATGTTCAGTAATTCTCTTACATAATTGGATTCATCTCATCATCATAATGAAAGCATTTTCTACCTCTTACGCCGAGTCTCTGCTAGAATTAAGACTCCAAATTAACTTGTAATTCATTTCAAATTTATCTCTATACAGTCCTTGCATTGATCACTATTTAATTGAATCATTCGAGCAACTTAATCCAATTCAGGTAAATTCTTCTTTGCAAGTAGATTTCTTACTATTTTCATCAATACTACTTATGAAATTCCTCAATATCACAGTCATCACATTTCTTGTTAGTCATTCTCTATGCCACAGGACTCGGCTTCCAACCGTACACAATATCCCATGCAGATCAATCTATGCCATAATCCATATCATCGTAACATCCTTTTAATACCGCTCAATGAGGTGCATACCAGAAAAATCATTGCATCGATGTACCAATTAGTCACTTACACTAAGGATACACAATACTCTCTTTTTGCACCTATCCTCACTCGTGAGGATTATATCATGATCAAGTCCTCAACATGTAACAATTTCAATTCATTCCTAATAAATCACTATAATCATCACATCTTATTTGAAAATGTATTCTCATCAATTTACCCATTAATAGCTTATACTACTAAGAACTCTTTAATCACATTTAACTTTAGATAACCTTTCTCTTTTGGTACCACATTAACGGTCTCCTTCTTTCTCAATTGATTTCTCATAAACACTTTCTTTTCTCATTCAACTTTATACACTACAATCATCCCTTAATTTACTTCTCATGCCATCTCCACATACACGAGACAATTTCGGTTAATATTTTCACTTACCATGGGCTCCCATAATCAGTGTGTATTCACTTAGGCAAATCAACTAAACCGAACATCTGTTTCACTTATCAAGATCATTGTCTTACCTCTCAATCTTTTATTATTACATCGCACCTTCTATTTTCACACTCAAAAGGTAACATCACATATATATACCATCATTCTTGATTTCTCTCTAATGTAATCGAGTCACGATCATAAATCATTTTCATAACACTCGTCACAAGAATCAATCTCAATTATAACCTTTCATTTCATCCACATTATACACTCGGTACTCTTGTCATTTCTATCATAGCTCTAATTTCTTCTATCGATTCGTAACATATTCATATCTATCTCACATTCAAGGATATACCGGGGTATAACCTTGATATCGCCTTCCATAACGTATCCACTAGTACCAATACACTCAATCTTCATTTGTCAAATTGAATCATATACCTTTTCCGATTTCATGATATCCATAATCGGCATTCATCCCATTCGATATATCATCAATGCCCTCACAAATTCTAACGATCAAACAATTGGTACAGGCTCTACATGTGACTCATATACTAGATCGGGATCGCTTGTCATCGCTCGCCATGACATGACTTAAATGCATGTAACTTGACACATTTTTCAGAATGCCCATGTAAGATTGTACTTCTGGGCTCTGATACAACAAATGTAACACCCCACTCCCGCAAGACCCGAATCTGAAATCAATGGTGATATCCGAATCCGTGTCCCGCGAGGGTGGCGTGCTAACCACTCATTCAGAAATCGGTACATTATTCTTTTTTTTAAAACACATGTGCAGAATTCCATACCCAAATTGGGTACTCATTCAATCACATCCAATTTCAATACACACATTTTCAAAAGCCACTGAGGTCAATTTAACAAATACAAATAAACACTTTATTACAAAATAAAGACATGTAATGCGATACCTAACCGATCCCGACTTCGCACCTTCACTTGAATCCTGAAACATATTCCCGCTTTTACTAACGGGTACTCTTCAATTCTGAAAATAATTGCAATGTTGGGTGAGTTTATAACTCAATGAGAAACCATCATCGATGGTCCACCCAACTCATGCATATACATACAATTAACATTATATCACATATTAGCACATTCATCAAATCCCATACATTCAATTTCACGACTATGAGGCGTTTAGCCTCTCACAATTCACATTTGATCATTCATATATGCAATGTGCATGTGATACTTTCATTTTCTTTTCGTTGTTGTGATCGAGCGCCTATCACTTATCGTAAATCGGACGATCTAGGAGTAGGAGAGCCCTCGGGTATGCACTAACTCCCCTGCTCAAGAATAACGATTCGCATTTTTTGGCAAGTAGGAGAGCCCTCTGGATATGCACTACTGCCCACTCACATTAGGGATAGGAGAGCTCTCTGGGTATGCACTAGTCCCCTCGAGCTCAAAGCTCGGTTCAGTACAGTGGCGTCTCAGGTCAACAACTATCTTTATCGATCGCTCAATTATGCATGAATGCATATGTCACTTTCCATTTTCAGTCGGTTTCCATTTCGTACCATTTTTCATTTCTTCGACCTTTGGTCCGTATTTCAATCATATGCGATTCAATTCAATTTCACTGATGCATCCATAACATTTACTCAAATTAACACTTCAATATCACATTTTCAATATTTCGAACACCCATGGTCCGAAATCAATCAATAGCAATCACATATATCCATCCTTAACTCCACATGGCATAAGTACATACAATTAAACACATATAGGCTGAGAAACCAACTAGGTTACTCACCTGCACTTCCGAGCTATAGCCTGGAAGTCCCAGCATATCCGTAGAATTGCTCCATCGGTGCCTTTAAAAACAGTCAAATAATCTCACATTACCAATTATACCAATTCCAATAATCAATCATGCATATTTGACAAATGCGATAAATACTATACATGTTATGATATTCCCGATCCAATTCCTGAATTTTCTCAATTTGATCACTCTCACTCTAATTCATAACAATTTCAGATACCATAATTCAATTGATCCAATAGCCAAAATCGTAAGAAATTAATCCTCAAAATTGCCATCAATTAAAACCAATTCAAATTTGAACTCAATTTCTCCAATTAAAAAGATCACCCTCGGCCTTCAACAGTGTCCTCGCCGCGGCGTGAGGTCACTCGCTGCGGTGAGACTCCCTCCTCTCGCATACGTCGCGGCGTGTGACAAAATTTTGCTTGCATTGCAAGGCGTCATGATGTACACGTCGCGGCGTCTGCGAAGGAGGATTTGCTTGCCGCGGCGTATGATGAACACGTCGCGGCGTGCGAACCCAAATTCATGCCCGAAATCCAGAAATTCTCTGAACTTCTGATCTAAACTCATCCAAATCCATTCTAAACACTTTCAATCATTTTTAAACATTAAACCTAACTTATTTCTAACCTCAAATCCATCAAAAACTCATTATTCATCAAAACCCAAATCAAAATCAACAAAAACCCTATCATCCAAAACTTTCTAACTTTCTAAACAATTTCATACTCAAATTAATGATCAAACTAAACGATTTAAATCATAAACACATAGAAACTTACTTGATTCAAGCTAGAAACCTTCAAAAATTCTCCAAGAAACTCCAAATCCCAGCTAATCTCACCCACTACAAAACTCCATTTCTTTTGAAAGTAAAGAGATTTTCGTGGATCACTAAAATCAAACAAGTTCACATTATATACAAAAGGGATCTAGGGCTTGTTTGGCATTGTAATTGCCACAATTCCAAATCTTAGGGTCTATCAATCCAAATCTTATTCTAATTTCCTCCAAATTTTGCAATAACTGTAATAAAAATTCCCAAAATCATAATTCAAATTGTTTCGTATCAATTGTCAATCCATCTCGGACCCAGAATCAAATTAATCAGTCACTAAGCCAATTTTTCGGTCCGGATCCAACACTCTAAAAATTCTGGAAAAATTCCCATAAATTCACAAAATTTGAATATACCCATTCCTATACTCAAATTCCAGTTTCCATTCCTCTAAATCCAAATTCACTCCAATTCCATTTTCAAAACCTAATTTATACACTTATTACTCAATTTCCAATTTTCACAATCCAATCCTCATCTGAACGATTATAACCAAATTTCCGATTTACATAATCAAGTCGAGAATTTGTCATACATGTATGTACATATATATATATGCTTATACAATCAATAATCAGTTACCAATGACTATCGAAACTATAATGCATGAACAATGCAACATTTGCCTGTACTCAATCCTAACCCGATCCAAATTACCGACATACCCATCACATCGGTAACGGGATGTTACAACTTAGAAGAGCTTTGATGAGCTATATCCTGACTTTGCTAGAGAACCACGTAATGTCAGACTAGGCTTAGCAACAGATGGATTCAATCCACATGGCAATATGTCACTTTCATATAGCGTGTGGCCTGTTGTTCTTTTAGCATACAATTTACCCCCATGGATGTGTATGGATGAGTCTTTTTTTATGTTATCGTTGGTTATTCCAGGTTCGAAAGCTGTTGGTCGAGACATTGATGTCTATATGAGACCACTAGTGGATGAGTTAAGTGAGTTATGGGAAGATGGTTTTGATGTTTTGATGCCTCAAAGGCTTAAAAGTTTCAATACATGCGGCTTTATTGTGGACTATCAATGACTTTCCAAATTTATGGTACTATTTCGGGTGGAGCACAAAGGCTATAAGGCATTCCCTATTTGTAACACGCATACTCCTTCTTGTAAGTTAAGAAGTAAGATTGGTTACTTAGGACATCGCTCGCTTTCTTCCGCATAATCATCCATGGAGAAGAAGCAAGAAGTTTGATGGCAAGAGTGATCATCGAACTATACCTAACTTACCAGATGGAGATGCTGTAGTTGAGCAATTATGTCATGTGGATAATATATGTTATGGAAAGCACCCCAGTAATAAAAGGAGAAGGAGATTGGAAGGAGAGTTGAATTGGAATAAAAAAAAGCATTCTTTTTTATCTACCATATTGGCATAAGTTAAGATTAAGACATAACCTTGATGTCATGCATATAGAAAAGAATATTTGTGACAATATTCTTGGTACGTTGATGAATGTTGAAGGTAAAACCAAGGATACAATCAAGGCTCGGCTTGATTTAGAAGATATGAATATTCGGAAAGAATTACACTTGATAAGGGCTGCTGATGGAACTATTGTGGGAAAACCTCCAGCATGCTATACAATGTCTTTGGAAGAGAAGAAAAAGTTTTGTGAGTTTGTCAAGCAGGTGAAGTTTCCAGATGGGTACGCATCGAATATATCTAGATGTGTTAATGTGGATGAAAGGAAGATTAGTGGGCTTAAGTCGCATGATTGTCATATATTGTTACAAAGCATTCTTCCTTTAGGGACACGTGGCATTTTGAATAAAGATGTGATGATGTTTTATCGAGTTGGGGAACTTCTTCGCAGAATTTGTAGACGAAGTTTGAACAAGGATGACGTTCAAACTATGTGTGAGGAGATTATTTTAATCTTGTGCAAACTTGAAATGATATACCCACCGGCATTCTTTGATGTTATGGTACATTTGGCTATTCATTTGCCAAATGAAGCCTTACTTGGTGGACCAGTTGCGTATAGATGGATGTATCCAATTGAGAGGTATACTTTAAATTTATCGACACTTTAAAAATCAACTAAATAGTGGCCTATCTAATTATGCTGAATCATTTGTGAAGATTCCTAGGTACATCAAGGATTTGTCGAAATAAAGCACGCCCGTAAGGGTCAATTACTGAAGCATATGTTGTTAAAGAGTGCACGACATTCTGTTCAATGTATTTGAAAGGAATTGAAACCAACTTCAACGTGCCAGACCGTTTCAATGATATGGTTGATGGTAGTGACATTTCAATGTTCTGCCAACAATGTAAGCCAATTGGGTCTGGCAAAATAATTGCGCTTCTTACAAAAGAGCTAGAGATTGCACATTGGTATGTGCTTATGAATTGTCATGAGATAAGTTCGTTTATCGAGTAAGTTTTGCTAAGAAAGTGTTAAACTAAGATATGGAATGAATTGAGATAATTCATGGAAATTAATATAGTGGTTTTTTCAATGATCCATAGTGAGCACATGGATGAGTTGAGGCGACAAAGTCCATTATATGTTGACAGGAGACATAAAGAACAATTTCCTTCGTGGTTTAGGCATCGGGTGAGAAGAAGGTTTGAACGTGGTGTTCATTACTGATTATTTATTATAAACTAATGTTCCTTTCTTGTTATAGATGATGACATTAGATAGCTTTGATGAAGGGCAAAACTTTGAGTCTTTGTATGCATTAGCATGTGGACCTCATAGTTTGGTGTAGACGTATACAGTTTGCAATACTAATGGAATGCAATTTCACACTGAAGGCCGTGATCTGCGAAGGATTACACAAAATTGTGGCGTTGCAGTGTTAGGAAATTATAGGGAAGACAATATAACATTTTATGGGTTGCTGACAGATATTATAAAGCTAGAATATATTATGGGTAAAAGTGTTGTGCTTTTTAAATGCAAATGGTACGATATTGGAAGTTCAAATATGAGGATCAATGGCATTGTGAAAAACATCAACGTTAGTAAGTTTAGGTTCAAGGATGACCCACTTATTTTGACAAACCAAGCGAAGTAAGTTTTTTTGGTGGAAGATTTGGTACTCGGTTCAAATTGACAGATTGTGCAAGAATGTGAAGTTAGACGTGCGTATGATATCCCTTCGTATGGTAATGAAGAAGGTTTAGGTGACGTTGAAGAGTCTAATGAAGTTCCAGTCGAAGTCGAGGAATGTTCCTTAGAGTTTTTAGATAGAACTGATATTGCATTTGATGTAATAAATAACGTTGTATTTAATTCTGACCAACATTTAGATAACAATTTGGATGACTTAGAGATAAGTAGTAGTGACAATGAATGTGATATTGTATTCCAAGATTCGACCGACGACGATGATGAATAATTTCTTATAATTCGATTCCGACTTTTTAGTTTGCTATTGCTTTGCTATGAAAGTAGTTGGATTGTTAATCTCCGTCCTTTGAAAAGATGATACTATTGCTTAGCAATAATATTGCTTCTTAACATTTATCATTTCTGTACCAATGCCATGTAAACATGACCAACTTGGTGTTTGAGATATATAATGCACACTAATTACTTGTATTCACTAACTTCTTGTATCTACTGAAAAATAAGAGCCTTCTAGGATTCTTTTGACATGGTTAAGAATACTTGTCAATGTGGTTATCAGTTTGCTTACCTTGAAATTCCTTCAACTTACCATCTGCATACTCATCAATAACATCAACCATGTAGAGCACTTCATCATCCTTATATTAATATAACTGTACTTCTTGATGTAAATGTCTAAACGTATTTGCAGTTGTTGATGTAAATGTTATTGTTACATTTCAAATATTGTGGACTGAGACATCAACAGCTCCTGCAGTTGTGCCTTTTTTTCCAGTGGTGCAATATCTAGAGGTATTTATGTTGCTTTAGCATATGGGTAGGTGCATGTGTTTTTTCTTGGCAGAAGCATATGTTTATGTGCATGCCTTTCTTGGCATAAATTGCATTTATTGATTAAATTTAGGAAATGTAACCTATCCAAGGTTGGAGTTAATCCATGAACATCAGTATCTTTTTTCTGTTTACATAAGGATTAATATGCTGTTTAGAGACACAACCTTAATTGCTTTAATGTCAATTCCATAAGTTATGGTTAACATGTAAAAATCCCCTTTTCGACTGATGCATGCTAACATTGTCAATATGATGCAAGTGATTGTATTTGATATTAACATTTCATTGTACATATGGTAGACAATATGTTCTTCATAATTAGCTTAGGATTTTAGTCTTTCAAACAGATTGCAATGCCATGTCTTTATATGCAGCATCCATGTCCTAAATATATATAACTATTTGATGAGGGCAATGTCTGCATAGTTTGATTCATTGGTTTATTTCTAATCAGAGTTTGTGCAATCAAGTGGGATTTGGCTTCATTCTGAAGGGGCAAAACTTGCAGGGAAGATCAAGTAATTCTGTATTTGTACTTTTAGCTGCTATTTTTATGTTTCCAGCACTGCTTGACCTTTATGAAGCTTGTAGTTATTTGCTTGATGGAAATCTTGTGAATGTACTTGTGACCTATAAGGCAATCATCTTAGTCCACCATTTCTTTATAAGCAGCATCCATGTTTCTCTTTGACTCCTTATGAATAGGGCTGCAATGCCAATACTTTGAAGAGTACACTGTCACTTTGTGTTTAGCTCTACCCTATCATGAATGACTTTTTGCTGTGTCATTACTTTGAAGACACTAGGCTTTTAGTCTTCCAAACAGATTGCAATGCCATGTCTTCATAAGACTTTCCATTTGTGTTTTTGCAAACTTTCCATCTGTCCTCCCCTTGCACTTTGACTATATATGGTACTGATTGAGAGTTGGCTTTCTCGCTTTGTTTGTGTGATGGAATTTTTAGTATGTCCAAGTTCGATTTTTAAGTTCTTTTCATTAATCATTGTTATTTTTCAGTTTAAACTAGTTTGACACTTGATATTAGTATCTTCTTACTTTGCTATTAACTGAACAAGAACAAACTAGATTTCATTTGTCTATCATTTGCATCTTTTAGAGCATTGAAAACTTGAAAAGTAGTTATCTTGGTGAGACTGTAGGACTTTCGTGATTACTATCTTTTAGATTTTTAGTTAACCATTCAACTCTACGTGCATTGTTCTGAAAGAAAAGTACAACCCTATTTATTTATTTTTCAATATGAGAACTTAGAATTGAAACACAGAAACATTTTCTTTTTTGTCTTTTTCCCTGCCCTTTTCTTTGCATCCTAATATTTTAACTTGCAACCATGCTATATCAAGAAAGCAATACATCTTAACATTTAGCACATGCATGTATTCATTTGGATGAGGGGTTCATTTTTTCTGGTAGTAGATCACAATCCTCTAGAAAGTAGATATACATTTTCAGTTGACATTTTCAATGAAACCTAAAGCAGATAGGACTTGACTGTGAACTTGTTTTCTAGTCATCCAAAAATTCAGGTTAAATTTAAACTATTCAATATAATATATAAATTCAAGTGAATTTTTATTCCTTTGAGAAATAATTACATAAACTAGGTAGCAGTTATAAAGAGAGTAGTTAGAAATACCCATAACCCTAGTTAGAAAGATCATCATAACCTTTAATACAAGAACACATCAATTAACCAACTAATAGCTAAATTATAACTATATAAGCAATAATTTCATCCTAGGCAGCAGTAATAACCCTCTCAAACATCTTACTTAGATATATTTATTAAAGACATAGTTGAAGCTTTCTTACTTAGATATATTTATTAAAGACATAGTTGAAGCTTTAGGTACTAATAATGTTAAATCTCAACAAGAGAGTAGAGCTAGTGCTTAGAGTTTATATAGTCAAATGGGTCAAATGGATACAAAATTCTAGTAAGTAAATTTTTGGAGGAATTGTGTATAGTGAAAAGGAAGTCATGGCTTTGGGTTATGTGAGAAGATTAAGAAAGATTCATATTGCAATAACTTTAGAGGATTAAGAAAGATGAATTTTGGGTTTCCTTTAGGAACTTTTGCATACATATCATTAAGATTTCATGATGATTTTACCATTCATGGAGATTCATTTGATAGTCATTTACATAATCTAATACTTGTGTTAGAATATAATACTTATGACTGAATTTATTCCCTACTTACTTTCTTCCATTTATACGCATGTGGTAATTCTTAATAACCTTATTCTTCTTATGTTGCTATTTACATGGGAATTCATGATAGCCAATGTATTTGGCCTTTAAAATTTGAACAAGTCTATTAGTGCATCTATACTCCATTGAAGTCTGCTGCCTAAATTAGATATTGTGATTTCGAAATTGCTCTCTAAAGAAACTCATCTCAATATTTTAAGAGTTAAACGTTGGCTGTCATAAATAAATTCTATATTGGTCACTCCATTATGTACGTCTCCTCAAGTTGTTTCCTAGGTTAATGATACTTTAATTGCTCCTCTTCACACACAAATATCAACTGATTTTTTATGTAAGAGTTCAATTGAAATAAAATTAGGACACATATGGTACAATCCATTAACATATGACATGTTATCCTTTAATTCAATTCAGAAGCTTGAAGTTGTTTTAAACTAGTTGAACTTAATTTTGGAATTCTTATTCTCTCATTCCTTTGAGATTGCAACATCTATCTAGTAATAACTCTAGACTGATAAGATCCAGGACTCCCATTATGGGAATTTGTTATGCTTCCATCTGTTATATTGTGAACTTTTATTCCATTAATAATATTTGGCTGTTCAAAAAAAAGTAAAAAATTGTTATAAGATCCAAATAATATATAAGTTATTCTAATAAATGTTCAAAGCATTATATAAGCTAACATTGGTTAGCATATTCTGACAATAAGCTCCATAATCTTGATACTTAGTTATTTCCTCTCTTATTTAACGAAATCAGAAGCAATTGCACTAACAACTTCTTCTTTTTTCATATTGTTCTATAGAGATGTGACATGAGATTCAAATTGTGTGTTGGATTGCCAACCAACATATACATGTATAAATCAGCTAGTTATACACAATGTTATAAATGTAAAATGCTTTATGCTATACGTATTGACCTTCTGTGTTCTTATTCTATTGTTTTATGTAGTTCATGTAGTTGTTGGTAAATCATTCTCGTGTGGATATGATTCAATATTGTTCTTGTTCTTTTGTGTTATGCAGTTGGTGTATTTATTGATAAATCATTCTTACGTGGATATGATTTCATATTGTGACCCTTTATGTAACACATCAAATTGGACATCTTTCCAATTTGTTTAGTAAATTCTCACTCCTCTTTTTTTATTAATCCTTTTTGTGTTCTTACCTCTTCTGCATGTTTTACTATGGTTTACTAAATTAATTGAGTTCCTTCCCCCACTCTTAACAATATCTCACCTTTCTAATGTTTATATGGATATACACTTGATTAATAGTCTCTTCATGTCTTTGGTAGTCCATGGTTTGTTCATCTTCAACCTTAGGATATAATATAAAATATAAGGGTTATCAATCTTGGAATCCAATTTCAAAACATTGCAGGATTTCTCATCATGTTACCTTTTTGGAACATAAAATATTTTCGACCATATCATGTTTTCAAGTTTAAAGTATTCCTTCTTTATATTTAACATATCCATTTATTCTTTTCCTAGTGACTTGTTTCTAGGAAACGTTGATTAAGACAATACTAGCATCTCTTTGCCTTCTCTAAGTGACTCTTCAACATTTATAGATTCTAATAACACCTCTCCTTTGATTGTCATCTTACCCCTAATCACTAGAAACTCCTATGTTATTCCTTCCTCTCTTTATCGTAGTACTTACAAGAGATAACCTATGATTATTTCTTATAAGAACCTCATGCTATAACTTAACATTATCCTTCATGATCATCATTGTTATTCTGTGATTATTTCTTACGAACCTCGCACTTGTCGTGAGACTAATACTAGCCCTTTGTGGCAGTAAGTTATAAAAAAAGGAACTTTAGGTTCTCACAACCATGATTTCGCAACATTTTATATCAGTTTATTTTCATGTTAATTAGGATAGTTATTATTTCATTATACAACAATCCTTAACTAGTTGGAGTCATTTTCGGTCAAACTTTATCTTCTGCAACATTTATCTTCAGCTACATTTTCTTGTTGCCTTTCAAGTGAACACTGGAAATGCATTTGGTTTTGAACTTTGAAATCTAATCTCAATTGTGATGCAGGTAACTCACATGGAACCAGGTCAACCCAAGAAGAAGAATAAGGTTGCACCAAGTAGCATCATACCGACAAAATTGCAGTCGCGTTATCGTCAGCTTCTTGGGGAAGCAGCTAATGCGTCATCTTCTTGTACACAACCACAAAACCGGACACCTGCACCTTGTCAACCTACTCCAACACCGAACGAAGTCACATATGCTTGTTCTCAGCCTACTCCAACACCGAGAGTAGTCACACGTGCACCTTCTCAGCCTACTCCAACATCGAGAGAAATCACACGTGCACCTTCTCAGCCTATTCCAACACCAAGAGAAGACACACCTTCTCAACCTATTATTCATCCTAGAGATAAATATGAACAAATTATGAATCAGCGTCGCAACATTAGTTCTCCATCCACGACTCAAGAGATGCCTCCAACTTTGGCTTATCAGACACCAGTAAATCAAACAATTACATCCACTGTGGGTTCTTCTTCTGCAAGCACTGCAGGTTTCATCTTTCTCAAAACATTGGTGAAATTTATTAACTTTACTTATTTTTCTTATCTAACCAATTAAGAGTATGTTATATGCTTTTTTTTTTTGCTAATTTAGGATCGACGACTGATGCAAGCAAAACAAGGGGTCTTACAAAAGGACAGGGATTGGCAAAGATTAACAAGGCCATAGGTAAGAGATTGGAGATCGAGATCTCCCCAACTGAAGGACGACCAACCAACTCTGTACAATCTGCCAAATTTTTGAGTGAGATTAGTCTGGTATCCCGAACTTCCTTACCTGTTAAAACAAAATTTTCAAAATTACAACTGAGGAATTGGATATTGCAGTTGACAAGTTAAACGTAAGTATTCTAAACTAATATAATTTGTATGTGTTTTTCATATGCTTAGAACATTGACTAATAATTTATAATTTTGTGCAGCAAAAGTTGGAAATCAAGGGAATGAGGACTGACAACGAAGCACGACTCATCGTGAAGAAGTTTCTTGCTTAAGGTCCAAAGATCAAAGATATAGTTTAAAAACATTTTACCAAGACGGAAAGGATGTTGCTTGATAGTGTCACAAAGGCGAGTGGATGGACTTATGCGAATATTGGGAGCAATCAGCTACAAAGGTTAGTTCATTTGATCACTACTATTTTTACAACTTATTATATTTTAGTATTTATGAATTATGATTTATAGATTTTATAATACATTTTCTTAACGTGTGCGATTAGGAAAAAAGTCAAAAAGCAAAAGTTGCTAGGAGTCAGGTCAAATGTCGACCAAACTCTGGCTCCAAGGCCTTTGTAGCCATACGACATGAGATTGTGAGTTATTATCTTTTTAATTATATTTTCTTTTATTCACATTTCAAATTTTATAATAAATATTACTATTTATATATTTCTATACAACAGAGTGACAGAGACGGAGAAGAGTGTGACCGGATGAAGTTATGGTATCACATTCATTATGATGAAAGAAAAGATCAATGGACAACTCCTGAATGCAAAGAAAAATGGGTGAGTACATAGTTTATTTATAAATATTTCTTAAATCACATTGTGTATGTAATTAATTCTTTACTTTTTCAGGACTTAATGTGTCACGAATTCACACATTCAGCTGAACAAGGTCATTCGATGACAGTGGATGAAGTGTGCGACAAAGTCCTGGGCACCAGAACTGATTACATTGTTAGCATGGGAATGGGGCCTCGACCACAAGGGAAGACTTCAGTCAGAAAGAGACTTCGAGACGAATTAGCGGAGTCCAAGAAGGTTAATGAGGGCTTACAGTCTAAAGTCGATGAATTGACCAAAAAATTTGAAGAAATGCAGGATAAATTAACTACTGAAGTCGAGCAACAAAAAAAGGTCTTGGAACTCATATGTTCCACACATAATATTCGCGTTGATTAGATAAGTATTCATACTGATATTTTGGACACTTATGACATATTGTTCATTTTAATTACTATATTATGACATGTTTGGGATTTTAAATTATATAATTTATTGTCTACATCTATTAAATTTTATTATATATTATTGATCATTCACAAATCCATTATGTACCAACAAATTGATAAATGACTAAATAAAAATTAAATATATAATATTAAATACTTATTAAATAAATTAGATTTAATATTTTTCCCAATAATTAATTATTCAATTAGAATAATCATTCCATTAAAATTTTATTTTAAAATCATATAATTCTCACTATTCTTAATAATTTTATTTAATTATATGTCATTTAAATTTAATTATATAAAATTTATAATTTATTAAATTAAACTTATTTCAATATATTTAAAATAAATTTAAATAATTATTCTCATCTGCGCGTTGTGACCAAACGTCGCGAGTTGTAATGTTATCTACGACGCCTAGACGACGTCAGCAGATTTCAGACTTTCTACGACCTCTAGAAGACGTCGACGAATGTCAGGCTATCTACGACGTCTAGAAGAAGTCGCAGATTGTCAGTAATTCGACGACGTTTAACAGACGTCGCAGATTGTCTTGTTTTCTACGACGTCTAGTACACGTCGTAGAAAGGTATGTTGTTTCCACGACGTTTAAGTCAAACGTCGCTCATTCGCTTAAGCTTTTTCGACATTTCCCTAAACGTCGAAAAATAACCCAGGCTTCCTCAACGTTTTCTACAAAACGTCGATAAAAACGTTTGCTTACTCCCCTTCAACAACGTTCGATGCGACGTTTTTAAAAACATCACAAAACATTTTCACCGACATTTTTCAAACATTTGCGACGTTTATAAAACATCGCAAATTGGGTATTTTCCTTGTAGTGAGAATGCCCTTTGGTCTTTGTAATTCTCCAAGTACATTTTAAAGATGCATAAAGAGCATATTTTCTGAGTATATTAAGAATAGCATTTAAGTATTCATAGATGATTTCACTGTCTATGAAGATTCATTTGATGATTGCTTAAATCATCTAAGGTTCTCAAAAGATGCATTGAAATGAATTTGGTGTTGAATTATGAAAAATAACATTTTATGATAGATCAAGGCATTGTTGTGGGACATATGATTTCATTCAAGGGCATATAAGTTGATAAAGAAAAAGAGGATTTAATTGTAAACTTTCCTTACCCTACAAATGTTAGGAAGGTTTGCTCTTTTCTTCAACATACAAGATTTTATCATAGGTTTATTAAAGATTTTTCCAAGATTGTCATACCATTATTAAAGTTGCTATTGGAAGATGTTCCAATGAAAGGATTTCAAGGAAGCTTTTGACAAACTCAAGACATTATTAACAAGTACCCTTATTATTCAGCCACCAAATTAGGATCTTCCATTTCAGATCATACGCAATGCTAGCAGTTATGCAATGGGAGCTATTTAAGGCCAAAGAATTAGGAAACAAAGTTGAGTTGTCTATTATGCTTCAAGAACATTGGATGTTGCACTGTGTAATTATTCTACAATAGATAAAGAGCTTTTAGCAATTTTTTTGCTATAGATAAATTTAGATCTTTTATTTTCTTTAAAGTTATTGTGTATTCGGACCATGTAACATTGAAATAGCTTTTGTCAAAGAAGGAGTCCAAACTGAGGTTGATACAATGGATTTTGCTACTTTGAGAGTTTGATTTGACAATAAGGGATCAAAAAGAGCAAAAAATTCAGTAACAGACAATCTGAGTAGGTTAATAAGAGATGAAGATATTTTACTTATTTTAGAAAATTTTCGTGTTGAGCAATTGTTCCAAACAAAAGCATAGTTCAATTGTATGTAGACCTTGTTAATCATTTACTTACTGAAACTTTATCTTATTTCATTAGTAAATCTAGGAAGGAAAAGATAAGAAATGAGACAAAATATTATGTTTAGGATGAACTATACTTATGGAAGTTCTGCTATGATCAAATTATAAGGTATTGTAAGCCAGAGAATGAACATCATTTTGTCTTAGTTTTTTGTCACAATTATGCATGTGGTGGTCAATTTGGCCCCAAATGAACTACTAGAAAAGTTTTAGAAAGTGGATTTTATTAGGAGACTTTATTTAAAGATGCTAATGAAAGAACATGAGAGGTTGTTATGAGGATGAATAATGTATTGAACTAATATATGCTTGATGACAAGCATAAGTCTAACATAGGGGAATTTGAAAAGATATTGTTTAGTTATGTTAATTGAAATTATCTTTTTTATTTTAACTATATTTTGGTGTTTAAATAAGAAAATTAATGTTTTTTTTTATTTTAGGAGCACTAGTGGAGATTACATCAAAGGGATATTATTGGTCAAAATCAGGAATTTTGGAAAAAGTGGATAAAGTGAGATCACACTTAACGATAGATTTAAGAAACTTTTTTCCATCTTAATTATATAGGGATTTGGATTTTTTTTTAGATATGAATCTTGGCAAGATAAAAGTAGATTAGGTTTTAAGTAGGATAATAAGAGAAAAACACACATACCACCTTTTTTAACATTCTCTTTCATTTCTTGTTAGTTTTCTCTCAATCTTTCTTCTTTTCTTCTATTTTTTATATTAGAAATAAAGCCATGTATGGCTAAATTCAAATATTTTGATTCAAAGGTATTCAAAACTTTAGTTGTAACCTTGTAAGGTTTTCTTCTAACTTATATCCATATTTTAATTTAAGTATTTATTATTTTGTGAAGAGTGATATGTTCAATTTAAACACGTGTCTAAAGAATGACCTCATTTTGGAACAAATAAAAAAAATTCCATATGTTTTCATTGTTAGAAGCCTTATATACACCTAAGTCTATATAAAACTTGATATTAAATTTGTTACAGGAATGTTGGCAAGATATTAGAGTAATCTAGGTTTAAACGACTAAAGAGCTATTAAAAAAAGTTATGAGGTACCTTTAAAGGACAAAGGATTACATGCTTAAGCAAAGTCTGAATGAGGATCTAAAAGTTATTGCATACTCTGATTCAAAACTTTATTGGTTTTGTTGGTTCGAGTAAATCAACATCTGAGTATGATTTTATAAAACTATACCTTAACTTTTTTAGGCAACTTTAAATGGTGTATGGTTGAAGAGTTTCATATCCAGGGTTAGAATTATGGATTTTATTTCTAGGCCATTGAGGTTATGTTAAGACAATTCAGCAGGTATTATTATTACTAATAATAATAAAAGTGGAAATCAAAGTAAGTATATTGATATTAAGTATTTAGTCATAAGAGAACTTGTTAAAGAAAGAAAAGTGTTCATTGAACACAATAGCATTGAATTGATGATAATTGATTATATGAATAAAGGCACGCTGATATAAAATTTATATTTTAAGTTGCAAGTGAACAGTGTAGTTATAGCTAACACTAACAAGTACTGGTTGATCCCACGATGACCATAAGTACTAGTAATAACATCTTTTTTACCATTTAACCGATGAATAAAACGATTTAATTTAAAGCTAAACTAAACAAGAATTCAACATAATAATGAACTAGAATGCATATACCATAGCAATTAAACATTATCAAATAGCTAGCACCTAGGTAATAAATCCTCCTATGATCTCTTAAGCACTAACTATTTATCATGCAGTGCAATTATTGATCATTGGACCATAGAAATTATCTTATGTTAATATCTTTCTCAAAACTATAAAAAACTAATCCTCAGTTGATCAACTAAAACCTCTTTCTAGTTAAAACCCCTAAGATTACACTACATCGATGCATGAATTTCACTATTAGGTTTAATCCTAATTCAAAGAAGTTATGTCGACCTATCTCTTAGTTTGCATGCAACTCCTTCTAATTTTGGTAGATCTATTCATACAAAGGACTTTTTAATCTCAATCATATAAAATCAAATATTGAACTAATATTCTAAGCTTATCAATTCAAGAAAAAATGCATAATTGAAACTCAATGAATCATTTAATTAATTACATTAAATAAAAGATCAAATCACACTATATATCCTTACTTAGGATTCATCATACTTATACACTAAACAAACATAGTCCCTAAACATAAAAAAATGAAACAAAATCAAACATTCAGAATAAGCATTAAAAAGAAAAAGAATACACAATTTATATCCCCTTTTTTATAACGAAATCCTCTTGAAAATTTGATGAAAGACTACTCTCTATTAGATCTCTTAAAGTAATCTTTATGTTTTCCTCCTAGGTGCAGAACTGCTTCTCTTGCTATAAATATGGTCTTAACATAAGGCTTAATGTCATTTTTCTTATATGTTTTGGGCTTGGACAGCCCGAGTTTAGCCTAAGGCTCAATCAACCTGGGCTTAGCCAGTTGACTTCAAGTCAAGGCAGGCTGGGCTAGGTCTGGGCTAGGGCCTAATTACCATCTCTAATTCCATCTAATAGATCTTATCTTACTAGATCACTCTAATGTAGTTTCTTATATAAAGATAAACTTTATGTTATAGTTTTTCTTTTAAATAATCATTCTATTGTAATAGGATATCTTATTATTCAAATTCAATTCCTCGTTTATTACCTTATTCACCTTTGAACATATATCCTTTGGAATATTTATAATAAATTTTAAAGATACTTTTTTTTCCTTATAGGACCTAATTTGCATACTTATATGGGGGACATAGATGCTCTAGTGAGAAAATATGAAAAAATTGTACTTAAAGACTGTAAGAGAAAAAAAAAAGGCCTAAGAAGAACTAAGGGAGGTGATCAAGAATCGTATGACTTTGTTGGAACTTATTGAGGACATGACCCTTAATAGAAAATTTTGGCGTACTAGGATAAGGATAAAGGATTTCAGATAAGGAGATCCTTTTCTTTCTTGCGGGTCTTTTAAACATTTTCTCTCAAAGTTTTAAGGCTTATTTCTTGTATTTAGCTTAAACATTTAACCAAATCATTTTCCTATTTAGCCTAAATATGTCCTTGTAATTACTTGTTTGATTTATTTATTTTCTTGTCTCCTTTTTTGTTTGTTCATTTATTTGCCTATTTTATCTTTTATTCTTATTTTTAACCTTCCTTTATATCTACCGTAATATTGATTTTACTACTTATATATATTATTTATACATTATTATTATTATTATTATTATTATTATTATTATTATTATTATTATTATTATTATTATTATCTTATGTCTATTTTTACTTTTATTTTATTTTATTACATTATGATTTTAATATATATTATACGGGACTATCGAAAACAGTCTCTCTACTAAATAAAGGTAAGGCTGCATACTTCTGAACTTCTCCTGATCTCGCGATCAATAATTTTCATTAGATTGTTGTTGTTGTTATTGTTGTTGTAGGAGACAATAGATGTAGGTAACATATCCTTTAGACTTCAGATGTGAAAGATCAAGTCTCTTACTTACCTATAACTTATACTATGTTTTAGTAATTGATTTGATGGGCACTTAGTTAAGTACATATGCGATTATAAATAACATATCACCTAATGGGTGATAGGTAAATTTGTCTATGCCATTATAGACCTAAAAATTTTAAGAAGAATTTTATTTCTCCTCTTTACACCTACATTGTGTTGATGGCTTTATAGAATAGTCATTGTCTATCCAATTAGTTTTCATTACATAATCTCTTTAAACAATAAGATAAGTCCTCTTACACCCAATCAAGCTTTGAAGTCTTTATTTGTTTTATCTAACTAATTCTTAAGTAAATTCACATACTTTTTTGAAACAACATTATGCTACAAATTTTGAGAAAATTAAATAAATATAACTACATAATCATTGATAAATATGAGTAAATAAGTACGTTCTTGCCTCATTTGGGCATCCATATCTTAATGAATTCATTTCAATAGCTTAACAACTCTTTGTCTCTAACTAAATGATTTTAGTGTCATTTTGTTGGCTAGACAATATTTACAAATAGACAATTCTACTTTACATTGATCATTTAAAAGTTCATATTTGACTAATTGATTTAATCATTTTTTCCAATATGATTAAGTCTAGCAGTCACAAGGACATAAATCATAAAAATATCTAATACTGACAAAAATAATCCAACATAGAACCATAACTATTATAATTCTATGAACATTATTCTTTTCATTACTGTGAAAATTAATATTAAATCCAATGCTAACTAAAATATGATAGAAATAATAATTTTTTTATAGGAGGTCCTTTTCCTTTCCCATTTTAATTACTCTGTCCCTTTTAGGATCATAAGAATTTAGGAAGGGTTACTTTCCACTTTTCCCATTAACTCACAATGGTGCTTCCTCTACTTATTTTTCAACTCCTTGTGAGCATGTCCTCGTTATATAAACCTCATTATAATACATGTAACATCTTATCTGTCTCAAGCACCATTCAAGACTGTTCTAATTATGCCTTCATAAAATTCATATGATTTTGTTATGTTGGTGTTTAAATTAAAAGTGAGGCCCTCTTTACAACTATTTTCTTGAAACATATTCAAAGAAAAATAATATTTAGCATTTTTAAATAATAACTTGAAATGTGTCCCATAATAGAAGTATAACATGAAAGTCAAACACTCATAAGAGCATGAAACATAATTCCTTTTGAATTAGCATACTCATATTTATTAAAATCAACAAATAAATTATTAGTAACCAACTAGGAATTAATAAAGAGGAACAATCCAAATAAACAAATTGTTTGATCAGCATGTCCTCTAAACAAATATTAAATACATGAAGATGAATTTAATTACAAAAGAAAATTTTTATAAATAAGTGTATATTTGTAATAGCCCGTTTCTACAATCAAGGATTTATGTCACGACTCGGTACCATATCGAGGCCCACGATAACCGCCACATATCTGAGTTAAGGACACTCACGGTATCCTTAATTTGACTATGCAAGGCTAACTGAAGATCTCTCTCTTTTTTTTGAAAAATTTAGGTAGCACAATAACTGTATTTTAAAAATCCCAAAACTCACTCAAATACCTGCAAACAATTTTTAAACACACTTCTAAATTCACATCCAACCACAACTTCAGGACTTTAAAGTCTACTCAAAGCAACCTCAAGCATAGTATCAAAATTTCATACATAAATTCTTTTACAACAACAAAATAGTTAAGAGTTAAATTTACAAAATTATAAAGCATATCAATATAACCAATCTAATAAAAACAGTAAAACAATTCATGAGCCACTATGCAACTAAAATACAAAAACAGAAATTACCCATATGCGGTAATACCCTGAAAATGTCAAAAGACTACAGGATCAACTCAAAGCTTCAAGCTTACTAAATTAACTTGCATGGTTGGAAGGTGGAGGGGATGAGTACATTATGTACTCAGTGAGCAGGAAAATATATATCGCAAATAGAACTCGATGCACACCAAGGCGGTACAAGTAACCTATGAGGTGAAAATACATTATATAGAAACACATAGGCCTAGCCTATGACTCAACGTATATTGGTTAGGAGCCATTGTTCAACTTCACAAGTGGCTTGTGAGGTTGGGCACAAATTGAGCTATGGAGGCAGAACGTGAAGGACCTCCTAAGCGTGATACCAATTGTAGATGCCTTGGTAGATCTCCAAAAGCCACCACCGATTCGAACTAGCTATGAGGGCAAGAAGAATGGTAGGACACGGAATGGCTCGAAGAAAGGCAAAGATAACATAGGTCAATCTTCTCAAGGTAAACAATAATCAAAATCGGATATTACTTGTTTTATTTGTGAAGGGCCACAATTTGCTCAAGAATGTCCAAGACGGAAGGTAGGTAAGGAGCAAGTAAATTCCATAGTCACTAAGGATCAAGGAGAGGGAGAGGAGGTCTCGACAGAAGAAGATTATCTTAATAGTTATGTTGTGTAGGGCACAATAGGCCTTATGAAGGAACGTCCAAACAAAAGCAAGGAGACACCTGATGGAGAGGGAATATGGTGCATGGGAGATGTGCCAATGACTAAGGAGTCTTCAAGGAAACCGCAGATGGAGGAGTGTCCACACATTATTTCAATGAGGGTGTCAATTTCTTCTAGTAGGGGTGGTTTGATAAACCCCTAAGTCTAAGATAGCGAAATCATACAGGCATTGGCAAGCCTTGAACAGTGTTCGATATGCAGAATAACAAATAAGGCAAACACTTGTGAGGAGGTAAGGAGAAAAGGGGGCAATGTCAAGCGTTGGCATGCATTGGTGAACATTGGTGGAAATCTTCGATAAGATACAAGATTAGGATGTAACACCAAAAGAAGGCTTGAGATGGACATCAAGTGGAAGGTTAGTTGGATCGCACACATGACGGGAATATACGAGAATTCCAATGTGACTTAGCAAGTAGATCAAGAATGGCGCAAGTTTTAGGAGAGTTTTGGACCTTGTACGGGATGACTTGGCTAAGGATAAGTTCTTGATAGACTAAGGACTTAGGGTGTGCTCAAGTGGACGAACCATGGCTAATGAAATTGGCATAGGTAAGCCTTGAATGGACCAGTGTGCTATTAGTTTTGATGACTCATCATCAACAAATAGAGACGAGGAGATCTTGGAAGATGTGGCATATAAGATCACAACAGATGACAACTCTAAGCTATAAAGATTATATGTAAGGATCATCTGAAGATAAAGGAGATATTTGTGGATATGGATAGATCATTCTTAGATAGATGTAATCTTTCATCTTGTTATTGTGATGTAGCTTAATCCTATTAGATAGAGTCCTAATTGAATGGGGATGTCATCAATTAGTTAGTTTAATGTAATCTGATAAGGATAAGATTGTGATTTTAGCTAGTAGAGTTTTCTTATGATTCTAACTTTGTCATCTAGAGGTGCCTATAAATAGCTTATTTGAGTCTTGCTCCAAAGAAGGGGGTGTGAGAGAGACACTCTGAATAGTGAGTGTGGGAGACACTTAGATATTGAAAGAGTATTCCTATGTATATTTTAAGGAAAGTAATAAAGGTTGGATATTTAGCTGTATCTCTTTCTCGTGCTCTTTTGTTTCCATGTTTATTTAGTGTTTTCGTAGTTTTCTTGCAAGGGTGTGAGAGTAAGACACTACAAGGGTCGTGAGGCATTCGAGAACAAGTATATTGGTCGACGATCATGAGATAAGGCTAAATCTTGCTTTGATGGAGCTAAGTGAGATTGTCGTGCAAAGGGGTTGGCACATCTTATAGGATAAGTTCGTGCTTGAAGGAAAACCTTTGTAACAACATTCATATCGAGCTTCCCCATTACAGGCCTAATATAAATCAAGTCTGCACTAATCAGGATCCATTTTTCTCTTAGACTTTAGTGATTTATTGGGCTACTTTATTATCTTTACCTGGATCAAATAAGGTTACTTAACTAATAAGTTAATAAGAATGATAAAATGCAATTAATCGTTGTCCAACTCTATAGAAAATGTCAAAAATATTAAACACTTATTAGGAATAATCAAAGACAAATCACTAAAATTAAAGCCTTGGTACAAAGAGAAAGTAGAGAAGAACCCATATATTGATGTTAATAGATTTTCATGTAAACATGAAATAATGGTCATGTTAGAACTGATACTATGGTACTTCACAATTTTCCTTTTGCATAATCTTGAAACTTTTCTACCGAGCCTTTGAAGGGAATTACAAAAAGCCCTCTAGTTGTAGGGAGCAGGAATCTTAAAGTAACTTTATTAAAATATAAACCACAACTTAACATCTCTTTATAGTCATGAAGCACAATTGCTTCTCCAACTTTTTCATTTGACATCTCTTTTTCTATCTATATTGTTGGACATTTTTTACTTTCCCCATAAAGTTGGACAATATTTAATTAATTTTTTGGTTTTTCAAATAACTTACCGATTAAGTTACATAATTTGATCTGAATAATGATAATAAAGTAGCCCAATAAATGATCTAAATTAATGGGTCAAAGTTTGGGTGAAAAATGGTCCCTGATCAATATGGATCGGACCTATATCGAGCCTATGATGGGGAAGCCCAACATGGAAGCTATATATAAAGGTCAAGGTCTATTGCAGTTGCTCATATTATTTGTAAGCATAAGGATTCTCTGACCCATTAAGAGAATGTACGTTTTGAAAAAACTATAAAAAGACATTGACCGCATTTCAGTGAGTAGTTCCCGTGAAGATAATAGTGGATTCGCACTTGTTTCAACTTTGGAAAGCTCATTTGAAGTTATGGAACCGAAATTAGATATTGTCCTCATTTCTTCGTTTATTGTCCTTTCACGTTTGATCCGGCATATATAACTAAGTTATCGTTATACGTTACACTTGGTATCAAAGCGGTGACATGATCAAGTGGTTAAAAACAAAGATTTTTGGTTTTTTTTTCTCCATAAGGCTTTCGAAAAGTTAACTTCTATTTCTAGAGTTTTTCTTGCTTTTTATTGCATGAAAGTAGTATACATGTGTTTAGCCTTAAGAAACGAGTTAAAAATGAGCCCGAGAGTGTAAAAAATTGGCCCAAAACATGCCAAAAATTGTCATTTTAAGACTAGCCGATAGAGACTATTGGCATGTGCCCAACGGGTGAATAGTACCGCTTATAAAGTGGTACTTCTAGTGTGTGTTGCACACGCCAGACACACGATCGACATGTGGGTGGATAAGAAAGAACCACTTGTCGCCACGTGTGATGCACGTGCTTGTCGATAAGCCTATGTGGGCACGTGTCTGACGTGTACCACACATATGTCATACAAATTGAAGACTCGTCAATGCCCTCCCACGTGTTACTAATGTCATCGGATGATATTAACGCTACAGTGTGCTAATGTTGTGTTGACGTCTGCTGACATCAACATGCTACAGTTTTAAAAAAAATACACAAGAATTTCAATTTTTCGTAAGGGTTCCCCAGGTTGTTTGGGGTCAACTTTCGGGTCCGAAAAATTCATAAAGTGAAAATTTCCATTTTTCTAGATTTATTACATTAGTAATATATTAAAGTTTAACTCTAAAAGAGGAATTAAGGTGTTTTGAATATGATTTCAAGTAAATTTTCATGCTTTGGACATTACGTGCGGGAGATACTTCAAGTTTTTATGTCTCGAGTCTCATATTTAGTGTTTGGGATTGTAGGATAATTACTCAAAAAAAGAATTAAGATATTCTGAAGCCATTTTTTAGTGAATTTTCATGCAATGAACTTGATATAAAGGAGATACATGAGGTTTTAGTGACTTAAGTGGTCGGTTCAGTGTCTAGTAATGTACAATAGTCTCTCTACTGAGATTTTTCTTTTACGAAAGTCTCAAATGAAGTTTTTAGAGAATATCTTTAGCACTAGTGTGTGACAATGAGATTGTGCATTTGGGTCTTTGCATTTATTGATGTTATGTTTTCACATACCATATGCCCATAAAAAATGGGAGGATGACATAAAGATGTGTCCCTTTTGTTTGTGGAATTTTTGAGTGCTGATGAGGAAGTAGTCACCACAGTGGCTTTCGAGTTGGTATTTTGAATTATTTTGCTTACATGTTAGGGGATGTCTATGGTCTTATGTTTAGTTATTCTGCCCATAAGTGTTGGCCTTACATGAGATTTTGAGCTGTATATAAAGGCATTGGATAGAAGAAAGTCATTGTTTGAATAATCTATTTGCCTACAGATGGTAATGTCATGAGAGTTGATAGTTTATACTCTGATCGCTTTTACATGGAAGTCTAGTTGCATATATTATGTATTTAGTTCATAGGTGTTTCATAATATGTATGACCGGATTTTCAGTAAAGATACTGTTTAATGGCTTTAAGTATCACTGTTATCCTACAATTGTGAGTATTTAAACATTATCATTTTACAGTCACCTATTTGGTCAATAAAATTAGTGTCACTATTGAAACCTTGACCAGTTTCAATATGAAGAAGTGGTCGATTTTGATACGAAGAAGTGGACAGAGGATATATTGAATGCTATGCAGATAACTGAGGTTGATATGGCCATACGGATGGATAGGCCATCTCCATCTACATCCATGAGCTCGAGAGCTCATAAAGTATCCTATAAAGCCTGGGATCGGTCTAACAAATTATATCTTATGACCATTAAGAGATTCATATCTGATCGTGTAACGCCCCCTCACCGTAGGGTACACATCGGGACACCCGAAGGTCGCTCCGACACGTATCCCACGATAAAAGTGCACTATCAGAAAATTCTACTAATAATCCACATGACATCGCAATAATTAAACCATAATATAACAGAAATCAGTAACTTTTAAAATCCAAAATATCAATCTGATACAATCATCCAGCAACAGAATAGACAAGTCTATCAGTCCCCTAAACAAAACTAAAAAGGAAACTGATACAAGCATCTATCCTAAATCATCCGCAAAAGTCCAACCCAGCTGACCGACCTGTGTGCCATTGCTTCTCTTGCCAGCACGCTCGCACGGCAGGAAAAGACTATCTCTGGAGCTAGGAGTCTACTCTATCGATCCTGAAAAATAGGTTGCAATTTTGGGTGAGTTTGCGAACTCAGTGAGAAACCATCATCGATGGTTCACTCAAATCATGCATTATGCAGATTAAGTATAAAGATGGCACAAGAATATTCAATTAACAAAGATATATAACAATTTACATGAGTCTATAACGGTTTGCGTGATCAAATAACAATTTACAATAACATATAACCATTTACAGTATCCTATCATACTTCACAGTATTATGCAACAGTTCACAGTAGCATGTAACAATTTGCAATCTCTCATGTCATCGCACAATTCAGTAAATTTGCAATTCAATCATTCATGTGTATACAATACATATGAGACTCTTTTCCAGTTATTCAGTGTTGTGCCCAAGTGCTCAGTCAGTATTCAGTGAGGGACGCGTCAGCGATTTCTCCCCTCGGGCTCGAGGCTCGGTCAGTACAGTGTTCGAGCTCGAGGCTCTTTTCAGTGATAATAGCAACTTGGGTCACATTCTATTATCTGATCATGCATTTATGCATGCAATGCAGATGTTCAAGAATTCAAAGTTCAAGAATCTCTGATGTACACGGCTATAAAAGCCCAGTATTGCATTTCTCAGTATCATACAGTAGTCTAGTCCAATATAGTAGTCCAATCCAATACAGTAGAAACATGCCATTCGATCATGTATATTTCAGTAATCATGCAACTTCACATTGGCAAGTAATTCACATTGAGCATTTAGACAGTCAGGAATTTGAGAAACCAACTAGGTTACTCACCTGTTACTTTCGAGCTACTGCCTGGAAGTTCCAGCAATGTATGTGGAATGATGATCCAACGGCGCCTCTATACCAGTAAAATACAGTCCCATTATTAGATGCTCAATTAAAACGATTCAGTAATGCATATGTCTCAGTGGAATTATGTATAATGCATGCTCACGATTTTCGACGCTAAAACCCAATTTTGAACTCTTATGTCCCATTCTAACTCGCAGTTCGATTGATCGACAATAATTGATCCAATCCTATAATTCAGTTCAATTTCCTCAATTCGTACTTCCTATAATAGTTCCCTATTCACTGGATCAAAACCTCCATTGAAAACCTCAATTAAAACTCCAATTGTCCCAATTCAATACTTAGGTCACACTATGAACCATAATTGACCTTAATCTCGATAAATCAATACCACTTAAATTAAATTCTAACTCCCATAATTATCCTCAATAGTAGACCTCTTTCCCTAGTCCGTAACGAATCAGGAATCACCTCAATTGGAGGTCTACACCATCAATTATACCCATTAAACTAAAATCAATCTAATCAGAAAAATCCCTTCGCCGCGACTCACACCTCTCGTCATGACGTCATGAGATCGCCGCCGAGGCGTGAATGACGCCGCGCCAAGGCGCGCTTTTTCACGCTGTCGTCGCGACGTAAGTTACAAGGTTTGCCGCGACGCCGACGATTTCCAGCGCCGTCATGGCGAAAGCACTATATTTTCTCGCCGCGACGAGGCACACCAGACGTCGCGACGTGCGAGTCGGCCACTGTCTTCTCCGATCGATTTCCGTCCATTTCTCTCTCTAAAACCTCCATTAAACACTCCCATCTACCCAACTCAACCATAATAAATGCCATAAATGCAATAAAAACCATTAATAACAACATTAATGCCATTAAAACTTACCAATCGAAGATCAATCCCCAAATTTCTCAAAATCACCGTAACCTTAAAACTTTCTCAAATCAATGATTAATCCACTCTCCAAGCTTCTCAACCTTCAACAATTACAATAAACCAGTTAGGCTAGTAAATGATAAGAAAACCATAAGGAAAGATCAAAGAATCCTCACCGGTGGGAGGAGTCGAAGATCGCCGTGGGAGGAGGAAGAGAAGAAATGCTTTTTGCCTTAGGATAAAATCCACAAATTTCAAACCTTGTTATTTATAGACATAGGTCTCCAAATCAGTCCAAATTTCAGTCTCTAAATTTCAATGGCTCAACATTTTAATTTCCTAACAAAATAACCCTAATATTTCCTTTGCCATTGGATAATCTTTTCAGTACTATACAGTCAATCAGTCTGTCACTCCAAAATTTCTGGTTCGGGCATTTTCTCCCGAATTTCTTGAAAATTTCCTATAAGCCACTATCAATAGCCAATCACTCTTAGACTATTCTAAATCCATTATTTGAACCCAGTTACTCCTAATTTCTCAATCGATTGCAATCCAGCCAGTTTAGTCAGTTTCCAGTTCACAGTCCAATCAATTCATAATCACAATTAAAATGCCGAAAAATCATGAATGCATGTACCTATGAATAAATGCATATGTAAGAAACCAGTTCCTCTATGATTAGAGGCCAGTAGCATGCTCAATCAGTGAATGCAGTGAAACCTATCAGTCTAACCCAATATTACCATAATACCCTTGCTAACAGTAGCAGGATGTTACAGACCGTCTGCTTGGTGGACTTCTAGACATAGACATAGCAAAGGAGTTTCTTGGTAATGTCTCCCAGAGGTACACAGTGTAACATCCCACCCCCGATGGGAAGGGTAGAATGGTAATTTGGCAAAGGATTAAGAGGGTTTAGGATTTATTTTGCAATATTCATGCATACCTGATTCATGAATAGTGAAATTGCACATGAAAATGACTGTACATGCATTCATGACATTTTCCGGTAGTTGTGCCTAAATGGGATTTTATTTTAGAAAATGTGGTTTATGGGCTTGAAAATTTAATTGGAGTGGATTGTTATGTGTTTTATATTTTTGAGAAATTTTAGGAATTTTTCTGGACTTTTCCGGAGAAAATTCCCGGACCGGAAAAAAATCGCCAAGTGGCAAACCGGTTGATTTTCGGTAGTGAAAATTGTTGTCCAATGGAACTACAATATTGGGTATATTATTTTGGATTTAGAATTAGGGCCATTAGAATTGAATGGGTCAAATTTCATTAGGGTTTCTTGATAAATCCTATTACATGTTTTTGTCTTATCCTTCTTTTGTCCTTTTCTTCTAAATGGACAAGTGTCCTACACCATTGAATGATTTTGTCTTATGCCCACCTATTGAATTCGGCAACTTTAACTTTAAAGAAGGAAAAAAGTCATTTGTTATTGCTTATCTTCTCCTTCATCCGAAACTTCACTCTTCCTTCTTCTCCATTTGATGTTCTTTAAGTCTCCTAGTGTTTAGCTCTTCCTTCCACTTTGTTCTTTCTAAAAAAGGGCCAAGCATACACTCCTTTCTCTTTTGGCATGATGATGTTTATGTATGGTGTGGAAAAGTAGAGGATTGGTGTATTAGGAGAAGAATTGGAACATTGAAAAACTTGATTAGGTAAGTTGTTTTAAGCTTTAATTATGCATTTAACGAATGAATTGGTAATTAAATGAATTCTTTGTGATGGTTGTGCATCTAAGTGTATGAGTATTGTGTTGGTATAGTTGGGTGAGAGCTTTGAGTGATTAATTGATGGTTGATGAAGTAGGATGATGCATGTAAGGATAATATGTGATGTATGTCATTTGAGAGGGTTTGGATTTGCATTAAATGATGTTAATGGTGTAGAAAATAGATGAATGAGTGTGTATGAGTTGCTGTCATTTTTGTGATCATTGTTCAAGTGGAGGTTTTGATTATAGTATGGGTGAATTAATGACTAAATTGGATGCTTATGAGTATAGAATTGGAAATTGAATGATAGGAATTGGAGTGAGTAGTAAAGCTGGAAAATGTACCTTGAACATGTTCTAATGTTTTTTCCATAACTACTTGTGTGGTTAAGAAAATGAGGTGAGGTTTGTCCTAGATTAAAATTGAGTCATTTGGCTACATTTTATGTGAAGGAATTTCTGCCTAATTTTGCTTAGAAGGGTGTTGAATCTTGCTTTGAAAGTGAAAGATATGGGCTGTGTGAACAGTACCTGAGTTAGATGACCTGAAACTTTGGTGCTTTTTTTTTTATTGATTTAGGAGGAATTGGTGAAATTGGTCTTAATGAAAGTTGAAGCCTATCATGTTATCTTTCCATTTCCACTGATTTTACAATTTTTTGATATGTATATTTTGAGTTATGACCTGTTAAATGTTGGCTATTTATGTGCATTATTATGGAGCCTAGCCATAAGTGTAGGTTTTGTGAGTATTGTGATTGGAAGCAAATTTAGAGATTTTTGTGATTTGAATTGGCTCAAGTGATCTTCTGGAAAGTTGTATAGGAAGCAATTATCTTGAAAATGATATATACTATAATATTTTTGGATATGAGAATTGGGAATTATTAATTTTCAAAGATTGGACTAAAGTTAGGTCATTGACTAGTGATCAGGGCAGCCACTTGCATGACAGTTTTGAGTTTGTTAGAGATAGAATTGGCTGTTAAGCCCTTCATAAGAAGTGTAGTATTCTGTTTGATCTTTTCACAGGTATAAAGTATGCAATTTTTTGACATTTTTCAAGAAGTTATGCTTTTAGAAAATTGTTGTTCAATTCAGGTGGTTTCAGTGGGCAGAATCATTCATTGAATTGTTTGACTTACTTAGCAATTGAATTTGATTTCATGTTGTTCATGAAAGTTGTAGGTCACATTCTGATCTTTCATTTGGAATAAATCTTGTAATTGTTAGCAAAGGGAATGAGAAGTTATGGATTTTATAAAATGTTGCACTGTTTTGACAAAATGTTGCACTGTTTTGAGAGGCATTGTGAAGGCAGTAACTTTGAGTGTATTTTTGACACCCTTAGAGGTGAAACTAGTTTTTGTTTCCTCATGAAACTTGTAGAGCTCTCTTTTCTCTATAAAATAGACACCAAGTTTGTCCAATTTGAGGTTTGGAGTAGGGAGTTATGCCCTATGGAAGTTGGGATGTCGTAGGACGTTTGTTCCAGATCTGCCTTTGTAATAGCGTAAGTCGACTTGCATCCTCAGACAAGTTGACTAGGACATACACAGTAGCATAAGTCGACTAGGATTCTCAGGCAAGTCGACTAGGATCATATATTTTTCCTTCTTTTGCTTATAACTTTTCCGTTCGATATCCGATTGACCTGATTCTTGAGACATCGGATTCGTGAAATATTTAATTTCATTTTATGAGAAATTGGGAATTTTTGGATGGAAAATTGACGTGGGTCTGGGTAATGGTTCTTTGGTCACTGTTTTATTTATTTTTGGACCTATAGAGGTCCGAATTGAGTAATTTCGGTGCCGTTAGATTTCTAATTTTTAGACGGAATTTTGTGATGGAAAATTTTAGATTAATACCAGGAATGTCACGAACATGCATTGTACACATTTTAAATCGCTACATGTGCATTCGTAAATATTTCTGATTTAGACAATTGGTAATGTTTATATACTATAACTGTTATAGAGACACATTTGAAGCGTCGATCCACCGACGTTACTGAGACTTCCAGGTATTAGCTCGGAAGTACAGGTGAGTAACATAGATGGTTCTTTTAATTATTATATGTCTAATGTGGGGAATAATGGTGGGATTAGTGATTGTGTTTGTTTATGACTAGGTTCCGGACACGGATGGTCCGGTGAATTGGAAGATTTGACATAGAAGTGTCCCTTATGCACTGATTGTCAAATTGCTTGCTATTACTGTACTTCATTACGTTGCCTCTACTGTGACAGACTGTTTTATATTGACTGTGATATATTGGGCATATTGCATTTCATACACAAATACATGAACGGATAATAATAGTTATGACCAGAGTCGCCTTTTCTACTGAAAAAGAGCCTCGAGCTCGAAGGGAGATAGTGCATACCCAGAGGGCTCTCCTACTCCCTAGACGTGTTCATCGCCTCTTCGCTTCTTGTTTAAGCGCTCGGTCACAACACTATAATAAAATGGGAAAGTGTCACACATGCATTGCATACACATTTTGATTGAATACAGTAAATGCAAAAAAGGCAAGAGTGCATTATACAGTTGTGATTTGCTTCTTCTGAACGTGTTATTGTATATACTCTATAATTTGCTTGAGTGATGCATGAATTGGGTGATCCATCGATGATGGTTCCTCACTGAGTTCGCAAAACTAACCCAAAATTTGCAACTGTTTTTCAGGCCTTGAAGAGTACTCCGTTAGACACGGAAGTATGCCTACTGCATGCCAGGGAAAGATAGGGGTTAGGATCAGTTCGCGTCTGCATTAGTGTCTCATAAAATTGTTGTTAGCCCCAAAATTTTTATGTAATTAAGCATGATTAGAGTAATTAAGTAAATTATGTTAACATTAATTAACTTGACATTGAGTAATATGAGTTGGCATTAAAGATGTTAGGTAATGAGTTAATGGAATTAAATGAATTAGTTGGGTTTTAATGAGGTAGGAAAGAAAAGAAAGATAAAATGGGCTTAAAGATAATTGGGCCTAAGTAAGTTGTAGGATAAAGAGGAAGTAAGGAGGATGTAGGAAAAATGAAAGAAGAAGGAATTAAATGAAGGCTTGGGCCTTTTGGGCTTAAGTGGATTAGAGAAGAAGTATAAAAGGAGGAGTTTAAGTGAGTTAGTGTAGGAAGAAGTGAGATTTATGAAATTTAAAGGAGAAGAGGGAGAAGTTTACGTAGAAGAGGAAAGAAAGGAGAAGAAGAAAGGAGCTTGCTAGGGTTTTGGCATTTCCATGAAAGTGAGTGAGTTTTGAAGAAAGAGCAAGAAGAAAAGTGAAGAGGAGAGTCTAAGTTTTATTTTGATACAAGAAACCCTTGGGTTGAGTAAAGATTCAAGGTAAGTTATGAAATGTAGTTTGAGTTTGGCTTGATTTTATGGTTTAGAAAGCTTAGAAAGAAGATGGGTTTAGTGATTCTAGGGTTGATTTCATGATTAAGGTTCATTAGGTTTTCAAATTTTAGAAACCCTAAATGATGTGAGGTTCTTTCCTTGCCATGAATGAAGGAGGACAAGAAAGAAGAGGAGAACAAGAAGAGGAACTTCCTTAGGCAAGCTTAAGCAAGGATATAAGGTGGGTTTCACTTTTATCTTTATGTTAGTAATGCTTAAATATTATCTTAACTAAGGAAAATTAATGTTTTTCCAACTAATTTAGAATGAGCATTGATTGACTTTTGATTGTGTATAAATTGATGGATGATTGCCATTAGGTGAGAAATTGATTAGTGCATGACATTGCTTGAAATTGCCATAAATTGGATGAGCATGAATGAGATCATGAAATGTGAGCTAAGCATGAAATGTGCTTTAAGCATGATCAGCTTTATGGATGCTTGAATATCCATTTTCAGAAAATTAGTCAGCGGACAAGACAAGTCCAGCTTTTATGCATGAAATTAAGTGTTATGTGGGTTAGTTAAGTCCACCAAGTGAGTCATGTGCACGTCGACCAAGATAGCCTTCGCCTTTGCCGTCTGATTGTGGCATAGGATGTTCCTTTTAGGACTCCTCAGCATATGACTACACTTGTGTAGCTCATCAGTAACCCGTGGACTTTTCGAACCATTAGCTATGTGTTTACATGTTAGCGTATATTTTGCAAGAATGAGAATGATATGAAGCATGAACATTATGTTTTGAGATTGATAAATTTCATGAATTGCATGATTGCATGATTTCTATGCAAGTTGCTAAAAGTATGATTAATGAAGCAATGTAGCTTATTAGCCTAAATATAAATGTGTCACCCACTTGAGCGAAAGCTCACCCCACCTTCCCGTCCCATCTCCGTAAAGATCGGGATCATGAAGAATGAGCTCAAGGCATACCCAAGAATTATGTTTTGATGTATTTCAAGCAAATTGTTGTAAACAATGCTTTAGATGCATTTTAAGAAAAGTGTAGTATTTTGAAGTGTATTTGAACTATGTTGTAAAAGGGCTTGAAATGCCCACTAAAGCATTGTAAGCTACTCACTTTGAACGTAAATGAAATGCAAGAATGCTAAGTTCAAATGTATTTTGAGAAATCCATGCATGTTTAAGCCAATTGCATCATTATTATAGTTTGGATATGATAGATGATTAAGAGTGTGGCTGTTGCTTCAAATGGTGTTTGAAGATACCTTAGGGTTTAATCATGTTATATGAGGTTGTATGATGAGTCTTACGCAGTGGAAGTATTAGGATTGAAAAATTGATAGATGTACTTTCAGGGAAGAGCATCAAAATTTCCCAAAATTTGACAGAACTTATCTCAGATTTTGACCTTCGAGGACTTGAATTAGATAAATGAGCCTTCATGAATATTGTAGTAGAAGGTTAGAGCTTTCAAGGTATATCATTTGCTAAATTTAGAGTTCGGAGTTAAAAGATATGAGCCTTACAAGAAAAGCAGAAGGAAGGAAATCAGAAGATAGAAATTAGAAGGAAGGAAATCAGAAGATAGAAATCAGAAGATAGAAAAGCAGAAGATAGAAATCAGAAGGTAGAAAAGCAGAAGATAGAAAAGCAGAAGATAGAAATCAAAAGATAGAAATCAAAAGATAGAAAAGCAGAAGATAGAAAAGCAGAAGATAGAAATCAAAAGATAGAAAAGCAGAAGATAGAAAGCAGAAGATAGAAAAGCAGAAGATAGAAAGCAGAAGATAGAAAAGCAGAAGATAGAAAAGCAGAAGATAGAAAGCAGAAGATAGAAAAGCAGAAGATAGAAATCAGAAGATAGAAAAGCAGAAGATAGAAAAGCAGAAGATAGAAATCAGATGATAGAAAACCAGATGATAGAAATCAAATGATGGGAAATATAGGACACTGCAGAATGTAGGAGATAGAATCAGCCTTTGTAGTCTTCATGAGAGTTGTAGATCTAGATGTCTACTTTCATATGGTGAAAGAACGAAAGCATTTGGAGCTATAGATTAAAAGTTATAGTAAATCGCGCCAAAAGAGTTTCAATCCGATTTCTGAAGTGAGCATGGTCCAATGTTTCAGGCATAATTCTCTCATAAGACCTCCAAATGAGGTGAGGCTTGAACCATTGGATTTATAATACACATATCTTTCACTCCATAAAATTAGGTATCAATTGGAGTTAAATTGAGAAAGTTTGTCCTAAAACAAGTGAAAGGTCAGTTAAGAGGGCATGTTTTGGGTATGAACTCTCTTAGATTTTTAGAGTGTATCTTGAGTTATATGACTCCGATTAAGGTGATTCTTGCCTCTGTGTGAACGTGAGGCCTTAAGCTACATTGATATGAACAAGTCTAAATTTGATTTTGATGATTAGGTAGTGTACGCTCATCACCCTTATGGAACCACAGCATCAAACGCTGCAAAGTAGGGAGTGCAAGCTTTAGGGCTCAGAAATTTTGGGCTCTGGAAACGGGTCCAATAGGTGTGGAATGTAAGCAAGAGCATGAGCGTAAATGTTAAGGTATAAATAGTTGGAGTTGGGATCCGATCTCGGGATCGGGTTCTAACATCTGTGGTATCAGAGCAGCTCTAGGTTTATGATTTCCTAGGAACCCTAGTGGGTAGCCTCAAGAGTAGAGTCAACATACATCATGTTACATGAGCTTTAAACTTGTTTTAAATACAGTACATGCATCATTGATTTTGAATTGTTTTACATGATTTGAACTTGTCTTACAAGCATGAGCTAAAGATTTGAAATGTTTTCACTAAAAGGAGTAATATGTCCTCAAGAAGAACTCGAGGAGCTCAAGCTCGATCAGGCTCTCGAGGGAGGTACGGATGAATCCCACATTCCCTGTGATGCGTGGACCATCCTGCTTCAGATTCAGAGGCACCGAGTTGCAGCATGAAGTGCCTCTCCAGCCCCCTCCTATGCCTCGAGTAGATCCCCAGCTCTTTCAGGCCTTCGCCCAGGCATTCATTCATGCCATGGGCCAAGGACCACAAGCTTAGATGCCAGCTCCAGCAGATCGGAGTGGGCAGTATGACAAGCTCCGAAAGTATGGGGCTGTCGATTTCAGCGAGACTACTAATCCCGAGGAGGCAGAAGCATGGTTGAAGAGGACCGAGAGGGTCCTGAGTCAGATGAAGTGCTCAGATGGGGAGAGGGTAGAGTATGCAGCTAGTTTATTGCAGGGGGATGCGCTGCACTGGTGGGAGGCAGTGCCCCGCAGTCAGGTAGTACCTCCAGAGCTGACATGGAAGGAATTTCTAGAGGTTTTCAGGAGGAAGTACTTCTCGAGGGTTTACATCCAAGAGAAGGCCAGGGAGTTTCTGAGCCTCACACAGAGGGAGCAGAGCGTGAGTGAATATGAGTTGAAGTTCACTCAACTGCCTCGACACGCAGAAATATTGTGGCTGTAAGAGGATAAGTGCTGAAGTTTGAGAGCGGACTGCACCTAGGGATCGTGGAGAAGGTGCTTATCCATAATTTCCATGACTATCGCAGCTGGTAGATGCAGCCGCCCAGCCGAGAAGTCGGAGAATATTAAGGTGAAGTGAGTAGGAAAAGGAAGAACAGAGAGCAATCTTCCAGAAGGGAGTGAGTGCTCCAAAGACTGGAGGAGCACCAGACCCATCATACTCAGAGTGGCATGGGCAGTAGTGGTCCTGCCAAGAGTCAGCAGTCCAGGGCAATTTCTGAACAGGTCTCTAGTGTGGGAGGCTCTGGGAAGTCATGGAAGGGCAAGTATCCTCAAGCAGGATCAATGCGGAAGTTTCATCCCGGAGGTGTCTCAAGGGCTTTGATGGTTGTTTCCAGTGTGGAGAGAAGGGGCATATGATGAGAGATTGTCCCAGAGGTCGAGACAGAGGGTTCCCAAGCTCAAGCTCGAGGCGCATGAGACAGGGGAACCAGCCGCTTCTGAAGTAGGCGCCTGAGCGATCAAGAGGGCTAATCCGCAGGGAGACCAAGGCACAGGTCAGCGCCAGCTAGAGTATTTTCCATGACTGAGAGAGGAAGCTGCAATTGCTCTCAAGTTGTGGTGTATGGCTCGATTATTTGACTCTCCTGCTTATGTGTTAATTGATACTGGCTCCACACATTTATTTGTATCTGCAAGTATGAATATGCATGTTGTGTGTCCCGAGGTTATGGACAATTTTTGGTTGTTAGTACTCCTTTAGGGGTAAGGTGGTGATTAGTATGATCTATAAGAATTGTGAGCTCGAGATCGACGGTTGCTAGACCGGTAGTAGATCTACTACCTCTAGACCTTCAAGGGTTGGATGTCATTTTGGGGATGGATGTCATGGAGAAGTATAAGGCAAAGCTAGATTGTAGTTTGAAAGAAGTAGAGTTTGATCTGGGCAATGATCAGAAAGTGGTTTCAAGGGGACAGAAGTCGCCGGTCCGAGGATCATTTCGCTATGTTAGGTGACAATATGATGAGCCAAGGTGTGAGGCCTTTTGGCGCATGTAGTGGATTCGTATGAATGTGGGCGATTAGAAGATTATCGGGTTGTGAGGGAGTTTCGATGTATTCCCGTAAGAATTACTAGGGTTACCGCCGGTGAGGGAAATTGAGTTCGAAATTGACTTGATTCCCGGAACCGCGCCAATCTCCATACCACCTTATAGAATGGCTCCAGTTGAATTGAGAGAACTCAAGGAGCAATTGCAGGAATTGTTGGAGAAGCAGTTCATCGTGCCGAAGTTCTTCACCTTGGGAGCTCCGGTCCTTTTGTTAAGAAGAAGGATGGAACGTGGAGGATGTGCATAGACTATAGAAGGCTTAACAAGATGACGATTCGTAATAAGTATACGCTGCCACGGATAGATGATTTATTTGATCACCACAGGAGCAAGGATCTTTTCAAGATTGACCTAAGATCGGTTATCATCAACTCCAATCGTGGAGTCCGATGTTAACAAGACGACTTCGGACCCGCTATGGGCACTACGAGTTCGTGGTCATGCCATTCGGATCGACCAATGCTCCAAATGCATTCATGGACCTTATGAATAGGGTTTTTAGGAGTTCTTAGATCGGTTTGTCATAGTGTTCATTGATGACATTCGGTCTATTCTAAGGATGAAGGAGAGCATGAACAAGATCTCGTGATAGTATTGCGTAGATTGAGAGAGCAGAGTCAGATGCCAAATTTAGCAAGTGTGAATTTTGGTGCGTGAAGTAGTTTTCTCGACATATGATTTCCAGCAAAGGAATTCATGTTGATCCGAGAAAAGTGGAAGCAGTAGTGAATTGGCAAGAGCCTAAGACAGTAAAAGAGGTACGGAGTTTTCTGGGCCTGGCAGGATATTACAGAAGGTTTGTGGAAGGATTCTCAATAATAGCTGCCCCTATGACTAAGCTGTTAAGGAAGAATCAGCAGTTTATCTGGAATGAGGATTGCCAGCAGAGTTTTGAGGAGCTTAAGCAGCGGTTAACTAGTGCTCCCATTTTAATCCTGCCCAATGGAGATCAGGGGTATACAGTATACAGTGATGCTTCGAGAAGAGGCTTAGGTTGTGTGTTAATGCAGAATGACAAAGTGATAGCCTATGCTTCACGGCAGTTGAAGCCATATGAGTTGAATTATCCGACTCATGATCTGGAATTGGCAGCAGTGATTTTTGCCTTAAAGATATGGAGACACTATCTGTATGGGGTTCAGACAAGGGTTTTCACGGATCACAAAAGTCTTAAGTACATCATGAGCCAGAAAGAACTGAATCTGAGGCAGAGAAGATGGTTAGAGTTGCTCAAGGACTATGACCTGATGATAGAGTATCATCCAGGCAAGGCTAATGTAGTGGCGGATGCATTGAGTAGGAAGTCATCGATAGCTTATGTTCAGACAGTTTACTTGCCTCTATTGGAGCAAATGGCCAAGCTTAAGATAAGTCTAAAACAGGATCAGTCAGATTGTATTCTTGCTCAATTCAGGGTGAGGCCGATACTTAAAGAGAAAGTTAAGGAGTTGTAGGAGCAGGATGCAGAACTGAGTAAGCTTCGTGAGAAAATACAGAATGGTAAGCAGTCTGAAGTGGTAGTGAGAGATGACGGGCTAATGGTAGTCGGAAACAGGTTATGTATCCCGAATGATAAATTAGTTAAGTATAAGATCATGGATGAGGTACACAATGCGCCTTATTCCATGCACCCAGGCAGCACCAGAATGTACAGAGATTTGAAGGAACATTTTTGGTGGAAAGGCATGAAGAGGGATGTAGCAGAGTATGTGAGCAGATGTCTAGTGTGTCAGCAAGTCAAGGCTGAACACCAGGCACCTTCAGGCATGTTACAGCCATTGTCCATTCCTGAATGGAAGTGGTAAAGGATCACAATGGATTTTCGATGAGTTTGCCGAGACCGCAAAGCATGATGCCATTTGGGTTATTGTTGATCGGTTGACCAAGTCAGCCCATTTTCTGGCAATTAGGCAAACAGATTCCTTGCAAGTCTTAGCAAAGAAATACATTGATGAAGTGGTAAGGTTGCATGGAGTTTGGATTCTATAGCATCCGACGGGATCCTCGATTCACCTCGAGATTTTGGGAAGTCTGCAGGAAGCATTAGGAACTAAATTGAATTTCAAAGACAAGATTTCATCCTCGAGACGGATGGTCACCGAAAGGACAATCCAGACTCTAGAGGGGATGCTTAGAGCATGTGTCATGGACTTCAGAGGAGCATGGGATGATCATTTGCCGTTGGTCGAATTTGCTTACAACAATTCGTACCATTCGAGCATACAGATGGCTCCTTATGAAGCCCTTTATGGCAGGAGATGCAGGACTCCGATATGCTGGGATGAGGAAGGTGAGAGGAAGCTAGTGGGACCAGAGTTGGTCCAGATGACAGTTGAGAAAGTGGAGGTAATCAAACAGCGACTTAAGGCCGCCCAGGACAGAATGAAAAGCTATGCCGATGCTAACAGAAAAGAAATGGATTATGCAGTGGGTGACAAGGTGTTCCTCAAGACGTCTCCATGGAAAGGAGTTATGAGATTCGGCAAGAAAGGGAAGTTAAGTCCTCGATATGTAGGTCCCTATGAAATTCTAGAGAGGATCGGGCCGTTAGCTTACAGATTAGCATTGCCTCCAGAGTTGTCTCAGATCCACGATGTTTTTCATGTTTCTATGTTGAGAAGGTACAGATCAGATCCTTCTCACATAATTCAGACCTCAGAGGTTCAGCTGAGTGATGATCTGAGCTATGAGGAGATGCCATGGCGAGCGCCTGGATAGCAAGGAGAAAGTTCTCGAAACAAGACGATTCACTAGTTAAAGTCCTTGCGAAATCATGCAATTGAAGAGGCGACGGGAACCCTTGGATGCAATGAAGGAGAAGTATCCACACCTCTTCAATGAGCTGTAAGAATTTCGAGGACGAAATTTCTTAAGGGGGGGAGAAATGTTAGCCCCAAAATTTTTATGTAATTAAGCATGATTAGAGTAATTAAGTAAATTATGTTAACATTAATTAACTTGACATTGAGTAATATGAGTTGGCATTAAAGATGTTAGGTAATGAGTTAATGGAATTAAATGAATTAGTTGGGTTTTAATGAGGTAGGAAAGAAAAGAAAGATAAAATGGGCTTAAAGATAATTGGGCCTAAGTAAGTTGTAGGATAAAGAGGAATTAAGGAGGATGTAGGAAAATGAAAGAAGAAGGAATTAAATGAAGGCTTGGGCCTTTTGGGCTTAAGTGGATTAGAGAAGAAGTATAAAGGAGGAGTTTAAGTGAGTTAGTGTAGGAAGAAGTGAGATTTACTGAAATTTAAAGGAGAAGAGGGAGAAGTTTACGTAGAAGAGGAAAGAAAGGAGAAGAAGAAAGGAGCTTGCTAAGGTTTTGGCATTTCCATGAAAGTGAGTGAGTTTTTGAAGAAAGAGCAAGAAGAAAAAGTGAAGAGGAGAGTCTAAGCTTTATTTTGATACAAGAAACCCTTGGGTTGAGTAAAGATTCAAGGTAAGTTATGAAATGTAGTTTGAGTTTGGCTTGATTTTATGGTTTAGAAAGCTTAGAAAGAAGATGGGTTTAGTGATTCTAGGGTTGATTTCATGATTAAGGTTCATTAGGTTTTCAAATTTTAGAAACCCTAAATGATGTGAGGTTCTTTCCTTGCCATGAATGAAGGAGGACAAGAAAGAAGAGGAGAACAAGAATAGGAACTTCCTTAGGCAAGCTTAAGCAAGGATATAAGGTGGGTTTCACTTTTATCTTTATGTTAGTAATGCTTAAATATTATCTTAACTAAGGAAAATTAATGTTTTTCCAACTAATTTAGAATGAGCATTGATTGACTTTTGATTGTGTATAAATTGATGGATGATTGCCATTAGGTGAGAGATTGATTAGTGCATGACATTGTTTGAAATTGCCATAAATTGGATGAGCATGAATGAGATCATGAAATGTGAGCTAAGCATGAAATGTGCTTTAAGCATGATCAGCTTTATGGATGCTTGAATATCCATTTTCAGAAAATTAGTCAATGGACAAGACAAGTCCAGCTTTTATGCATGAAATTAAGTGTTATGTGGGTTAGTTAAGTCCACCAAAGAGTCACATGCACGTCGACCAAGATAGCCTTCGCCTACGCCCGATTGTGGCATAGGATGTTCCTTTTAGGACTCCTCAA
Organism: Erythroxylum novogranatense; assembly: GCA_029891385.1. NCBI lineage: Eukaryota > Viridiplantae > Streptophyta > Magnoliopsida > Malpighiales > Erythroxylaceae > Erythroxylum > Erythroxylum novogranatense. The sequence continues at coordinate 42,429,840 of CM057224.1, read as the reverse complement.
AGATATGACTACACTTGTGTAGCTCATCAAGAACCCGTGGACTTTTCAACCATCACCTATGTGTTTACATGTTAGCGATATTTTGCAAGAATGAGAATGATATGAAGCATGAACATTATGTTTTGAGATTGATAAATTTCATGAATTGCATGATTGCATGATTTCTATGCAAGTTGCTAAAAGTATGATTAATGAAGCAATGTAGCTTATTAGCCTAAATATAAATGTGTCACCCACGGAGCGAAAGCTCACCCCCACCTTCCCGTCCCATCTCCGGTAAAGATCGGGATCATGAAGAATGAGCTCAAGGCATACTCCAAGAATTATGTTTTTGATGTATTTCAAGCAAATTGTTGTAAACAATGCTTTAGATGCATTTTAAGAAAAGTGTAGTATTTTGGAAGTGTATTTCGAACTATGTTGTAAAAAGGGCTTGAAATGCCCACTAAAGCATTGTAAGCTACTCACTTTGAACGTAAATGAAATGCAAGAATGCTAAGTTCAAATGTATTTTGAGAAATCCATGCATGTTTAAGCCAATTGCATCATTATTATAGTTTGGATATGATAGATGATTAAGAGTGTGGCTGTTGCTTCGAATGGTGTTTGAAGATACCTTAGGGTTTAATCATGTTATATGAGGTTGTATGATGAGTCTTACGCAGGTGGAAGTATTAGGATTGAAAAATTGGATAGATGTACTTTCAAGGGAAGAGCTGTCAAATTTTCCCAAAATTTGACAGAACTTCGCCTCAGATTTTGACCTTCGTAGGACTTGAATTAGATAAATGAGCCTTCATAAATATTGTAGTAGAAGGTTAGAGCTTTCCAAGGATATATCGTTTGCTAAATTTGGAGTTCGGAGTTAAAAGATATGAGCCTTACAAGAAAAGCAGAAGGAAGGAAATCAGAAGATAGAAATCAGAAGGAAGGAAATCAGAAGATAGAAATCAGAAGGAAGGAAATCAGAAGATAGAAAAGCAGAAGGAAGGAAAGCAGAAGATAGAAATCAGAAGGAAGGAAATCAGAAGATAGAAAAGTAGAAGATAGAAAGCCGAAGATAGAAATCAGAAGATAGAAAAGCAGAAGGAAGGAAAGCAGAAGATAGAAATCAGAAGATAGAAAAGCAGAAGATAGAAAGCAGAAGGTAGAAAAGGTAAGATAGAAAAGGTAAGATAGAAATCAGAAGATAGAAAAGCGTAAGATAGAAAGCGTAAGATAGAAAGCGTAAGATAGAAAAGCGTAAGATAGAAAGCGTAAGATAGAAAAGCGAAGATAGAAATCAAGGAAGGAAATCAAGATAGAAATCGAAGGAAGGAAATCAAGATAGAAAAGGTAAGGAAGGAAAGCGAGAAGATAGAAAAGCAGAAGGAAGGAAAGCAGAAGATAGAAATCAGAAGCTAGAAAAGCAGAAGATAGAAATCAGAAGGTAGAAAAGCAGAAGATAGAAAAGCAGAAGATAGAAATCAGAAGATAGAAAAGCGTAAGATAGAAAAGGTAAGATAGAAATCGGAAGATAGAAAAGCGAAGATAGAAAGCGAAAGATAAAAAGCAGAAGATAGAAAGCAGAAGATAGAAAAGCAGAAGATAGAAAGCAGAAGATAGAAAAGCAGAAGATAGAAAGCAGAAGATAGAAAGCAGAAGATAGAAAAGCAGAAGATAGAAAAGCAGAAGATAGAAATCAGACGATAGAAAACCAGATGATAGAAATCAGATGATGGGAAAAATAGGACACTGCAGAATGTAGGAGATAGAATCAGCCTTTGTAGTCTTCATGAGAGTTGTAGATCTAGATGTCTACTTTCGTATGGTGAAAGAACGAAAGCATTTGGAGCTATAGATTAAAAGTTATAGCAAATCGCGCCAAAAGAGTTTCAATCCGATTTCAGAAGTGAGCATGGTCCAATGTTTCGGGCATAATTCTCTCATACGACCTCCAAATGTGGTGAGGCTTGAACCATTGGATTTATAATACACGTATCTTTCACTCCATAAAATTCGGTATCAATTGGAGTTAAATTGAGAAAGTTTGTCCTAAAACAAGTGAAAGGTCAGTTAAGAGGGCATGTTTCGGGTATGAACTCTCTTAGATTTTTGGAGTGTATCTTGAGTTATATGACTCCGATTAAGGTGATTCTTGCCTCTGTGTGAATGTGAGGCCTTAAGCTACATTGATATGAACAAGTCTAAATGTGATTTTGATGATTAGGTAGTGTACGCTCATCACCCTTATGGAACCACAGCATCAAACGCTGCAAAGTAGGGAGCGCAAGCTTTAGGACTCCGAAATTTTGGGCTCTGGAAACGGGTCCAATAGGTGTGGAATGTAAGCAAGAGCATGAGCGTAAATGTTAAGGTATAAATAGTTAGAGTTGGGATCCAGTCTCGGGATCGGGTTCTAACAATTGTATTCCGCATTCTCTGTAAAATAATGCTTTGTTTTTACAGTGGGCCCATTTTGTTGTGGATTTGTGTACATTAAATGACTATGTTAAATTATTATTGAATATTTGTAATGACTGAAAATGTTTACAAATTAACGTGGGCTCAAATTGGCTACTATTTTTCGCGCGTATGAATGTCCTTAAAAAAATTATACTAAGTTTCGTCTGAGTGATGTAGCACGCCACCCACGCGGGGCACGGATTCGGATATCACCATCGATGTTGGGTTCGGGTCATGCGGGGGAGGGGTGTTACATTTAGGTGGTATCAAAGCCCAGAAGTACGAACTTATCTGGGCATTTTCTGAAATATGGGTTAAGTAACATTTATTAAAGTCATGTCATAGTAGACCGTGGCAACTGATCCCCAGTCTATCATATGAGTCACACGCATGTAGAAATAGTGAGGGAAATGATGTTACGTTAGAATGTGAAAGGGAAGCTTTAGATATCATAGAATAAGAAAAAGTGTATGGTTCGATATGACAAATAAAGATTTAGCGTATTAGTATTGGTGGAATCATTAAACCTTGAAGAGTTGTGGCTTGATAGAGGAAAATAGAGATATGTTAGAAATGGCAAGATCGATAGTGTATAAACAAAGTTGGGTGAAAACAAAACTTTCTATGAGTTAGAAAGGCTGCAATTGGGCTTGGAATGGTTGTTTGATTATCGTGATAAGAGTGTATGACTTAGTGGGTCCAATTTCAGGATAATTATGCATCTATGATTATGATTGTGAACATATGTGGGTATGATGAGATCATGAAAAATTGGAATGTGAGACAATGATAATAGTAGATGAAAAAGTTGTCAAGGTTCAGTTGATTTGCCTAGGTGACTGCACATTTGAAAAGGGGAGCACCATAGCAAGTGAAAATATGAAGCATATATGTATTATCTGTGTGGAGATGATATTGGAAGCAATCGGTGAATTAGTGACTAATTGCTAGTCATGGTTCCGATCGTTTAAAGTCCAATATGAGTTAGAATAAGAAGTGAAAGTGCGTATAGTGATCAATTGGGAATGAATTGAGATTGTTATTTAAAATAAAAATAAAAAGAGATCAAGGTATCATTAGCATAAGCGACTAAGTGGTGAGTTGTTCTAAATATATCTCTCGATAAGATGTAATACAAAGGATGTTCCGATTATATGAGGTATGGCCTAAATTGATTTTCATGAGATATTATGATTAGCTAAAATGGATTTCTTAAGGCATTAAGAATGGTTGACATGAAACGGTGATGAGAGTTGATTAGTAAGAAGTCCATGAGTGGTATCGATGAAAGTAGAAAGAAATCTTTTCCTGAATTAGGTTAAGTTGATTAGATGATTCAAGTTAAGAATGATCAATGAAAGGACAAATCTGAAATAAATATGAAATAAATTAAAAATGATTATTGGAGCCCTAACGCGTCAGAGGTAGGATATGCTACTGAGAAGGTATGCATTGTGTTTGATGTAAAGGATTCGACAATCACAGATTATTGAATTGAGGAGACATTAATATGTTCAGGAGATACAACTTTGATCTGAAAAATGTGTTACCAACCCAGGAAATAAGGATTGCAAATAAATGGACGTATGTGGAGAAACTAGTGTAAATGAATAGACGTCAGAACACGTCAATGTGAAACTTGAGAGAAATGAAATGAATTGAAAAAATCAGTCGAGAGAAGAAGCCAGGTGAGAAAAAAAAGAATTTTACCTCGTTGGGGAAAACAGATACTTAACGAGTTATGAGAATCAATTATGGGCACAAGGAGTTTTGGGTTGTAATTGTCGGAGGTAACAATGCCCCTGACGGTGTTATACTAGTGAATTTGGATTGGTTAGTGACTATGATCATAATGATATATGGACTGTGTTTGAAAAAAAATGGAGAAGCATATTTTAATTATTTGAGGAAATCCTATCTATATCATGGAAGCTTCATAAAAGTGAGTCTTAGCTTGATCAAATAAATTGTGGGTGGTCTAGTATTTGAATATGGCACATTGGAAGATGACCGCGCGTCGTAACGCTAATCAAAATTAATTAACTAGACTACTACTGTAGCAGTGGCGAGTCTAGGTCAATCACATAGAGAGTGTGTGTAAAGTTTAAGAAATGAAATTAATCAGTGTTTATGAAAAAGGGGGTTTTGGATTTTTATAGATGAAAATAAAATAAAACTAACTAACAAAAACAAATTAAAGAAAACATGCAATAAAATAAAAAATGTGGGGAATTCGGTAGGGACCCGGTTCTTCGGTTCAATCTCAGCCTACACCCTGATTAAGCATATTTTATTAATTTGTTGTTCTTTAACCTCTCCTAGAAATTAGTAATCGTGGGTTAAAAATTAACCCGAGTTTTCCGTTAGGTTTTGTTTAATCAAGATACGATCGTTAATTAAACCTAACCACCTAACAACCTAGGATACAATCTCTAGATTTAATTAGGCAGTAGCATTACGAATTAGGAAAACCGATTAATCAAGGCAACAACCACATAAGCTCGGGTCATTTAACCTAGGTCATGTCATCCCTAATGATTACGAATCATTAGTCGCTACAAATGAATTTCAACATAACAATTACGGATTACATCGAAATTCCAGCAATGGGTTTGAAATTAACGATTCAATGAACGCATTAAAATCATCAATTCACAACACCCAACGGGTTCATACATAAATAATCGAATAATAATGAAAATCCAATTATCCATACACAAAAACCCAATTAATTAAAACAGGATAACACAATCAATTCCTAATGAGAGAAAGAAACAACAAAATAATTAAAATAATACTTAACCCGGGTCGTCGGCATCGATATTACCTCCGAACCGGTGTCGGGACATTCAACTCTTCATGGGTCTTTCCCGAAAAATTGCTTCAACTCCCATCCAATGTCCCTAACCAAAAATCCCTAATTAACTCTTGCTTTTTTTCAGCCCAATTTTGCCACTGTTCATGATGTGACGATTTAATTTTTGCCGTTCCTCAAAGCCTTCTGCCTACACTTCACTTATTTCAGACTTGCTACACGCTTGAGGTTCCATCGTGCGGCCTTGACTACTAAGCCATAAGCCGCAAGCCGCAAGCCCAAGCTCCCCTAGCGTCTTCTGCCTCCCGCGCCGTAGTCTTCTTCTCCTCAGCTGTATTATTCTTCTGTCTACTATTCCATGATGGGACGAATAAACATTCCTCCACTTAAAACCTAAGTTCCCCATTTCTTTGCCTCACACGCTTAACGCAGAGTGCGTTTAATCAGCTACTATCTGCGAACGCAAAGCGTTCTGTGAGACAGCTTGTGCGTTTAACGCACAACTGCGTTGCCTGCGTTTTACGCAGGAGGCCTGCGTGAAACGCAGACAACATCTGCGTTTCCCAGATCCTTGCAGCGCTGTCATTTTGTATTTTTTCCTTTTTTTTCCTTTTTTTTGCTGTTTACATTTATTTTATTTTATTCTTCCATTTTTCACCTTTCAATTTTCTTTGTCCACTCCGTGACAACAAACGAGTACTGAACTTCGAAAAATGTCTAAAAAGGGATATTTTGACTCATTTTAATTTCTTTGCTCCCAAATTGTAACTGAAATCAAATATAAATTAAAGTGAGTATCTTAGGCATTTTTATGTTAATAATTGCTAAGTGTAAATGATTAAAAATATCAACAATTAAGCACATATCAGAAGACTTAATGCAGATAGAGGTGATTGTAAGGTAGATATATATATATATGGGATTTGGAGTTATTTAGAACTAGCTGTATGTTGGATACGCCCAGAAGTTGTTAAAGGTTTTCTGGTCTTAGCTCTTTGACAAACATGTTGGAGGTTTTCTGGTCTTAGCTCTTTGACAAACATGTTGGAGGAAAAATGTGTGAATCATATGACTAATGAATGGAAAAAAAGATATTATGAGAAATTTATAACTCGGGTATTGATTGTATCACTTCGATTTGGAGATTGTGCAATATATAACGAAGTGTTCCAGTAAAGATTATGGTGCAATATGTGGAAATAGTGTAAAGTGGTTTTGTGTACCTAGGGATAAGTATAACCTCATGGGCTGCATTTTCAATCACTTGAAATTTGATGAGGAATTGCTTTGAAAGCTCGGAGACACTATGCATACAGAAACATGTTGGATATGTCTATGAATCTGCAAAATGATAACAATTGAGGTATTTTGTGGGTTCGAAAGAATTGAAAGGGATGATGCAATTGAGTACTTCATAATAAAGTTCGTGTTGCACTTCAATGTATTGAATGAAAAATTCCATAGTAGAAGATCACAAATTTAGATGAGAAGGTTATCAAACCTAGTATCATGACGACCTAAATTAGGTGTATATCAAAGGATTGGCAAAGCCCAAATTGAGGATTTAACATTTGCGAACCTTATCAAAGAATTGAAAATGAAACCAACTTTTGAGAAAAAGATAGTTATGATGGGATTAAGAAATATGTGTCATACCTGGAAAGCATAAGCAACAATCAAAGCTTTACGTTCTAGTAAGAGTACATCAAAAGGATAAACCGAGTGATTATATGTTGGAATTACCAACAGACTTGATTATAGGTGATAAGTGTAAAACTGATATTTTTAGAGTTCATGGGGACATGAGATTGATGTATAGTTCAAATTAATTAAGAATATGACACTCGTTATACTGGTGACACCATTCGACTAGTGTATAAGGTATCATACAACAAAAAGGAGTCGTTCACCCCTATAGTGAAGTGAACAGGGCCTAAAAATGGTTGAAGACCATGATTGACTTGAGATAATGTTGATGAGTGAAATGAATCTGTAATAGGGGCTAAGTGATCCAAGTTAATGACGAATGAGTTAAATAGATTGACATTGAAATTATGGAATCTCATGAGATTAGTGGTTTACTACTAAAGAGATGCAAACTTAGAAGTGAAAGATGAAATATTTCGAAGAGTATCACCTTGGCCAAGATATACTTAGATGGAGATAAAGGAGCAAATAGGGGAAACTAAATTCGACATAAATTGGTCTATATGCAACTATGGTGTAAGGAAAACTAAGGATTGGTAAATTGGTATAAAACATAAAAAATGTTTCGGATTTACACAGTGTTACATGGATAAGGTTAGGAAATAGTGTTATGATTCGACATATATGTGTTATTGATGCCGAGAGTGATGAATCATGAGGAAGCGATTCTGACGAAGGTGGTAATTGCAGAAAGTAAAAGGGTAATTGATTGCATTGACTATAGTCAATTGACAGAAAGTATTCGAGTAGTGGCGTAAATGGGAAACAGAGAAGTAATGAATAAAATAATTTCCTTGCCTTTTTGATCAATCATTTAAGAATTTCGGGGACGAAATTTTTATTAGGAGGGGGGAGTTGTAACATCCCACCGCCGATGGGAAGGGTAGAATGGTAATTTGGTAAAGGATTAAGAGGGTTTAGGATTTATTTTCCAATATTCATGCATACCTGATTCATGAATAGTGAAATTACACATGAAAATGACTGTACATGCATTCATGACATTTCCTGGTAGTTGTGCCTAAATGGGATTTTATTTTGGAAAATGTGGTTTATGGGCTTGAAAATTTAATTGGAGTGGATTGTTATGTGTTTTATATTTTTGAAAAATTTTAGGAATTTTTCTGGACTTTTTCGGGGAAAATTCCCGGATCGGAAAAAAATCGCCAAGTGGCAAACCGGTTGACTTTCGGTAGTGAAATTGCTGTCCAATGGCACTACAATATTGGGTATATTATTTTGGATTTAAAATTAGGGCCATTAGAATTGAATGGGTCAAATTTCATTAGGGTTTCTTGATAAATCCTATTACATGTTTTTGTCTTATCCTTCTTTTGTCCTTTTCTTCTAAATGGACAAGTGTCCTACACCATTGAATGATTTTGTCTTATGCCCACCTATTGAATTCGGCAACTTCAACTTTAAAGAAGGAAAAAAAGTCATTTGTTATTGCTTATCTTCTCCTTCATCCGAAACTTCACTCTTCCTTCTTCTCCATTTGATGTTCTTTAAGTCTCCTAGTGTTTAGCTCTTCCTTCCACTTTGTTCTTTCTAAAAAAGGGCCAAGCATACACTCCTTTCTCTTTTGGCATGATGATGTTAATGTATGGTGTGGAAAAGTAGAGGATTGGTGTATTAGGAGAAGAATTGGAACATTGAAAAACTTGATTAGGTAAGTTGTTATTTTAAGCTTTAATTATGCATTTAATGAATGAATTGGTAATTAAATGCATTCTTTGTGATGGTTGTGCATCTAAGTGTATGAGTATTGTGTTGGTATAGTTGGGTGAGAGCTTTGAGTGATTAATTGATGGTTGATGAAGTAGGATGATGCATGTAAGGATAATATGTGATGTATGTCATTTGAGAGGGGGATTTGCATTAAATGATGTTAATGGTGTAGAAAATAGATGAATGAGTGTGTATGAGTTGCTGTCATTTTTGTGATCATTGTTCAAGTGGAGGTTTTGATTATAGTATGGGTGAATTAATGACTAAATTGGATGGTTATGAGTATAGAATTGGAAATTGAATGATAGGAATTGGAGTGAGTAGTAAAGCTGGAAAATGTACCTTGAACATGTTCTCCATAAATACTTGTGTGGTTAGGAAAATGAGGTGAGGTTTGTCCTAGATTAAAAATGAGTCATTTGGCTACATTTTATGTGAAGGAAGTTCTACCTAATTTTGCTTAGAAGGGTGTTGAATCTTGCTTTGAAAGTGAAAGATATGGGCTGTGTGAATAGTACCCGAGTTAGATGACCTGAAACTTTGGTGCATTTTTTTTGATTGATTTAGGAGGAATTGGTGAAATTAGTCTTAATGAAAGTTGAAGCCTATCATGTTATCTTTCCATTTCCACTGATTTTGAAATTTTTCGATATGTATATTGTGAATTATGACCTGTTAAATGTTGGCTATTTATGTGCATTATTATGGAGCCTAGCCATAAGTGTAGGTTTTGTGAGTATTGTGATTGGAAGCAAATTTAGAGATTTCTATGATTTGAATTGGCTCAAGTGATCTTCTGGAAAGTTTTATAGGAAGCAATTATCTTGAGAATGAGATATACTATACTATTTTTGGATATGAGAATTGGGAGTTATTAATTTTCAAAGATTGGACTAAAGTTAGGTCATTGACTAGTGATCAGGGCAACCACTTGCATGACAGTTTTGAGTTTGTTAGAGATGGAATTGGCTGTTAAGCCCTTCATGAGAAGTTTATTATTCTGTTTGATCTTTTCACAGGTATAAAGTATGCAATTTTTTGACATTTTTTCAAGAAGTTATGTTTTTAGAAAATTGTTGTTCAGTTCAGGTGGTTTCAGTGGGCAGAATCATTCATTGAATTGTTTGACCTACTTAGCAATTGAATTTGATTTCATGTTGTTCATGAAAGTTGTAGGTCACATTCTGATCTTTCATTTCGAATAAATCTTGTAATTTTTAGCAAAGGGAATGAGAATTTATGGATTTTATAAAATGTTGTACTGTTTTGACAAAATGTTGCATTGTTTTTAGAGGCATTGTGAAGGCAGTAACTTTGAGTATATTTTTGACACCCTTAGAGGTGAAATTAGTTTTTGTGTCCTTCATGAAACTTGTAGAGCTCTCTTTTCTCTATAAACTAGATACCAAGCTTGTCCAATTTGAAGTTTGGAGTAGGGAGTTATGCCCTGTGGAAGTTGGGATGTCGGAGGACGTTTGTTCCAGATCTGCCTTTGTAGTAGCGTAAGTCGACTTGCATCCTCAGACAAGTCGACTAGGACATACACGGTAGCATAAGTCGACTAGGATTCTCAGGCAAGTCGACTAGGATCATATATTTTTCCTTCTTTTGCTTATAACTTTTCCGTCCGACATCCGATTGACCTGATTCTTGAGGCATCAGATTCGTGAAATATTTAATTTCATTTTATGAGAAATTGGGATTTTTTGGACGGGAAATTGACGTGGGTCCTGGTAATGGTTCTTTGGTTACTGTTTTATTTATTTTTGGACCTATAGAGGCCCGAATTGAGTAATTTCGGTGCCGTTAGATTTCTAATTTTTAGACGGAATTTTGTGATGGAAAATTTTAGATTAATGCCGGGAATGTCACGAACATGCATTGTACACATTTTAAATCGCTACATGTGCATTCGTAAATATTTTTGATTTGGACAATTGGTAATGTTTATATACTATAACTGTTATAGAGACACATTTGGAGCGTCGATCCACCGACGCTCTTGAGACTTCAGTATTAGCTCGAAATGCGGTGAGTAACCTAGATGGTTCTTTCAATTATTATATGTCTAATGTGGGGAATAATGGTGGGATTAGTGATTGTGTTTGTTTATGACTAGGTTCCGGACACGGATGGTCCGATGAATTGGAAGATTTGACATAGAAGTGTCCCTTATGTACTGATTGTCAAATTTCTTGCTATTACTATACTTCATTGCGTTGCTTCTACTGTGATAAACTGTTTTATATTGACTGTGATATATTGGGCATATTGCATTTCATACACAAATACATGAACGGATAATAATAGTTGTGACCAGAGTCGCCACTGATACTGAAAAAGAGCCTCAAGCTCGAAGGGAGATAGTGCATACCCAGAGGGCTCTCCTATTCCTTAGACGCGTCTACTGCCTACTGTTTACTGTTTAAGCGCTCGGTCACAACACTATAATAAAATGGGAAAGTGTCACACATGCATTGCATACACATTTTGATTGAATACAGTAAATGCGAAAAAGACAAGAGTGCATTATACAATTATGATTTGCTTCTTCTGAACGTGTTATTGTATATACTCTGTAATTTGCTTGAGTGATGCATGAATTAGGCGAACCATCGATGATGGTTTCTCACTGAGTTCGCAAAACTCACCAAAATTTGCAACTATTTTTTAGGCCTTGAAGAGTACTCCATTAGACACGGAAGTATGCCTACTGCATGCCAGGGAAAGATAGGGGTCGGGATCAGTTCGTGTCTGCATTAGTGTCTCATAAAATTGTATTCCCCAATCTCTGTAAAATAATGCTTTATTTTTACAGTGGGCTCATTTTTGTTGTGGATTTGTGTACATTAAATGGCTACGTTAAATTATTATTGAATATTTGTAATGACTGAAAATGTTTACAAATTAACGTGGGCTCAAATTGTCTACTGTTTTTTGCGTGTATGAATGTCCTTAAAAAAAATTATACTAAGTTTCGTCTGAGTGATGTAGCACGCCACTCTCGCGGGGCACGGATTTGGATATCACCATCGATGTCGGGTTCGGGTCAAGCGGGGGAGGGGTGTTACACACAGTCTCACCTAATGTTGAGACAAATGCCTTGATGAAAGTGTTGGCCCCTTAATTTTTTTTTTATTTGATTAAGCATGATTAGATGATTTTTGGGGTCTTTCAAGATTTATGTGTGTTGGGATTAATTAGCATGTTAGCATTAATGGGAGTATGCAACTTGGGTGAAGTGAATTAAAAATAAATTGTTAAGTTACCTAAGGGGTAGTATGGGAAGATCACTTAAGCATTTAAGTTCATAGACTAATAAGTAAGGGCAATATTGACTTTTTAGCATCATTAATGGTATAAAAGGCAAGAGAAATGAGTGGTCTTTCAATTAGAAGAGAGAGAAACAAAAATTGAAGGGAGAAAAGAGGGAGAGAGTCGTAGGTGGAGAGAAGGAAGAAGAAAAGTTAGGATTTTCCATTTTCTTAGAGTTCAAGTGGGTGTTTGGGGTTAATTCAAGAAGGAAAAAACTAAAGGAAGGTTCAAGCTTTCATTTGAGCCAAGAAACCCTTTGGTTGGGTGAATATTCAAGATAAGTGATTTTCAATGTTTTGGATTTTTGAAGAGTTTTTGGTTCAAAGAGCTTAGGAAATGAATGGGTTTAGAGACTCTAAGATCAATTTCATGCTTTGGGTTCTTTAGGTTTTCCAATTTTTGAATCCTATTGATTTGGGATTTTGTGTTATTGTTGAAGAAGATCAGGGGAGGCAAGAGGAGCAAGAGGAGAGGCCCTTTTGAGCAAGATTCAAGTAAGGAAACTAAGGTGGGTGGCATTTTTATACTTGTGTTAATAAGTCATAAATGTTCTTCAACTCAATGGAATTAATGACTTTTCCAACTACCTCATAAATGAGCTTTTATTGTTCTTTAAATGATTGAAAATTTGCCATAAGTTGTTGTGTGTGAATTTTGGGAATGAATTGCAATTGTTTTGCAAATATTGTAATTGTTGCCTTTGAATGAGTGAAAATGGCTTTTTATGATTGGCATGAGATTTTGTTTGTTGAGTTGTGAAATATATCAAGTGCATGAAAGCAAGTTTTCAAGAATGTGCCATTTGGGCAAAATATTTTCAGTGCATGAAATTACATGTTATGTGGGTTTGGTTTAGTCCATACAAGAATTGTCACATGCACGTTGACCAAGTCAAGGCTTCTCTCGCCTATCCGCTAGTGGCACGAAGCTCCTTTAAGGACTCCCTCAAGTTTACGACTACGCAAGCCCATTTTATGGAATTGTGTAGTTCGTCATGTTTATGGACTTGCCAAGCCATTTGTGTTATGTTTGTGTGCTTACATGTATTGACAAGTTTGAAAAATGCTTGAATTATGAGAATTGTGATTTTTGTTTAACAAGGTTGAGAAATATATGTTTTATGGATAATTGTGAGAAATTGCTATGATCATGAACATTTTAATGATTTTTGCTTATTACCGAATATAAACATGTTAACCACGAGCGTTAAGCTCACCCCCCTCACCTTTCCCCACCACAGGTGATGAGAAAGTTAGCGAGTGATCGAGATGAGCGCCAAGGCATTACTCCATATCGCACTTTTGTTATTTTGTTCTTTTGGAAGTTGAATTTGTAAAACAATGCTTTAGATGCATTTTGAGAAATTGTTGCTTTTGTTAAGTTGTATTTTGAATTATTTTGTAAAGTGGCTTGAAATGCCCACTAAAGCATTGTAAAACACTTATTTTGATGCAAATGAGATACAAATGCATTATGGATGTTTATGGCTTTTCAAATTTTTACATTGCTAGGGTAGGATTGTGTTCTGAATGCAAAGGAATTCTGGACTTTTCTGGGTATAATTGGTAAAAAGCTTCTTCTTGAAAGTTGGAGAATAACTTTCTAGCTTTCCAACGATATGAAGTTTGTGATTTTTGGATGTCGAAATGGAGAGATATGAGTTTTACAAGTTAGGATGTTGTTTATGATTTGTGGTTGTGACAACTATGGGGATTGATAGGAAATTGGGGTTTTGATGAACCAAATGAGTTGATATTTGAGAACTTTGTGAAATCAATTTGTTGTTTGGATTGTTATGAAGTGTTTAGGCATTTGAATTAGTGAATTTGTGAAGATTATAAGTGTATATGGTGTTAGGATGGAAGTTGGAAGCATTGGAGAGGCATTGGGGACTTTGGGGAACCCCAATGTCCGTTTAACGGACATAAGGTCCATTAAATAGACATTCTCGGGGTGTAAAAATACCCCTTGGCCAGTCTATGTGGATGTCCGTTTAACGAACTTTCTCGGGTCATTCGGGACTCTAAACTCGATTCATGTCCGTTAAACGGACATCCATGTCCGTTTAACGGGCACTCACGGGTCAGCTTGAGGAAATGAAGATTTTTGACACTTATAGAGGCTGAATCTAGTTTTGTGGTCTTCATGAAAGTTGTAGGTCTAGATGTCTTCTTTCTAATGGTCCAAAATGAACTCATTAAGACATCTAAATTAAAAGTTATTGAGATCGCGCCAAGAGAGGTTTAAATTGATTTTGGGTGTAAATATGGTTTACTATTTTGGGCATAACTCCCTCATCCGACCTCCAATTGAAGTGATTCTTAGACCAATGGATTCCTAAGGCATATATATTTCTCCCCATAAAAATTGATACCATTTGGAGTTGATTTGAGATAGTTTTCATGAAAGTAAGTGAGAGGTAGGTTAGGAGGGCATGTTTGGGGCATGAGCACACTTGGGCTTTTTAAGCATATCATGAGTTGTGGAACTCCGATTGAGGTGATTCTTACTTCAAAACAAATTAGAGACTTAAAGCTACAATTTCTTTGAAGAAGTCAACTTATAATTTTGGTGATTTGATTAGTGTGCGCTCACCACCTTTGTGGAATGACAGCAAATGACCCTTCAGGAAAATAAGCTCAAGGTTTGTGTCTCCGAATGTTGGGCTCCGAAAACGGGGTCCAACAGTTGTGGTATCAAAGCAAGCTCAAGTTTCATGATTTCGTAAGAGTTGGGCTCCGGAAGTAAGCGGGGTCCAAAAGAAAGAATTATTCTCCATGTGGTATACAAGAGAAGGGAGAGTAATAGAGTACATATCAAGAATAATTCATCTTAATAGTAGAATGAAGATGCCGAATATTCCTCTTCCTAATGTCTTCATAATTCACCAAACTCTGAATACACTCCCTCCAAAGTTTAGTAATCTGGTGATGACATATTATTCGTTGGATGACAAATGGGACTTTAATGCTTTGATTGCCCATTGCATTGCTGAGGAGGAGAAACTAAAGCTTGCTACTACTACAGCCCTCGAAGCAACTAAACGGAAGGCAAAGATGAAGCCCACTAAGATCAAAGGTAGAAAGACTAAATCTTCTCCATATACTGATGCTAGTGATTAAGACCTTTCTAGTCGTTAAGACCTTGGAGGTTTAATAAAAAATATTCCAAGGATTGCACTATAGGGTACAACCTCAGGTCATTGTCTTAATTGGAACTATAATATGAATATCCAGAATTTGTTTACAACTATAATCAAAGAGCCCAACCATACATTAAAAATCCTAAACCTAGGAATTTATAAAGTAAGAGCTGAACTATGGATTGAACTACTCCCTCTTAAGTTCATGAAACTCCAGCCATCACCACATCTTCAAGAGGAAACGAAACGCCTAGCCACGCATAGCTCTCGGAAGCTTCACAATTGAGAAGGAATCAAAGGCACCCATGGTAGAAGATTGCTAGTGAAAAATAGCATAAGAAAATTAGGGTTGGATAAGAGAAAGATGATGAAGGACGTTTTGGAGGCTGAGTTTGTGATATCTTCTTTCCTTCCCTCTTACTTGCCAAAAATAGGGTTTCCAAATAGGTATCCAGTCTAGTTTTTACAAATTGGTAAGTGAGTTTCCAAAAATAACTGGGGTCCAACTGCAATTTTCACCGCAGTGAAAAAATAAGTTTGCAACGACGAACTTTCGCCAAAAGATTTTACTAGAATTTTTTTATGACTTTGTCACAGGGACATTAGATCTTGGCCGCTGCAAAATTTTCCTAAAAGGTTTCTACTTGAATTCTCTAGTTTTCATTACAACGAAAGATGATCCTCGCCGTGGTGAACTTGCCTGTTGGTGTTATTGACTTGTGTTCTTGAATTTCTTGGTTTCCACTCTAGGCTCTACTTCTTGAGTGTCCTGCAATGAAAAGTAATAGTTGCAATATCAATTGTCTTAAAAATCATCTTAGTGCAATTAATATCTATTTGTGACAATTTTACCTTCAAACTACATTAATTCAAAAAAAATGCTTATAAGCTAAATTAAGCACAATATCCAATAACAAGAGCTAAGAAGTATAACAAAAACTATGAAATTTTCACCAAATAATATAGAAAACTTGGGTTCAATCAAATTCCCCCACACTTAGACCTTTGTACTCCTGGAAAAAGCTTATAAAAGTCAAAGAAATACAAGTGCAAAAGAAAATACTGACCATGTTTAAAAATGAGAGCAGGAAATCAGTTAAACTACTTTCTCATAAATCAACCAAAGTAGACTGAAAGAGTGCTAAGAAAATAAAAACTATAAGTATTTAATCCAAGAGATTGGGCAAAAGAGATTTCTCTCAAGGAAATGTGTTTAACTCTCAACTCACTTATCTTGGGATAATTTCACTCTAAAATCTGCTTAGTCCCTTCTCTACCATAAGCCTGTGATAATTCTACCTCTCCACCATAAGAACTATAATTTCGAGAATCAAGAGGACTTTTGGGGTTGTAATGTACGAAAGGCTAAATGAAATGGATTGAATAGAAGAAGAAGATGAGTACATGCATCATAATTATTTTCCACATAAAACATGCATCAATGATGTGTAAGAAAATATTTCAACAAAAACTCTCACTCTCTTTTTTATTTTTTCTTTGGTTTTTTTCAATAACTTTTCTCTTTTGAGAAAGCTTTCTGTTTTTCAAAGCTTTAGAACTTTTTTCTTTCTTTTCTTTTTGAGAAAGCTCATTTTTTTCTTTTTTTATGTTTAACTAGAGATCAAATATTTACATCAATTGTGGAAATATGCATGCAGTCAAAAAAGATGGCTCAAAGGGGCTAGCAATGGTTAATTGTTTGGGGTTTGCATTTAGGTAAGAAGGGTTTTGAAAAGAATGCCTCTATCATATTAAAAAAATTAGTTCGTTAAGCTTTGATCAAGAATTAAAATAAATTTTAGAGAGATATGAAATTAAACAGATACACACACAAATGAAAGAATTCAGGCCCAAATATCCTTCCAACAAGGTTAGTATCTCAATTAAGCAATCTAAAGTTTTAAAAAAACACATAGTGCTACTTTTTGAACGTACCCTCACTTGCCTCTCGTGAAAAAATTAAAAATGGAATTAACCAAAATAAGATAACATTTAAAAACATAGATGGTTTTCCAAAAACACATGGACAACTTTGAAATTTGCAAAATCTTCAAAACATAGGAATGAAAAGAATCTAATTTGGGAGAACCATTGAAATGAGGGAATTAAAATAGAATTTATTTAAAATATTGTTTTTTTGTTTTTAAAAATTTATGAAAGAGGTTCACTGTCACCTCGACAACATTGAAAATGAGTAGCTTTGCTGTGGTGAAATATGACAGAGAAAAAGAAACACTTGAGAAACATGTATTTCACCCCAATTACCAAGTTTAAAAATTTGAAGATGACACACAAATGATCTGTCCAAAAGCAAGTAAATGACCAAAAATGATGCATAAAGAGAAATGCCAAAGTGGAATGTCCTCCCCTACACTTAAACACCATATTGTCCTCAATTATGAAACAATCAAAATGCAATTGTGTAGTGAAAAATAATAGTAAGGCTATTGAATAATAACATACTAGGAAAAGCACAATGAGAATCATATAGACAATTGGCCATTAATCATGTGAATAATAATAAGGTAACTGAGTATCTAGTAGACTAAAAGCTAAATACATGACTACTTTAAGACAAAAACAACAAAAGACTCAATCTAGTCCATAGGAGGATCAGCCATGGATCTAGATGGTCTTGCTCCAGATGTGTCAGTGCCACTCGTCGGGTCATCCTCATCTGAGGGTAACTGGAAATAAAAATGCTCTGCGAGCAATACGTCCATGCACCGATGATATCACCTATCACGATCATATAAAGCCTCTCTCTCCTTATGCCGTGTTATCTCCTGGGAGAGAGTGGCGCAGAGGTGGGAGAGATTCGTATAAAGTCCGTCGATCTTATCAGTGAGGGTATGTAAAGTAACAAGCTCAGGAGCGTCCTGAGTTGGATGGTCATCCTTAACTGGTTCATCAGCTACGGGGGTTACACCAATATCATGAACGGGGAGGGAGGGACATGGTGGGTGAATGGTAGGGTGCTTTAGGCGATCATACCTAAAGAGTGGGGCCAGATCAAAACAGTTTTCATTATCAAGCTACGGGACATTATGGACTCGGAAAATGTCATAGATCAAGTGAGGAAAGGTGATGGCATTGGTTAATTTGGCAACATTTATGGAGTCATGAAGGGTGGAGGCGATAGCATCAGTTATATTGACCAGACAGTCAGTCATTAAAAGGTAAATGTGTAAGGCTTATTGTTTGGTGACATAGGCTAGGTGAGTGGATGGAACGATATTGTTGCAAACCAAATGTAGCCAAGGACAAGTGTCGGGCTATAGGTCAGATTGTTTAAGGTGTTGTTGTGTACAGCATGGCCGATGCCATTCTACACCCTCTTGACTGAGGGTGTCAAGAGGGTGCGGACAACATCAATTATTGGATAATTATGTATGAGTTAATCATAATGGCATTAGTGAAAAATAGGAATATCAAAATTGTGACGAATATTGGCAATGGTGAATGCATTTGGTGCCTTAATACCATGGAAGTTAATTTCCATTGTATCATAAAACTGGGCATAGGTATAAAAATGGCAAACGAACTTATCGTTGCCTTGAGTGCGGGGTTTTGAATAGGCCAGTTAGTTGAGAGGCAACAAGTTGCTGAACAAAAGGATTTTCGGGGGAAGCTAAAGGAAAGGGTCTCTCTTTAATGTAAGGCCTAGCATTTACTTTCTCATATAATTCCTCAAAAGTAAAGCTATCGAAGGAATCAGACTCACTAGGAGGGGCAACGGTCTTAACTCGAGGCATTGTCCTGCAAAAAACGCACATCGAAATATAAACTAAGGAAACAAACAAAGCAAACTAAAAATGATAACCTAAGCAACTAGCAAAGGAATATTCAACAAATTCTAGGTAACCTAGACAAAACTAATCTAAAGTTAAAATGGAAAAGAACCTAGTCTACCCTAAACATTACATAAATTAAGAAAAAAAAGAGGAAAAGAAGTATTTACGAAGAATGGAAATCTACACAGATAACTTGCAAATGAGAGAATGAGTTAAGGAGAATAGAGGATGGTCGCAACAAAAAGGAGAACGTGTAATAGAAGAAGAGAGTCGGAAGGGGTTATAAGTGTATTGGTGAGTGAAATGACACAAAAGGATATGGTGAATATGAATGGTTAAGAATAAATAGGGGCATAATGGTAATCTCACAAGTTAAAAATTTTGCATAGATTCGACTTTCACCATGGTGAAGTTAACCCGAAAGACATAAAAAGGAAAATATTGAAGTTTCGCCACAGCGACATAGAGTCCACGCCATAGCGAAATTAACCTGAAAGGAATAGAGAAGAACTAGCGGAAGTTCACTGTGGCAATGTAGAATCCACGCTGCGGCGAAATTAACTCGAAAGTAAAAAAAAAAAGAAATAAGGTCACTTCGCCGCAGCAGCGTGGACTCTATACCGCGGAAAAATTAACCCGAGAGTAACATAAAGAAATACTGGGAACTTCCATATCACCACAGCAAAATTAACCTGAAAGTAACAAAATGGAATTACTGGGGACTTCGCCACGGCGAAAGGATGAGTTTGTCGCAGCGAAATTAAGCTGAAACTTAACAAGACAAACATAAATGTTTAACAAAGGAATGAGAAACATGACAGAAAAACAAATGACACAAGCTGAGTACTTAGTAAACCTTTAAGTGCATATATAAATTCATAAGGTACCAAATAAGCTCATGAAAATAAAGTGCAACACACTTAACCATATCAATTTCCTCAAGTTTGAAGATATATTATACATCAAGCTAACAAGCACAGTAAAAATAAAGCAGGAGATAGAACTAGAAAAGGATCTTATTGAATTTGCAAACTACTAATAAAAATAAAACTAAGCTAATATTCGTACTGAAATAGTTTCTCCCCCACACTTACTCAACAAACTAATGCACCTGAAAGTTTTATAATCAATCATAGAGCAAGAGTAAGTAAATAAGTGAAGGAAAGAAACAATTTGAGAATTACGGAGGTTGTTGGTTCTCATGGTAGAGCTTCAATAAATGGCCATTCACCTTAAGTTTGGCTCTAGTCTCTTCAAGTAAAAGCTCTACCATACCAAAATTGTGCACCTTGGTGACTGTGTATGGCCCATCCTAGCGAGTGTTCAACTTTCCATACTTAAGAGTGAACCAAGTCTTGAATAACAAAACTTTGTCTCCTTCCTTTAAGTTCTTCCTCTATTCTTCCTCTAGAGAAATTTATCATGCATTATCTTTATTTTCTCCTTATAGAGGCAAGAATTCTCGTACACCTCTAGCCTCAACTCCTCTAATTTTTGCAACTACAGCTTCCTCTCCATACCAAAAGATTCCAAGTCCATGTTGCACCATTTGACTACCCAATATGCTTTATGCTCAAACTCCACCGGCAAATGGCAAGCTTTGGCATAGATTAAATAGTAGGGAGACATGCCTATTGGTGACTTGTAGGCAGTCTGATAGGCCCATTATGCTTCTTCTAAAATGCAAGCTTCAGTCTTTCTTTGATGGCTTAACTATCTTCTCTAAAATATGCTTCACCTCTCTATTCAATATTTCATCTCGACCATTGGTTTGGGGTGGTATGCAGTGGAGACTTTGTGAGTATCAACAAATTTAGAAAATAGGTTATCAACTACCCTATTACAAAAATGTGTTCCTCTATCACTCACCACATGTAACGCCGAACTCTTTAAGCCCTTTTGTATTAGTCTGTACTTGGAGATGCTACTATATATTGATATATACATGGTTGTATATGAGTTCACAGATTTATTTAAGTCCTATGGATATATATGTAATGATTTATAATGTTATATGCCCTAACATAAACTTAGAGTTCTTCGATATGCGAAATCTTAGAGATTTCCGACATATAAGCTTCTAAGTGTGTAAAATCGAGTCCATAGGATGAATATGACTGTGGTGGTTAAATTAAATGTATTCTAATGCCTTATAGGTGATTAGATAAGATTTATAGACCTATTGGACACTTAGAAAGCTTAATTGGAAAAGTTGATGTACATAAGGGCTTATTTGCAAATTGTCAGAAGTGAAAGGACTTAAACGTAATTTTTCAATTCTTGGAGGACAAATATGTAATTTCATGAAATTAAGGGGCTTAATTATTATTTCCAAGAGTCCAAGGACTAAAATAAAAATAAAAGTTTTGAAGATTTCTAAACTTTGGGCTTAATTGCAAATTTAGGAAAGTTTATAGGGTATAATGGTAATTTCACATAACTAAGGGCAATGAGGCAAAATTATCATGCTTGGTCAAAGAAGAGTCAAATTCTGTGTGTGGCCGTGCAAACCCTTCATTTGGCATTAAAACAAGTTTTTTTGTAGTTAAAAGAGAGGAGAAAGAAGGAGAAAAGAGGAAAGAGAGGAAGTTTTGTCCATCACCAAAATTCACTCTTCTTTTTTATTCTTCAACCTCAACCAAGGTGTTCTAAGCTAATTTGGGGTCAAGGAACTCAAATCCATCATTAGATTTGAGAAATTCTCAAAGGATTTGAAGATATCACTAAAGGAAGGTTTAGGTAAATTTTGTCTCATCTCTCTCTACATTATGATTTTGAGTTTGGTATTAAGATATGTTGTTCTCCATGCTTGATTATGCATGAAACATGGTTTAGATGAATGAAATATGTCATAGAGAGGGTTCTTTAAGTCAAAACTGAAATTGTCCCCTTTAGGTGAAAGTTTGTGAATTTTTTAATATCTTTTGGAATTGATGGTCTAAATGAATTCTATGATGTTAATTATACATGTATGATGTGAATTGATGATAAAGAATGAAGAAGATGTGAGTTGGTTAGGTTTAGGTCAAAATGATGGAGAAGAGGTGGATTAATGTAATGAGTTGTACAATTGATAAAATGAAGCTTAAATGAAGGAAATTGGTTGGAATGGAGTGGTGGAATGTGTCATTGATTGGAAGTGTTACTATATGACATGATAGGAGCAAGAATTATTATGATAAAGTCTTGAAAATGTGACTTGAAAATCATGCATATTAGGTGTTTGATAAAATGCCTAAGTGATTTTGATTTAGGATTTAAGGCTTTATAATGGTATTCATTGGAAAACACTTTTATGTTTACATAGAGTGAAATTGAAATGTTTCTTAGATTGAAAAGTAAAGCCTAATATGCTTGGATAAAGATGTGTTTAATTATGTTTGAAAATGAGAAAGTATAGGATTAAAGGCACTAAAATGCCTTAGAAATACAAAAGAAAAGTTAATGTGACTAGTAAGGAAGTAAACCTGTGAGAAGTTTAATGTTCAAACTCTATAGCTTATAGGGAGTGATATTGTGTTTTATACACCTATGTGAGGGTGTATAAATAGGAAATTTATGTTTATGTAGTAATTTCGTTGTCCTTTTTATGTATAAAGGCTCAGGAGCAGTAAATTAAGGAGCCCATGCTCAGGATTGATGAAGCTAAGAGAGTGTATATCTTCTTTTGAGGTGAGTTGGGGAGCCATATTTCTCATATGGGATTAGATCACTCTAAGACATGTATGATGACTTGTATGTGAATTTTAGACCTAGGCAATGCCTAGTAGAATTTAATCTCCAATAGATGCTAGTATATTTGTGTATTTAATAAACAATATTGTTTTAAATAACTCTTTGCTATTAGAGTGCAACTAATGTTTTTATTTCGTATTTTGGGAAATGACATTGTTTTCAACAAACCTGCACTCGAAGTGTAAAAGAATAATGTTTTATTTTCTGAAACTATGTTTTTTAACAACTTTGCACTTAGAGTGCAAAAGATGACTTTTATGGCATCAAATAATGTTTTCGAACTTACTTATGCATAAATGAGCCATCTATGCTACGTGTATGTTTTCTCTTTTGGCTTAGAGCCACAGCAAGGTTTCATTTTATCGGTTGGATCGATAAATAAAGGCATGATGCCTTACTTGATTTTTTATACTTAAATGTTGTATATGATTTTTATGATTGTTGAGGAAACGATTGGCCAATCATGTGCTGGGCATAACTGATTAAGCGACCCTCGTATCCTTGTCGCTGGTATCTGAAAGTATAATCGCCATATCGACACTTTTCTACGGGACTCGCGGGTGATTCCACACCTAGGGTTTGGACACCGATGAGGTGATCACCTAGGGTCATGATGCTCTTGTCGACTGTATTCCGGCTCACCACGGATGAAAGTCGAGCCAACACTGAGTATCGGTGGTTATGCACATTAGTTTGGCCGACTAATTGTGTCGCATATGATTGTTTTAGCTTATCCTGATATTGGCTTTCCTATCGAGATTTAATTGATACATATGATATTTTTATGCTTTTGTGTACTGGAACTAGGACTTATGTTCACCGAATGTGTTGGATCCCGTATTCGGAACCCAACTACTGCTACATAAACCCTCAATACGCACAACCCATCTCCAACTCAAAGGCCACAATGCAATCTTAAGAATTCTAACCATTTCAATCCATACAACAATACCAACTCATCTTTTTTTTTTCTCTGCTTTTCCAATCTTACAATCATACATTATCTTATACATTACATTTGAACTTCAAATATTAAAGGATATATAGATATATAAAGTACATTTGGAACCTCAAAACCTTATGATTTACATGACAATAAATTAATACAACTCATCAAAGGGCATTTAGTCCGATTACAACTAATTTAACAAAAACAAACGAATAGAGAATAAACTAATGCCTTTCTTTTACAACATAACTTCAAAAGCAAGATGCATCGAATTTGTTTCAATCTCGATGCGAACTCGATTCTTGTTCAAAACCCGAGGAGGAGATAAGGGGTGAGCACGGCGGCTCGTGGGTAAAAATTTAATAAAAGAGAAATAAGCACGCGAAATTGTCTTAAACAATTAGTTTCAAAACTATTTTGTCAAAATCATTTTCCAATAAGACAAAACATTTCGAATAAATCATTTTCAAGATAATAATTACAATTATCATCTTCCGATAAAACACACCAGCCACAAAGTTAACACTTATAACACAAAACACATATTCACAAAACCAATGGATTTACAACGCCTACAAAGCACATAACAAAATGGAATATTGACAAAGTCAACAAATATCACGTAATGGCACAAAATCACATATCAAATGGTTTGAGTGATCCTAACGAGCGTACTACACATGTTCGATAAGCGACCATGTGTAGTGGAACAGAGGGAGTCCGATTCGAGCTCCTATGCCACTAATAGCAAAGCGGTAGGAAGCTATGACAAGTCTTGCTTGCTAATCAGAGGGATCACTACAAACCCACATATTCATGTATTTGCACATTATTCACACATACTTGCCTAACATGGCATCAAAATCTCATAATTCACTTTTTTTTCCATTCGCAATTTCTTTGACAATTGATTATGCATTTCATTGCACATAATAATACAAAGCACTTAATACAAGTTCATATCATTGCAATTAATAATGTAACCCAACACTTTACAAGTCATCGGAAAACACGTATTAGCATTTATTTCACAACAATTCCGTAACTCACATCTCAAATATTAAATAATTACCCACCTCTTATCCTTTGGCTTGCAATTGGTCAAATTGATCTTCCTCAACCTCCAATTCTTTTTATGAAAAAGTTATGAACGTTTGAAAATTCTGATTTACTATTCTTTTGGTAAGATTTCACTATTCATATGGTCATTAGCTTAAACAAGGTTTTAATTCTTTCAATGATTGAAGTGAGCTATGAAATTGTTTTGCTTAAGATTGAGGTTTATAGAATAAAGTGAAAAGGAATGAGAACAAATTAGTATGACAATGAATTTTAAGATGAATAAGATGAAAAAAAAAATTATCAGGATTTTTCGGATTAGTCGAGGTTTTCTAAGGAATCATGTATGCGTACGAGGAAATCTGTATGATTAGTTGGGTTCCGAAAACGGGATCCAACAGAATGAGTGAGTTAATAGGCTGGGCTTATATGGCTCCTAACCAGTATACATTAAGTCATAGGCTAGGCCTATATGTTTTATATGCATGATATATTCACTTCATAGGTTATCAACACAGTCTTGGTATGAACCAATTCTATCTGTGATATATGTTTTTCCTGCTCACTGAGTACCTAGTGTACTCACCCCCCTCCGCTTTCCAACCATGCAGGCTAATTTAGTGAGCTTGAAACTCTGAGAGGATCGTGTGAATTTTTGATATTTTTGGAGTATTTCCGCATGTGGGTAGTCTCCTATTTTGTACTTTTATTGTCTAGTGGCTCATGAACTATGTTTATATAAATATGCTTTATGATTTTATAAGTTAACTTTTGATTGCCTTGTGTTTTGTAAAAGATTTTATGTATGAAATTTTGATACTGCTGTTAAGATTGCCTTGAATTGAGATTGCCTGGAGTTGAGATTGCCTTGAGTGGACTAGAGAGTCCTGAAGTTATGGTTGGATGTGAATATATAAGGTTGTTTGAAATCGTTTGCAAGCTTTGGGATTTTTTTTAAATTACAATCGTTGTGCTGCCCAATTTTTTCAAAAAAAAATATTCGGTTAGCCTTGTATAGTCAGATTAAGGATACTGTGAAAGTTATTAGCCCGAGTATACGGCGGTTGTCATAGGTCCGATATAGTACTGAGTCGTGACGCCACAACCTTTGGAATCCCAAATCTACAGAAAATGTTAGACTTAAGAAATTTAGACACTATTTGAGCATCATCTTTTCTAGTAGGTACAGCCTCTATCCATTTGGATACATAATCGAAAGCTAAAAGGATATACAGAAAACCAAAAGATAGAGGAAAAGAACCCATGAAATCAATGCCCCAAATATCAAAGATTTCGCAAAATAGTAAAGGTTGTTGAGGCATCTCATGCCTTTTAACTAACCCTTTAAAACGTTGACATTTGTTATATAACTGACTAAAGGTAAAGGAATCTTTAAAAAGGGTAGGCCAATAAAAACAGAATCTAGAATTTTCCTAGATGTTCTCCTTGCACTGAAATGCCCACCACAAACCATTGAATGGCAAGCTGAAATTATAGCATTGAATTCTTTTCTAGGAATGCGTTTTCTGATGACTTAGTCACTGCACATTCACCATAGATGAGGAGCATCCCAAATGTAATGCCCAACTTCGCTCCTTAACTTTTGGGCCTACGACTTCGACATAAGAGGAGGGGTTAGTCCAGTCATGAGATAGTTGATTATATGTGCGTACCAAGGTTTTAAAACTAAAGCACATAAGACTAAATTAGGAAAAGAATTAAGTTTAGAAGAGTCCACTCCCTTTATATCGTCTAGTAGCCTACTCAAGTGATCAGCTACATGATTCGTTACCCCGGTTTGATCCTTTATCTCAATATCAAATTCTTTAAGAAGTAATACCCATCTTATCAATCTAGGCTTTGATTGTGGTTTCTTAAGAAGATATCGAACAACTATATGGTCAGTAAAAATGGTCACATGGGAGTTTAACAAATAAGGCCTAAACCTTTCTAAGGCAAAAACTACTGCAAATAGCTCTTTCTCAGTTGTTGTGTAGTTGATTTGAGTTAGATCCAGTGTTTTCGAGGCATATGGATTGACTCTTGCAAGCTTCTCCTCCTGATATCCCAACATAACTCCTACAGCAAAATTAGAAGCATCACAAGAAAGCTCAAAAGGTAAATTCCAATCAAGAGCAACTAGAATAAGGGGAGAAATGAGTTTGTATTTTAACTCATCAAAAGCATTCCTAAAAAAATCATCGAACTCAAATTTTTCATCTTTTTGTAAAAGCTTGAAAGAGGTTATACAATCTTGCTAAAATCTTTTATGAAACACCTATAAAATCCTGCATGACCTAAAAATGATCTTATATCTTTAATACAAGCAGGATAAAGCAAAGAAGATATAACCTTAATCTTAACTTTATCAACTTCAATCCCTTTGCTAGAAATCAAATGACCTAGCACTATGCCTTTATTGACAATGAAATGACATTTTTCAAAGTTTAAAATCAAATTCTTTTCAATGCACCTTTTTAAAAAAATTTCAAGACTAGCTAGGCAATTATTAAAAGAACTACCATAAACTGTTAAATCGTTTATAAAGACTTCCATACATTCCTTTAAAAATTCACAGAAAACTGCCATCATATAACACTAGAAGGTCCCTGAAGCATTATATAAACCAAAAGGCATCCTCCGATATGCAAAGGTACCAAAGGGACATGTAAAAGTGGTTCTATCTTGGTCCTCTAGTGCAATAGGTACTTGAAAGTACCCAGAGAAACCATCTAGAAAATAATAATGTGATTTGCCTATAAGCCTTTCAAGCATCTGGTCAATAAAAGGAAGAGGGAAATGATCTTTTCATGTGGCATCATTCAATCGTCTATAATCTATGCACACACGCCAGGAATTCTGCTCTCTTGTAGGAATAAGCTCATCCCTATCATTTTTTATCACAGTTATCCCACTCTTTTTTGACACTAGATGTATCGGACTAACCCACTCACTATCAGATATAGGATAGATGATCTTAGCACTCAAAAGTTTTGTGATTTCTTTCTTAACCATATCTAGGATAAGTGGGTTTCGTCTCTTTTGGGGCTGCCGCACATATTTTGAACCCTCACTCAATAAGATCCTATGTGTGCAAATAGCTGGGATAATCCCAGTTATGTTCGTTAAAGTCCACCCTATAGCCCTCTTATGTTGTTTCAAAACAGCAAGGAGACTCTCTTCCTCTTTGTTAGACAAGACATTAGCAATTATAACAGGTAATCACTCATTAGACTCAAGAAAAACATACTTTAAAGTAGGAGGTAGGGGTTTCAATTCAATCATAGGAGGTTGCACAACAGAAGGGATCAATTTATGAAGTTCAAGAGAGAAAAGATTACTCTCCTTTCCTTCAACCAATAATAACTCAATTTCCATGCGATTGGCTTTACAATCTCCATATACTCCAAGTGTTAAACTACCTAGGGCAAATCCTTCTACATACCTTCAATTAGACACTTTAGTTGAGGTGAAATAACTTCATCGATTTCCTCATTAGTTTCAGTCTCCATGATGCCAAAATCACCTAACATATTAATAGAAAACTTTTCCCAAAGGGGGTCATCACTGACAATAAAAGACGTTAAGTTCACATGTGAGTCAAAAAAATCAAATGAATGCAATTTAGAGCTAAAGGAATACTCTTGAAATTCAAAGTTAGAGCAAGCATCATCAATAGCAATATCAATCGTATTCACACCCAAAAGTGAGTAATCTTCATAAGGATGTTTCATTGCTTCATACATATTAAAACAAACCTTATTATAACCTACTTACATTGAGATGGTTCCTTCTTTCATGCTAATCATGGTGTTAGTAGTCCTTAAGAAAGGTCTACCAAGAATCAGTGTGGTATCATGAACAAGTTCGGAAGACATATCAAACACATAAAAATCAACAAGAAAGACTAAATCCTTAACCTGGACCAAAATATCCTCTATAATGCCCTCAGGATACCTAATAGACCTATCAGCCAACTGAAGTACTACAGTAGTAGAGAGTCTTAACCCACAATCAAGTGTACACGGATTTAGGCATGACATTAATGGCTACCCCTAGATCTAACAAAGCTCCCCTATATTAATTTTTCCTATAGTGCAAGGGATAGTGAAGGATCCAGGGTCTTGGCATTTTACCAGAATTTGAGGTTTAAATAAGGCAGACACATTTAAGCTTAATTGAACTCTTTCGTTTGGCCTAAACTTCCTCTTATGGGTACACAGGTCGTTAAGGTATTTGGCATAAGCAGGAACCCGTTTCACAAGATCAAGCAAAGGAATATTGACTTCTACTTTACTAAACAAATCAATGAAATCTTTCTCAGGCTTAGTTTCAGTTATTCTTTTACTCATCAAATATGAACTAGGAAAAGGAAGGTCTTTAACATTTACCTCCTTACCAGTGGCTTTACTTGCTCCATTTTTGTTTGACTCAACATGTTCCCTTGCTGTTGCTTATTCATAGCTGCTCTTTAAATTTGTCTCTTTGAAAGTGCATTCCTTTTCAACCAACAATGCTTTCTCTTTAGAGCTTTCATATTTCCTTACCCTAGCAGATGTGGAAGACAACTCATTTCCTACAATCTTCTCATTATCTACTTCCTCATCCTTGTCACTGAACCTCACTTTCTTCCCACTATGAAGATTGATGGCATTTAAACCCTTAGGTTTATAACAGTGTTTGAGGGGATAGTGCCACTACTCCTAGTTATTAGACAGCTAAGTGATATAAGAGTTGATGTTGTTAGTTTTTGTCTCCTATTACTCCATTCTTTTCTCTAGGGCATTGAATCTGGAAACATTTTTAGAAGAATCTTGTTGAATGAGAGAAACTAGTGAATTGAGCTAGTTTTCAATAGAAGTCCTCTCCTCCTTCATTAATGCCAACATATTATGCAAGAGTTGATTTGTGTCTTCCTTTTGTGGAATGGTCAAAGCTTGTTGTTGGTTTTAGAACTAGTTAGTAGATGGATCGGCCCCTCTACCTCGTTGAAATCTATTTAGAGGTCTGCTTTCTTCATTTCTCTAACTGAGTCTAGGATTTGATTTCCATCCCTCATTATATGTATTAAAATAGGGGTCTCATTTCTGATTGAGCCTACCTTGATAGACAACAGATACTTCTTCATAATGACTGGGACAAACACTAGAAATATGCATCTCAGAACCACAAGTTTCACAATTAGGTGCAATAAGATCCATAGGAGTTAGTGGTCGATGCACACTCATATTTTTCAACTCTACAGTAATGAGGGATAGTTGAGAACTCATTTTACTCTCCAAAGAGTTAACCTTAGACTCGAGACTTTCCATTCTTTTAGATTGAACTGATGAAGATCCCACTTCATGTATCCCTCTAGTGTCCCTAGCACTGTACTGCTGGTGATTTAAAGTCATTTTCTTAATTAGTTCCCAAGCTTCCTCAACAGTAAGTTCAATCAGAGAACCTCTTGAGGCTACATCCAACATACCTTTTTCTTGACTCTTCAACTCATCATAAATGTAACACCCCATATTAGGGGTTAGAATATTAAGAAAATTCAGGACATTTTATACTTTGCATATTTGAATATTTGTGCATTTCTGGACTCATTCAATTATTGTGCATGCATTCATGACATTTTTCGGGTACAATTGAGTTGTTATTGTGATTAAATTATGTTTTGGTCATTTTGGAGTATTTCGGGTATTTTGGAATTTGTGGTGAATTTTAGAAAAATATTAAAAGTTGGACCCAATCCTAGTGTGACATATAGGCTGATTAAAGATTGACATGTGGCATCATTCATTGTGTGACAAATGACTCACATGTAGGGAGACATGTGGCAAGATCTCCTTAACCCACATAGTCATCTTGTTTTGTAAGGAAAACATTTCTGCAGCTCATTCTCGGTGAAGAAAAATGCATGCATCAACTCCAAACAAAAACTCTCTTTGCTTATACATCATTGACCAGTCCATATATATTGTTTAACACTAGTTATTTCTGTTTGCTCCTTTCACCGAAAGCTTAATCTACTCTTACTATTGGAGTGGTTACTGGAAACAAGTAAGTGATGAAAAACCATGAGAATGTTCTATTTTTAGGTGTTGTATTTGATCTTGCATTTGAGATGTTTTAAAGTTAAGGGAAAAGAATAAAATTATAATATGAAATTAGGTTGTTGTTGGATATTAATAGACACGCAGAAACATTTATGCAGAAAATTGGTGAACAGTCGACTTCCGTGAGTGTGTTTTGAATGTTCATATTTTAATCTTGAATCTTATGTTATTATTAGAGTAAGTGGACTTGGAATGGGAGTAGAAATGTAGAAAATATAAGTTAGTAATAGGGTATAAGAAGTGGAAAAATGCATCAGATGAATGTAAGATAAAAAAAAATGAAAACATGCAGATGGGTATGGCATTTGCTTGAACAGTATTATGCGTTTTTGGATGATTACATGGAATCTTGATTTTTGATTTGTTTGAGTTGTGATGATCTGAAATGGAAGTGAAAGAATTGGTTTTATTGTGTTATGTGTTCATTGAATAAGAGGGAAGTGAGAAAATCTGGGATAAGAATGGAAGATAGGAAGAAGATGATCAGTGAAGATCGTCGCGGCCAATTCTTTAGCTCGCTGCGGCAAACTTTTATAAGTTCACCGCGGCGAAGTTTCCTGACAACTTACATATACTTTGTTATTTTAGACATAAATTTCTGTGTAGTTATCCGAATGGAGTGATTTTTGATTTGGAGTAAACTAGAGACATGAGGATAAAAATTGTATGCAGAGATTAAAATCTAATTCTGTCTCTAAAAATTTCATAATATGATTGGAAGTTGAGATAAGAATTCTGTTGAATCTCAAGAACAACCTGAAATGTTTTGAGTATAACTTTCAGTATACTAAACCAAATTGGACGAACTTGGTATCATTGGAAACCTAAGACAAAGAGGGAAAACTTTATAGAAGGAAGTGTTACCTAATTACCTCAACTACATGATGAGAATAATAGAGAAATGTGGACCTGAAAGTTGAGTGTAAAATAAATCTAGATTGAGGAATTGAGTTTGGTTTCATATGATTGATAATGTGATAAGATTAAGGATAAGAAACCCAGATTTTTTTCATGAACATGCATCATACATATTCAGTATTCATGAGTGTGCATAATTGAATTCATAATTGTGCATAATAGTAATATATGACTGTATTGAATGCTATAGAGGAAAGCATCGAGCAATCGATTCCAGATATTACCGGGACTTCGAGCCAATAAACAATAAGGTAGCTTTTGTAAGTAATCTTAGACGGTATTTTGTGTAAGCGATTTAGATGGTAAATTTTGTGGGTAACCTAAAACTGATATTGATGAATGTGTACTGAATTGTGTACTGATTCCGAATAAGTAGGTCCAAGGTACATATTAATGAATGAGAAATTGAAGTATTTTTTTTCATGTGAATATGATTGACTACTTGCTTTGCACATGTAATCTCTGATCTTGTTTTGTTTTAAAACTGTTGAGTACTAGTTGTGGGTAAATAGGCATGCATAGAAGGGTTTGCAGTTGCTTTTGTTGTTGACACCTCGGTGTCTCCTGTATCGACACTTAAGTGTCTCCTGTATTGACACTTCGGTGTCTCCTAATATCGAGACATATGTCTCTCCTGCTGATACCAATCATGGTATCTCTTGTATAAGTCCCGTTACCCCCTCCCGTAAATGGATTTAACAGTATATGATTTTGTATTCTGATTTCTGGTTAACTTTGATATAAGCAAGAAATTGTGTTCTGATTTTGAAGGGTTTATACCTTCTCTTGAAACTCAGTTCTATTTTCTGTTCAATCTATTTGAGATCTCATATAATATGTTGAATTGCTCATTCCGATAAATTGTTAATGCATGCTTCTGATTTATCATGATTGTGTATATTTAGTTGTCAGTTTAGGCATAGATTAGTTATTACTCACTAAGTTATATGCTTAGCACGGTGGATTTGGCCCATGTAGGTTTAAAGAGCAAAACTTAAGGACTGGGACGAGTCAACCGCAGTAGCCAATGAAGTCTGAGTCTTGTGTTGTTAAAATTGTATTTTTGGAGATTGTTTTTGGCTTGTCTTTGATATATATGACTTTCGATTTATTTGAAGGTTTGTAATAACCCTAATTCAGGATGGTTCCAGTTTAAAACAAGTTGTATTTAAGCTCAGTGTTTTAAACATATATGTTTTCTCCGAATTGTTTCTATTTTGGAGTTATTGAGATTGCATGATGAATGTTTCGTATGTTTTGGTTTTGTTCTGATTTTGTATGCATGTATGTTATGATGTCTGCGTGGCATCCTCGTATCCTCCCAGGGGGTATTAGGGAATCACAATAAAAGTATTGCTCCAATTGCTCATCTGGAATTTGATGGTGAGGGCATCTTGACAATAGGTCTTGAAAACGATTCCAATAATCGTGGAGGGACTCATCAAAGTCTAATCTCTTTCCTCGTTGATGAGGTTCTAGAGGCAGGAAAGTACTTCTCCAAGAACACCTTTCTCAAATTTCCCCAACTATGGTAGGCATTCCCCTCATGTCTCAGAAGGCTCATATACTACTCTCTTGCTTTACCCTCCAAGGATAAATGAAAGACTTTCTATAATACTTGATCTAGAGAAGCACCCACTGGTTTCATGCTTTGGCAAATCATCGATAGCGATTGCAAGTTAATGTAGGGATCTTCTCCTTTAAAACCATGAAATTTAGGAAAAGAGTTAATAAGCAATCCCTTAATCTCAAAATTAACATCAAAATTAGGGCAAGCAGCAGTAAAAGGATCATAATTCACATCAGAAGTAGTAGCTTCCCTAATTGTACTCCTTTTAAGGTTTTCATTGTTCTCACCAACTTGCTCATGCTCCCCATAACCTCCATTACCACCATTCCTAGGTTGGTTAGCAATAAGGTCAAGGTTTTGCATATTTTCTGGGTTTTTAGCCATTCTCTCACTTTCTAATGATTCTCTCTCACTACTTTGTAGGTAGACTCTACTGTAGTATTCTCCTCTTCGAAAACTACCTTGCATGTCCCTTCTACTCTCTTTTCTTTCCTAATTTTACTTAGAGTTCTCTCAATTTCAGGGTTAAAGGGTAAGAGTTTGGTTTTTCTGGGCATGCAAGGGAGAAAAAAATTCAAAAGAGGATAAAAGTGAGCAAAATTGACTTGCAAGTACACAAAGTCAAATAAAAAGATGAAATGTGAAGACTACAAGTGTATAGGTGCGTAGTATGAATGCACAGATCAAAAAGCAAACAAGAGAAATTTTCAAAATTTGACGCTATGCAAAAATGAAAACCTATACTATTGACAAGTAGAAAACTAAACTATCTAGAATGCAATCAAAAAGGCTCCTAACTCCACTTAGCAGCAAAATGACAGAAGTTAACCTAGAGAACCAATTTCTTGGTTCCCCAACAACGGCGCATTTGATTAAAACCTTTCTAGAAGTTAAGCCCTTATAGGTTTAATCAAAAATATTCCAAGGATTGCACTATAGGGTACAACCTCGGGTCATTCTCTTAATTGGAACCTAAGTGAATGGACCTAAGTTAACCTATATGTCATGAAATGCAAGCTAATTGTGTAAAAACAAGTTTGGTTTTTAAAGTCATTAACTCAACTAAATTGAATTGCAAAATGTATTTTTTATTTTAGGGAATCAAAAAATTGGAAAGGTAAAAACAAGTGATTAACAGTGATAAAGTCCTCTTTAAAATGGGCTCTAGCTATCATAGTTCGATATTGATTTTTTTTTTATGGGAGTAGAAATCACTAACTTTCAAATTGCTAAACCTTAAAGAACTCTTTAAGTCCATAATCTTAATCTATGGGACTCCATTTCTTAAGATCCTATTAAATGCTCTTAGTGTGTGTAGTGGGATAAATCCATGCAACCAGTCAATTGAAATCTAGAATTAACTCAATATCAAACATGACCATGCTAGATAGGAGAGAATCAAAGATTTTTCAAATAGACATATATGAAACTTCATATATTTAAGTGCAAGTTCTACTTAAACAAATCCAAACTACACAATATGAATATCCAAAATTTGTTTACAACTATAATCAAAGGGCCCAACCATACATTACAAATTCTAAACCTAGGAATTTATAAAGTAAGAGTTGAACTATGGATTGAACTACTCCCTCTTAAGTTCATAGAACTCCAACCATCACTACATCTTCAAGAGGAAACAAAACGCCTAGACATGCATAGCTCTCGAAAGCTTCACAACTGAGAAGGAATCAGAGGCACCCATGATGGAAGATTGAAAATGAAAAATAGTGGAAGAAAATTAAGGTTTGATAAGAGAAAGATGATGAAGGATGTTTTGGAGGCTGAGTTTGTGAGATCTTCTATCCTCCCCTCTTACTTGCCAAAACTAAGGTTCCAAGTAGGTATTCAGGCCGGTTTTTAAGAATGGGTAAGTGAGTTTCCAAAAATATCTCGGGTCCAACTGCGGTTTTCGCCACTCCAAAAGAATGAGTTCTTCGTGGCAAACTTTTCTCAAAAGGTTTTACTAGAGTTTTTTTATGACTTCACCGCGGCGATGTCAGATCTTCACCGTGGTGAAATTTTCCCGAAAGATTTTTGATTGAATTTTCTAGTTTACACCACGATGAAAGATGATCCTCACCGCGGTGAACTTGTCTGTTGGTGTTTTTGACTTATGTTCTTGAATTTCTTGGTTTCCACTCTAGGCTTTACTTCTTGAGTGTCTTGCAATAAAAAGCAATAGGTTGCAGTACCAATTGTCCTAAAAATCAACTGAGTGTAATTACTGTCTATTTGTGACAATTTTATCTTCAAACTACATTAATTCAAAACAAACACTCATAAGCTAAATTAAGCACAATATTTGATAATAAGAGCCAAAAAGTATAACAAAAACTATGAAATTGTCACCAAATAATATAGAAAACTTGGGTTCAATCAGCTGGTCAATCCAATGCTAGTAAAGGTCCACATGACATAAAGAAGCCAGAAATATAAGGCCTAGAAAGAAAGACTATGACCATCAGATAACTCCTTGGTTTATCAATTTATGAATCTAATTTGCGATAGTTGCATTAAGTATTCGGTGGTTATATAGTGGAACATCTAATCATGGTGTTTCCACAATGTAATGGTTCATATCCAGGATAAAGCTAAATAAAGGGAAGGAGGAATTGATAGTTGACATAAATGAAGAAGTGGATGAAATATCTGCAGGGGAATGTATGAGCTAAACCTTGCTACAGGTTTTATTTTGGTTTTTTACATGACACATTTTATATGTGATCTTTGGATCAATTTTGGACATAGAAGGTTGACTGTTTGTATTTAATGCTTCTGTTGTATAGTTGGTTTTTAATGTAAAATATAATGGTATAACTTTTTTATCATATGGTTTGTATAGAATGTGTCTTATCCCAAATTAGATATATGCTTCTTCATATCTTACTAAATAACTCATGAAATGAAGGACCCTGATGAATGAAAAGTCATACATGGTGTGGCATAAAAGTTTAAGTCATATTTCCAGAGCTAGGGTTGAGAGATTGGTTAAGGAAATCATTCTCTCAATTCTAGATTATGATGATCCGGGAATATGTGTTGATTATTACAGGGGTAAGTTGACTAATAAGGAAGAAAGTTCAACTCGTGTTTCTAACTTGTTGAGTCTAATATAAACAAATATCATAAGACCTTATACAGTTGCATTGTGTAACTCCAAATGTATTCTAACATTTTTTGATGATTATTCCTATTATAGTTATATGTTTTTGCTTAAAGATTGAAGGTTAAGAACTAATTGAGAAAATCCATTCAGAGTGTTAGATCTGACCGTAGAGGAGAATATCATGGCAAACATGGTGTTTCAGGATTTGAAAAGGTCCGTTTCTCCGATATATGGAATCAGTTGGAATAGCGACTTAGTTCACTATGCCGAGTAGTCTTAAGCAAAATGGTATGTTGCTGAAAGGCATAATCACACCCTAAAGGACTTGAAGAAGTCAATGCAGAATAGGACTAATCTACCTGATTATCTAAAAGTGTAAAAAAATAGCCTTACACACATTCGTGTATGAGGCTGCCCTATAGAGGCAGTATAATCCTTATAAAGAAAAATTATATGCTCATTCTATTCATGTCTATTTAGTAAGATATCCTGACCACTTTAAAGCTACAGATCTTACTGTAGAGGAGGGACTAGAATAGTGGAATCATAAACAACTAAGTTTTTGGAATACGATGTTTATGATGATGGTGGGCCCTTTGACCTTCAAATGATAGTAGGGTAGATACTACAATTATTATGTACCCGCCACTCATACAGTGATCCGGTGGATTTAGGTCTTTGTGTTGTGCCTGTACAGGAATAGGAATCCATATATGTACACATGGTGGTCCCTGGGGGTACAAGATCTAATGTAGTTCTGTAGATCCACTAGAGTGAGATGACCTACTATCCTATTTGATTACATAGTCCATCAAGTAAATAAGACTATGATATTAGACATGTTATGAATCCAATTACTTATACAAAAATGGTTTTTAGACCCAATGTGGATTTATGGTGGGATGCGATCACTGATGTGATGCAAGCCATTAAGCATAGTAATCTCTAGGAGTTAGTTGATTTACAACAGAACTGCAAACCGTTAGTAGTAAATGAAGTTTTAAGACCTAAAGGATTTCAGGATAAAGTTTAGCGGTTTATGGGTTCGCTACGTTGCCTGGTGGTTCACTCAGGAAGAAAGGTTGACTTTAAAGTTACATTCTCTCTCATATTCTTATAGAATACATTTTAAGTAATTATGACAATTGTAGCTCAAAATGAAATATAGTTACATCAGATGGCTATCAAAACCACTTTCCTAAATAAAGACCTTTATGAAGAGGCCTATATGGTACAACCTAAAGGATTTTAGGATACAGATGGAATTGACATGGTTTGCATGTTATGCAGATCAATATATGATTTACATCAAACCTCTTGAAAGTGATACATTACATTTGATAAGGTTTGACCTTTTTTGGATTTATGGACAATAAAGTTAAAAAGATGTTTGTATTATGAGGTCAGGGGGAACAAAGTTATCTTCTTATTATTACATGTGGATGATATATTGTTCACGTCAAATTACTGGACCATATTGTATAAGGATAAACAATGTTTGGTCGAGAACTTTAACATAAAGGGCTTTGACGTAACATCTTTTGTCCTAGGTATTCAAATTCACCAGGACAAACTTAACACTAATCATACCTCTCGCAAAGTTCATACATTGAGTATATGTTACAAAGGTTTAATACGATTAATTGTAAACCTGTCGTAGAACCTATCTCTCATAGTGAGAGATAATCTTTGGCACAGTATCCAGAGAATAAAGTAAAGAGAGAAGTTATGAGGAATGTTCCACATTCTAGTACGGTTGATAGCCTGATGTATGCTCAGTTATGTGCTAGGTAGGACATTGCATTACTGTTTAATTGTTTGGTCAGTATCTGGTTAACCTAAGTGTAGACTATTTAAATGCAATCAAGCAAGTGTTGAGATAATTAAAAGGAATCAAGGATTATATGTTGACATATAATAAAGTCAACATACTAAACCTCGTAGTGAATTCAAATTCAAATTTAGATGTGTTTAGATGATCGAAAGTCCACTTATGGTTACAATTTCTTTTAAGTTAGTAAATGGTACAATGTCGTGGAAGAGTGTCAAGTAGACACGGGTGATTTCCTCAACCATGTAGGCAAAGTGTATGTCATGGGGTTGCTTCACAAACAGTTTAAATCAAAATTTTGACTTCTAAGTTGTCTGTGGTTGATTCAGTGGCTAGACCCATTCGGGTGTACTGTGATAATCTTGTTGTTATGTTGTTTAGTAACAACATTGAATATCATAGGGTCTTAACATTTTGATGTTAATTATTTGACCATAAAACAGTTCATACAAAAAGGTGACATTAAGGTTTAGAACATTTAAGGACTTAGGAACTATAAATCAATTCTTTAACTAAAGGACTTTGCCCACTTGTGTTTAGAA
Organism: Erythroxylum novogranatense; assembly: GCA_029891385.1. Taxonomy (NCBI): domain Eukaryota; kingdom Viridiplantae; phylum Streptophyta; class Magnoliopsida; order Malpighiales; family Erythroxylaceae; genus Erythroxylum; species Erythroxylum novogranatense. Next base: position 42,391,074 of record CM057224.1, on the reverse strand, counting down.
GACAAGTATACAATATGGGTGTTTTGAAGTCCTTAGACACTGTTAGTTAGGGGATCGTGATGTTTGCTCTATATATATTTGTACATTTTGATGTGTTATGAAGGTATGATGGTTTATTAATAAAGATGATCATTATTTATCCTCAGTAATACGTGTTATCATACATTGTTATAATACGTATGAAAGTCTTAAGATTTGTGTCAATCTTAAGCATTTAAAGGTCATTAGACATATATACAGATCGACTTAGAGCCTATATCATTTAAACACATACAATTTTATATGAATATCCATAAAGTTTGACATGACATAAGAGGATATAAGTTTTAATCTCATAAAGGATCTCTAATGCAGCTTAGCATTTAGTTAGAGAACATAAAGGTTTTTTCTAATGTTGGTTAGCATTTGGTAAGAGGAAACAAGTTTTATCTAATGTTATTTAGCATTTGGTGAGAGAAAACAGGATTTCTCTAATGCAGTTTAACATAAAGTTAGAGAAATAGAGACCTACAAACAAAGATGATATAATTTAGATCTTACAGGTATCATCCTAGTTTGCCATATTCCATTTTCCCATTCATATTAGTGAGGTATTAGGTCCGTGATTGTATTGGCTTTGTGTCGCACAGGACACATACATTTGATACCTTTTAGTATCGAAAGCCTTACAAGACGGAATGATAGACTATCATTATCTTTGGATCAAATGTTTTGTTTTTAAACTTAGTCAACTAATACAGTAGCATAACTTAATTGAGTTTTTAAACTATTTTAAAACTTGAATCAATATTGTAATTAAGTATTGTCTAAGCAGAAGAATGTTGGACATTTTTTACTTTTCCCATAAAGTTGGACAACATTTAATTGCTTTTTTTGGGTTTTCAAATAACTTATTAGTTCAGTTACGTAATTTGATCCGGATAAAGATAATAAGGTGGCTCAATAAATGATGTAAATCAATGGGTCAAAGTCCAAGTGAAAAATGGATTTTAATTAGTGTGGACTAGACCCATATCGAGCCTATGATGGGAAAGTCCGATATAGAAGTTATATATAAAGGTTAAGGCCTCCTGTAATTACTCATATTACTTGTAAGTATAAGGATTATCTGACTTATTAAGAGAACTTACATTTTGAGAAAACTATACAAAGATGTTGACCATGTTCCGATGAACAATTCTCGTGAAGACGACAGTGGATTCACACTCGTTTCGGCTTTAAAAAGCTTGTTTGAAGTTATGGAACCAAAATTAGGTATTTCCCACATTCTTTTTTTGTTGCCATTTCACGTTCTATCCGAGATATGCAACTAAGGTATCGTTACATGTTACATATATTTCTTTAACAGCGTTACAAGGGAAACAAATTTCTCTCTTCATATGGTTGAGCAGGTGCTCTGGTACTAGCTTATATGGTTTGGATTGGGAATTCTGTAGCTGTTGCAGCTTCTATTGGCTTGTATCAAATTAAAATTGAAAAACTGAGGGGGTAGTAGTTTTGTAAACTTTCCAATTTTTATCATGGATATCTCTAGCATAAACGAAAAATAATCAATCAAAACGAAATAATAAAAAGCACCAAAAATTTGATAATGTTAGCGATCTAGAAGGGGGGGTTGAATAGATCTTAAAACTCTTTGATAATTTCTACAAGAAAATCAGAAGTTAAAACACACAAAAACAATTTTGATAAACTTAATTGAAAAGTGTAAGGAAGAAGATCAAACACTGCTTTTATAGAGGTTCTGCTAAGACCTCGTCCTCTACCTAAGCTCCCACTTAGGATTTTGCCAATCACTTTATTGCACACTTTGTAGTTGAGTGTGAACTTTTACAATCCCGCTTAATTTCCTACTCAAGCTACCTTTACACTCGATTTGTCTTCCCAAGCACAAATCCTACCGACACCGCTGATTTTCGCTCAAGCAACCTTTACACTCGATTTGTCTTACGGCACAAATCCTACCTCACGTGACTTTTTCACTCGTCACTTAAATTGTAATAAAACAATACAAAGAATGAAGAACAAATGCTCAAAACAATTTGTAACAATATATGAGCAATAATGAGCAATTTGAAGCAATATGAGAGTATCTGAGATTATGGCACTTCTCTATATTCTTCATCAATCATCCACCCTTTATATAAGAAGAAATATAGTTGTTGGGAACTCATATAGCCGTTGCTTGATTGTTATAGCCGTTGCTTAATTCTCTCCCTTCCATTTTTGGCTAATTGGACCGTTGGAGTTGATCTGCTACATACATAAGTCGACTTGTCGAATTCATAAGTCGACTTGTTTCAACCATTTACAAAAAATTCATCTCCGCTCTCCAATAAGTCGACTTGTTATATATAAGTCGACTTGTTTATCTCGATAAGTCGACTTGTTTCCTATAAGTCGACTTGTTTACCTCGATAAGTCGACTTGTTTCCTATAAGTCGACTTGCTTAGCCATCTATGATAACATCCGACCAAATTCTCTACAAACCTCATGTTTTATGTCATTTTCACTTAGAGGACAACTCCCATCTGATTCTTCAATGATTTGTCACTAACTCATCTTGATTTGCACAATTCTTTTGTTGAATATCAATCCAAAATACTGAAACAATTTCTTAAACAATTCTATACATTTTATTATTATCAAAACATAAGTGGAATTAATTTGTCAACCACCATTGGTCCAACAATCTCCCCCTTTTTGATAATGACAAAATACTTAGAAATTGTTTAAGAAATGAAAACAAAGAAACATTGATCAAGGTTTTTATACCTTGTCATTTTGGTTAGAAGTCTCCCTCAATCATATAAATCATAACCTTGAAAAATCAATTAAAATTTTAGCAAACTCCTCTTAATCAAGTAACAAAAGGAAATCCAATTTCTCATTTTCTCCCCTTTTGTCATAATCAAAATAACTAATACAAATCAACAATCGATGAAATATCGCAATCACATTAAATAGAGAAACAAGTCATCAAACACAAATAGTCTCGAATCAAACACACTCCCCCTCAATCGAATGACGGTGACTAAAAGATACCAATTATCAATTTTCAATATTACTCCCCCTTTTTGTCATAATTAAAAACCAATATGAAAAATTGAAAAATAGTCGCAATGCAGTCCATAAACAAACAAAACAACAAACACAAATAAAGGCAATTGTCATAACATAACAGTCATAAGAAGTACCACACACTTGAAACAACATAAGAATCCGTGTAGACATAAGTCAATTTGTTTACCAGACTTGTCACCAATTGGTCGACTTAGACACCCATTAGTCGATTTTGTTGTTGTCTCCACTCATATGCCTTGAACTTCAACTATCAGTGTACCATGTGCTTGGTGGATTTTCATTCCTTGCTTGTACCTACAACTACAACATCCTTTCTTTTCATTGGTACCCAAGCCATCTTGGGTCCATTTTGGTTAGTCAGGTAAATCACATTAGAAGGTATATTCCCTTTTTCTACCCAAATTTTCTTGACCTTAATACATCTCCTAGTGCTTTTGCAAACAAGTTCTATGTGACCATCTTTCAAACATCTAGCACATTTAGCAACTTGTCCATCTTTAGTGAATTTAGAAATCAATGAACAATCTCTATTAAAAGGATCATTTCCCAAACCATGTTTAGAAATAGTATATCTTTGTAAAGACAACAACTCTTCAAATTTTGCATTTCCACCATCAAATTTTCCAACCACATAAGAAAACTCCTTTCTAAGTCTTTCAAGCTCACAAATAAGATTTTCCTTTTCAATAAGACATGCAGAATGATCTTCCTTAGGACAATCTAAATCATCAATCGTCTCATGTAAAGCATTATTTTCAGCAACCAATTCACGTATTTTCTTTCTTAATTTTTTGTTAATCTCAATGGCTTTTTCAAAATCAGTTTGCAAAGCATCAAAAGAATCTCTAAGATCTTGATAGGTTAAAGTTACCTCATCTTCATCATCGCTAGTCAAAGAGTTACTTGCCATGAGAGCTAGGTTGTTCTCATCGTTGCTTTGGTAAGCTTCCTCGTCATCACTTCAAGTTGCTACTAGACTTGTTTTCTTCTTTCCTTTGTCATACCTGTCATTTTTCTGAATAGACGAAGAGCTTTTGCATTCTCTAGCGATGTGACCTCTTTTTCCGCACTTCCAGCATTCTTCATTGTTCCTTTTTTCCTCATAGCCTTTATTTCTCTTTTCCGTGGTGTACCTTTTCCTTTCCTCAATTTCTCTACCACGTAATTCTTTTCTTCTATTTTTGAGAAGTCCTTTGAACTTTCTCAGATTTCGAGCATACATCGCTACTTCATCATCATCTTCTTCTTCATCTATTTCTTCATCACTCTCATAAAAAGAAGAGACGTTAGCTTTTAAAGTAATCGACTTTTGTGGCTTACCTCTTCCCCCTCTCGATTTGAGAATAATCTCATAGTTGATGAGTGATCCCACCAAAGCGTTGAATTCCAGATGGTTGAGATCCTTTGACTCCATAATTGCGGTGAATTGAGAATCCCATTCCTTCGGCAGTGAACGAAGAATCTTCTTCACCTTCTCGCTATCCGTCATATGCTTCCCAAGGTTGCCTAATTCATTTATGATTTCTGCAAAGCGGTCAAGCATTGTGAAATTGACTCACCTTCCTTCATGACGAACATCTCGTAGTTGTGGAGAAGCATGTTGATCTTTGTCTCCGTTTGATTTGTCCTTCATGAGTTACTCAAGTCTCTCCACATTTCCTTGGCGATTGGTGCAAGAATTTACCCGGTTTCTTTCCTCGACCGTTAATGCACAATATATCAGCTTCATAGCTTTGGCGTTGATGTACGCTTGCCTCCAATCGTTATCATCATACTTCAGCTCCGTTTTTAACTCACCATTTTCTTTTAATGGTGGTTGAAGACCGAAGATAATTATCTTCCAATATTCTACTCCCTCGCTAATGATGTGGTACTTCATAGGATTTTTCCAAGAAGAAAAGTTAGTACCATTAAATAAAGGAGGGCGATAATTTGTGTTACCTTCTTCCGCTAGTTTATTGTGTGCCATCCCCGGATACTTCTTCTCTGATACCAATTGTTAGCGATCTAGAAGGGGGGGTTGAATAGATCTTAAAACTCTTTGATAATTTCTACAAGAAAATCAGAAGTTAAAACACACAAAAACAATTTTGATAAACTTAATTGAAAAGTGTAAGGAAGAAGATCAAACACTGCTTTTATAGAGGTTCTGATGCTAAGACCTCGCCCTCTACCTAAGCTCCCACTTAGGATTTTGCCAATCACTTTATTGCACACTTTGTAGTTGAGTGTAAACTTTTACAATCCCGCTTGATTTCCGGCTCAAGCTACCTTTACACTCGATTTATCTTCCCAAGACAAATCCTACCGACACCGCTGATTTTCGCTCAAGCAACCTTTACACTCGATTTGTCTTACTAAGACAAATCCTACCTCACGTGACCTTTTCACTCGTCACTTAAATTGTAATAAAACAATACAAAGAATGAAGAACAAATGCTCAAAACAATTTGTAACAATATAAGAGCAATAATGAGCAATTTGAAGCAATATGAGAGTATCTGAGCTTATGGCACTTCTCTATATTCTTCATCAATCATCCACCCTTTATATAAGAAGAAATATAGTTGTTGGGAACTCATATAGCCGTTGCTTGATTGTTATAGCCGTTGCTTAATTCTCTCCCTTCCATTTTTGGCTAATTGGACCGTTGGAGTTGATCTGCTACATACATAAGTCGACTTGTCGAATTCATAAGTCGACTTGTCGAATTCATAAGTCGACTTGTTTCAACCATTTACGAAAAATTCATCTCCGCTCTCCAATAAGTCGACTTGTTATATATAAGTCGACTTGTTTATCTCGATAAGTCGACTTGTTTCCTATAAGTCGACTTGTTTACCTCGATAAGTCGACTTGTTTAGCCATCTATGATAACATCCGACCAAATTCTCTACAAACCTCATGTTTTATGTCATTTTCACTTAGAGGACAACTCCCATCTGATTCTTCAATGATTTGTCACTAACTCATCTTGATTTGCACAATTCTTTTGTTGAATATCAATCCAAAATACCTGAAACAATTTCTTAAACAATTCTATACATTTTATTATTATCAAAACATAAGTGGAATTAATTTGTCAACCACCATTGGTCCAACAGATAACGCAATTCAGCACACCTTGCCTATGTCTGCGGGACCCTCACCTAGCTTAATACTTGCACGAAAGTACAATAGATTTACCTTAGGCTTTAGTGAGCCAACACCACTCAACCCTTGACACTATCTCTCAATCTCATTTCCTGTGAAAGAATTTCACACTCAATAGTATGACCGCCTCATACTAACCTCAACTGAGGGTTTATCTCAACAATTTATTAATTGAAAAACAATAAATAAAAGACTCAAGTGTCCGAAAAATTGATAGCAAAATTTAAACACACTTGAGATTGAAACAAAACAACTTTCCTATAGGTTTAGCTTCTCCAAAAGAGATCTGAAAGTTGTTCACACACAATCAGTCCAACCGTGAGCCACTACAGAAAGATGACAGTTCAACATGAGCAATCTCCACATGATTAATACAAAACCGTGAATCTCCCACTCAGAAAATACATACTGCACTCTTTAATTGTTATCAATCAAGTAAGGAACACACTACCAAAAAAAACACAACAAACAACCCACGTCTTCAATAATAACCCATCAATCCACATAATGCCCAAGGCACTCACAATGCTTACTCATAAGCACAATCGTGTGTCTCACCAAATCCTTAAACCAAGTAATGCCCACACCTCCTTTTATAAAACCCATGATATATATAAAGACATGAACTCACAACCCATGCAAGGCCACTGCACTCTTGATTGCCAAAAATACCATGCAAGACTATTGCACTTGGCCACAAACACCCACACCTGCTTTTATAACAAATTCCAGGAACCTTCTCTCCTATCCCTCAAAGCCATAATCCCAAAAGCTCCATATGTATAAAGAACACCCAATTAACGCCCACTGTGTATTTCACTTATAGCATGTGCACAACATTGAATCAACAAGTCTGGAAAAATCAACACATCAACCCATAGTGTTTTCAATCCCCGAAGACATGCATGTGCAACTCTTTTTTTAATAACAAAAATAATAAACTTTGCGTCACTCTTCCACCCACAAAAGAGATTCACTTCACCTGTGATAGGAGACATGCACAACACCAACACATTCAAGCAAAGAATTCCACTTCCACCACGCAATAGCAATGTCTCAAATACAAATACACAACAACCGCTTCCTTCTGTTTTCTTCTATTCGAAATATCCATGCAATCCATCCCAATGCAATATCCATATAGCTTTTGAATCAAGTCATTATCCAATTAATATATTACATGTCTAATTAATAAATAATGCCAAAACTAATTATTTAGATATATTACATATATCCTAACAAAAATTATATCAATATGCGTTTAACTTCTCTTGGTTGTGCGGAAGTGAATGCTCATATGAACTACGATAGAATATTGAAGAACTGATTGGAACAAGTGCGGTAGGTTGTGGGTAGTATTTAACTTGAACTAGTACTGACAGGATTGACTTTCATCTCTTTTGATCTGAAATTGTAAACTTTTGTAGGTTTACAATCTTAAACAGCCTCAAGTCAACCTAAATAAAGTTTTGCTTCAAATGTGTCATTTGTCCTCCATAAGACAAAAATATCTAAAAGGTAACGACATTCTGTGAGAGCCTTGTAAAACCAAACATTTCCCATGATCATGGATGATCTATGTATGCATTTTTTTCATGTAAATATCATCTGTGTAAACTCAACACCTAGCGACTGGGTCTCCTCTTTCTAGCAATGAGTATAGTGCCTATTTACACCAAAACATGGTATTTATATCTTAGTGTTGCTAGATTGTGTTGGCAATTTTTTGAATATCTTAAAAAAGATGTTAAGGAACTACCCTGAAAGAAGCTAAAATAGTTACAGTATTGTTATATACATGTCCTATTTTTAAAATGGCGTTAACCTGTTATGAAAAGCAAAAGAAAGAAAGAAGAAGAAGAAAAGTGGTAAAGAGAAATTGGATGGAATTGCTATCCCAATCTTCCCTTGTCTGTGGAAAATTTTGATGGGAAGGAGAAAAACATCGTCAGGTCCAGAAACAATTTGTTGTATCCTCTAAGTGTCCAAATATGAAAGTCTAAATGCTATACTCTCAAATAGGCCATACCTACTGTATCAACATGGTGAATGGTTCATATTTATATTCTCCAAGTCTAAGGATAGGCTCGAAAGCAAAACAAATCGGAATCAAGTAAAGCAGCAAAGAGATGGGTAGGGTGACTTCCTTTTCCTTTTATGCAATTGGGTTAGCTTGAATTTTGTGTTAAACAGGAGTCTAGACATGTCGAGTCCATCTAAATCCACCATATGTTGTTTAAACTTTTCATTAGCAAATTCACAAGTAATGTTCTTTAATCACTGAAGTTTCTAATTATCTCTTTCCGCTTTATTAATCGTTTAACATATTAGCACTACTATTCATGCGGTAATTAATAGACTTCATGCATCATATCCAAATTTGAAAGACACATCATTTAAGTTGTACGTGTAATTTGATTTTTTTTTTCAAAATTATGTGTAATTTGAATTTTGTTGAAATAACATTAAATTTTCTTAATTTATTTAACATAAAGTACTTCTAATATAACATGATTAAAAGTTCAAAATTAAATTTAAAGCTTAATAATTGAAAGCTTTATTAAAAATATAGTTATTTATACTAAATAAAAAATTAATTAATTTCAAACATGTGAGTTATGGTTAATTTATTAAAACATTTGACTCATGACTAATATATCATTTTGTAAAAATAAACCAAAAATCTTGACACCTATCTCTAGTAAATGCATTGGGAGTTTGTTTTGAATGATTCATCATCCAAAACCATTAGTATATGTTCAAATAATCTACTTAAGGAGTTTGTATATTTAATGGATTCTAATATAGATGTCAACGTCGGTTTATGCCCTTGCAATTAGTCAAATAGACATAATTTAATGTATGACATTATTATTTAATTAACAAAGAAGGCATTTTTGTTGGACCTCGATCTTTTAGTGAAATTAGAAATTATTAAATGAAATGAAATGAGTATTTTAGTATATGTATTGTGTTATAGATGTAATTATACTTAAAGAAAATTGATGAGAAAAGAATTGATTGATTTTGCTAACTTTGGGATTTGAATAGATTTGTATGGGTTATGAAAGTTAAAGTGAATGAGTTGATTTAAATGTAAGTTAAAAATCAAGAAATAAAGAGAAAAAGTGTGAGCATTTGAAGAATTAAGAAAGCTTGACTTTTTGGTCATAGAGAATTGACTTTTTGATTTAGGCAGAATTTGAGATAATGATCTTCATGAAAATTGTAGCTTCTGTTGAAAGCTTTCTGTCGCCATAAAGTATGATATTTTTCGATATCGGGATTGAAAACTATGATTTTCCGAAGTTAAGGCTATGTTACTTTGTTTTTAAAAGTGTTAGTTAAGGGTAATTTTGTGTGTACTGCTTTGAGGCCAATTTCTGTACTGATGTGTTTGAATTGGGTTAAGTGGCCTACATTAAAGTCATAGAAGATTTTGCTAGTTTTTCAATGATGTATTATATGTTATTTGTGGATGTGAGAATTGGAAGATATGAAATTTTAAAGTTTGGATGTAGTATGGGATGACACAATGTTTGGCAGAAACTTTGACTAAAAAATTAACATAGTTAGAGGTTGAAATTGCATTTAAGTTCTTCATGAAAGTTTTAGATTTTATTTTGATCTTTCCATTGATGTGAAGTATGCAATTTTTGGATCATGGAATGTGAAGTTATGATTTTGGAAGTTTCTGTTACTATTTTAGCATGATTATTAGTGGACAGAAACTTTGATTGGAAATTTGACTCCCTTGAGGGTCAAATTAATTTTTCTATCCTTCATGAAAGTTATAGTTTACTTTCTGATCTTTGCATTGATATAAAATATGACATGTTTGGACTTTGGTGTTGAAAGATAGAAATTTTCAAAGTTGAGTTATTATTTAGGGTTTTATTAATTGGACAGAAAGTTTGATTGGGTTTTTGACCTCTTTAGAGAAGGTTTTGATTTTTGAGTTCTACATGGAAGTTGTAGAGCTTAATTTAAGCTTTCTATTGATACAAAATTTGTCAAATTTGGAGTTCTGGACCAAGAGTTATGAAATTTGAAAATTTCGGTTATATATATATATATATGTGAAAAATCCTTTTGTTTTTGCTATTCTCCTCCCCTAATCTGACCCTTGTTCAATCTTTTGTTTATAACTTTTCTGTCCGACATCCGATTGATTTAATTTTCAAAACGTTAGATTCCTAAGACAATTATCTTCATTAGAATGGGAAATTTATAATTTTTTAGATTAAATTGAAAGAGATTGATTTAATCAAAGTGAGTTAAATATTTTTCTGAACATGGTTCAGTCTTTTGAGAAATTCTTGATCTGTTGAGATCCAATTGAGTTAGTTGTTGTGTCAAATTAAAATAGAGACATGGTGCTACAAGTCTTATGAAGGAATTGAATTTCAATTTAGCCTTTAAGACTTCCAATTTCTGAGTGGAAGTTCAGCTTAGTGTGCAGTCTTGGATTAGAAAATTCTGAAAGTATTTTGGCCATAACTTTTGCTCTAGTCATCCAAATGAGGGGATTCTTGATTTGGATTAAACTAAAAAAATAGGGCTACAATTTTTATGAAGAAAGTGAATTTTAATTCAGCTTCTAAGGTTTTAAATTTTTGGATGGAAATAAAGTACTGAAAAATGTGATAGCATAAGACAAGTCCGAAATGTTTGGAGTGTAACATTTAGTGTAGTGCACCAAATTAAATAATTTTGGTGGCGTTATGGAATTAAGACAATGAGGAACGTTTCTCTATAAGGAAGTTTTATCAAATTCCTTCAATTTGATAGTGAGAAAATTATCCTAAAGTAAGCATGAATTAAAATAAAGTTCATAGGCAATTCTGGAAGTCCACTTAAAAGAGTTAAGTTGCAAGGCTAACATGGACGGGCATAAGGGTCTTTAAGCAATCATTTAAGTGATATGGCAGGTGAGTGTCGTTTTTAAAGAAGGAAATGAGAGAGGCACGACACTTAGGAACAAAAGAAGAAATAAAAGAAGAGAAGAGAGGGTGAGAGCATTTCGGTGGGAGAGGAAGAAGAAGAAGAAAACGTTAGCTAGGGGTGTCGATTTTTGTGTGTTTCCAAGGGGGTTTTGATGCTTTCATGAAGGAAAAAGGTGGAAAAGACAAGAGCTTCCTTCCAACCTAAGGAAATTTCGAAAATGAAGAAGATGAAGGTAAGTGATGATTTTTAAGCTTTGAATTTTTAGTGAGATTTTGGTTTATTTGGCTTAAGATTGATATGGGTTTGTGAATTATGAAGTTAATTTTGGTGATTATGCCTTAGGTGAGATTTAATTTGGGTGTTTATTGATTAGGGAATTTCAATATGGATGAAGGAAAGGAATGACAAAATTGAGGCTTTAAACAAGTTTCTAGCAACGATTTGATGTGGGTACCGTGTTTATATTTTGAATTATAAGCTAATTGTGGGTTTTCGAAAAATCAAGAAAAGAGAAGATTTCCGAATTTTATTGTTTCCAATTGATTTTTTAAAATTGTTTCAAGGTTAAATTCATTGTTTACGATGATTTGATTACGATGATTTGATAAATTGAAAAAAAAATATAAATTCTGAATTTCATTATTTATAAATAAATTTGATAATTTATGGAAATTTTTTAATTTATTGTGTGGAATGTTTTTGATAATTGTTATAAGTGTTGCATTCTTTGGTTATGAATGATTGGAAGATTGTTATGTGATTTTTTGATGAGTCATGTGAATTCGAAATTGCGGATTTGAGAATGTAAATGAGTAGATGTATAGGAGTTGGTTGTTGCCATTTGAGAGTACATATATATGGATTGATTTGGAGTTAGGAGATTGAGGATTATGGGGATTGAAGTTACTCTATGCAGGTGATGAAGATTGGGTTGAAGATTTGGCTAGAACAATTTTAGGGGAGGTGTTGTTAAATTTTACTCAACAGGCTGAAATTTTGACTGAGATTTTGACTGAGATTTTGACTCCCTTAGAGTGTGATTTGGATTTTAGGGTCTTATAGAAAATTTTATTTCATGTTTAGATCTTTCCAATGGTATATAATGTGCTTTATTTGGAGTTAGGAGTGAAAACTTATGAGGTTTGGACATAGTTCAGTTACTGTTCATGGTCAATTTTAGGCAGAATCTTTGGAAGGGTTTTTCACCCCTTTAGAGCCTTCATTGATTTTTGCATCCTTCATAAAAGATGCAGATTATCTTTTACCCTTTCCATTGAGGTATCATATGCAATTTTATGGATTTGGAGTAAGAAGTTATGAGGATTGGAAGAACACAGTTACTGTTCATATGGTTATTTTTACTGTTTCATTGGTCATTTTACAGGCAGTACCTTTGAGTGAGTTTTTACCTCTTTTAATGACTGAATTGATTTTTTCTTCCTTCATGAAATTTGTAAATCATCTTTTAATCTTTCCATTGAGATATTATATGCCATTTTTGGAGTTAGAAGTAAGAAGTTATGAGGTTGGAAATTTTTAGTTACTGTTCATATGGTCATTTTATGGGCAGTAAATTTGAAGTAGATTTTGACTCCCTTAGAGGCCATATTGGTTTTTTTAAAACCCTTCATGAAAGTTGTAGAGTTTTCTTTGAGCTTTTTATTGATACCAAATTGGCGAACTTTGAAGTTCGATGTGAAGAGTTATGAAATTTCATTTTAGTTTAAGAATAGGATTTCTGATTGGGCCCTAAGCCTTTTATATTTTAGGAGGGAAATTAAGGTGAATTTTCAAGACCTGTTCGAAGGTAAATAGATTAAGTTCATTTTTTAGGGTTGTCCTTTCAAAAATTTTCAAATTCATTGTTTTGTTTTTTTCGAATGATTTGAATAAATTGAGAAATGTCTTCAATTGATCATTTCATTGGTTTTGAATGATTGTGAAATCGCCATATAAATTCTAGATGATTAATGTGCAATGTGAATTAGAATTTGTGTAAATTATGATTGAGTTTTGATATGTGTATGAAAATCAAGTTTCGAAATATGCCTTCGGGCAATCCGATTTTCAAGTATGAATTATGTGTTATGTGGGTTTGGTTAAATCCCATAAGCTTGAGTCAATGCACTGGTCTCGTTTTTATAGGCTTCGCCTGCCTGCCTGCTAGTTGCACTGGAGCTCCGATTTCGGACTCCCATAAGTTCACGGCTACACTGGACCGCTATGCAGGAAAGTGTAGTACATTCTGTTCACGGCTGCACAGGACCGCTATGCGTGAATGTGCAGTACATTCCGTTTTGGACCGACCCAAATCATTTATGATGTGATTGTGTTTTGTTTATGCGAATTAAGTGTTTTTGTTGCTATGAATACATGTGATGCATTTATGTCCTTATATTGTTCATGAATGTTTTGGAAAATTTGAGATTTTGAAAAAATAAGCATTTATGATTGATTTGAAAAATCGAGAAATTTTGAGGAATAAACCTTTGATGTTTTTCCTACTGTGACAGTTCTATCAACTGAAAATTAGGTTTGAAAATATTTTTGCTTATTATTTGATTTATAAACATGTTATCCACGAGTTGTCAAGCTCACCCCCTTTTCATCCTCATCTTCAAGTTTCAAGCAGGAGATTGGACAAAAGAAAGTCAGGGCGTTTGTTCGATTTTGCTTAGCTTGTGTTTTCTATATTTGGGATTTTGGTATCGGTTCTGTATATGACTTGGAATGCCATAAATGTATTGTAAGCATTGAATTCATGATGTATATGAATTATGAATTTATGTATTGAATTTGAGATATTTTGTAAGCAATTATTTTATGAGGTGTATGAATTATGAAGAATGATGAAATTGGTGTATGATTATGGTATATAAATAGTGATTGTATATGAATTTGAATGGGTTGCGTTTTGGATTGACTGATGAAATTGTATATTGAATCAAGATCTGATTGTGATGTGGATATGGATGATTCTGATTATGATTGGGAATTATTGAAGTGCTAGGTTTAGAATTGTGTTGTATATGTTGGGATTCCGGACAGGAGGTCCGATGAATTTGATGAATTGTGTGGATTGATTTGCTATATAGAAATGTGTTTAAAAACCCTTTGCAGGTTTTGGGTTTGTTAAAATACAGTTGTTATGCTGCCCAATTTTTGTTAGGCTAGTATTTGGACAAGTGTGATTTTTTTCTTATGGCAAAGAAAGAATAAGAATAAGAATAAGTTTTGTTAAAGATGAGATTGAGAAATTACATGATTAAGAAGAATTATATGATTTGAGTTTTGATTGAGGTTAAATTTCCAAAGGGGAAATTGTATTGTTTTGAATAAGTTTGAATGAAATGAAAAAAAAGAAAAAAAATATACCGGATTGGATTAGTTTAGTCTTAAGGTTTCCAACGCGATGTTTTCTAAAGTGTACATTTTCGGATGTCGGATCCGCTTTCGCTTTGTCTCCGCTTTATGATTCGATTTGATTCGTGATTTCATTCGTTTTCGATTTCGTTTCTGCATTTTGTTATCCGATTTTTCGATTTAATTCGTTTTGATTTGCTTCCGTCACTTTGTTCTTCGCTTTGTGATTTTGTTTGCATACTTTGACTTTCGTCGTATGTTCCGTTCTTTCGAATTCAATTTTGTTCGTTTTCGTATTCGTTTTTCATTTATTCGGTTGGGGTCCAGTTCCGAGATCGAGTCCCAACATTTTTTATCTTTATGTATTAGTTTAATTACATTTGATGTTTTAATATTAAAGTAAAATCTTTGGAATAATTATTGTATAATTGAAATTATAATGAGATCATAATTGTGAGATTCAATTTACATTTACATATTATTCTTAAAAGTTTCTAGTTGTAGCTCATCAAGATAGGATATTGTTAAATAATAAAACGAACACACATTATATAGCACACACTATATTTCTTTCTTACAAAGAAGTAATTGATCCCATAAATTAAAGTATAGAAATATTTAAATAAATGTGTTGGTGATTATTAGAGAATAAGTCACTGAACTGATCCGACTATAAGAATCCCAAATAGAATATTACTTATGTGTTTATGGATTTTTTCATAATGATAACTATATAATTGATCCTTAGACTTAAGATTACTATGGTATCTCGTATGAAAATTACTGTGTTTTGATACCACTTATAAGCTATCCTAGAATAATTTAGCTGGTAGTAATTGAATGCAATATGAACCATATTGAGATAGTTGAAAAGGTCAATAAAGGACTTGTCACTCTAAAGTAAATACAAAAAAATGTTCCATTGTTCTTTTTTTTATGAATGGTAAAAATTATATTCATCAAGGGGGGATATCTACGGCTCTCAAGAGGCATACCTCTAGAAGAAGAAAAGGACAAAACTACAGTACAAGAGAGTAAGAAAAATGAAGGTCCAATATCCCACATAGGCCCCGTACACCCAAAAGAGTACTAAATAACAAATCCTTAGCAAGACACTTATGCAGCAAGCTGAGAAAAAGATGGACGTCAAGGAGAGGCAGGCGCAGCTAGGCTAAGACAAGGAAGCCTGCGTGAGGCTAGGAGGGGGAGAGCAGACCCGGGGACAGACCCAAGCCAGCCCCAGGTCAATCCAAAGCCACACCCACCCAAACAAACGACGTCAGATGACCACAACCAAAACAAAAAGTGCGTCCAAAAGAGCCAGCCAACAGTAGCAAGCATATGGCACCGGGTCCGGCAAAACACAACGCACACATCACAAACCAGGTTAGGTGGGATGCCAAAATGTCAGCGTAGACAGCACACCCTGGCAGCGACGTCGTGTGGCAAAAGCCCAACAAAACGCCACGTGGAAGCCCAAACGGAAGGGCGGATATCACAGCGTAGCGTCCCAGAAGAGGGCGTGACACGCCCAAAACGGTGTCGGAGCATCAACAACAATCAACCGTGCGACCACAACATCTCCAGGGTACCAAAGGTTCACTCGCAAATCAACCAGACCAGAAAAACATGCCATAAAAAACAAAGACAAAGGTCACCCGCAGGCCCCCGTACACCCATGGCAAGAAGAAACGCCCATAACAAATGGATGCGGGAATGCCTGCATTCGAAGCAGCAAGTCAGAAAATTTTTTCCCCTAGTTCCCTGTACTTCCAAGGAGAAAAGGAAACGACGCAACAACAAGAAAAAATATAATCAGGGTGGAAGAGCATCCCACAAACAATTAGCCAACGAGCAAACACCAAGACCAACCACTACAGGACCTTCCATGAACTAGAGCCCTTGCCCCCCAAGCTCAAAAGGATTTACAGTACATCCAGAGACTCAGAGCAGCATCTGGATGGAGAGGGAATCCAAAGGGGGGGGAGGTAGTACCAAATTACAAAAAGGCAACCCATGGAAAGAGGCAGACATCTACAGTAACCAATAGAACATTGTGGCAAAGGAACAGTGAAGCACAACAGCGGCAAGCAGACCATACCCACTAGGTAGTAAAGTGACATAGGGGGAAAGAACAGGCACACGGCACAAGAGCAAAGACAAGAGCGACTCCCCAACTACTAAACAGCAAAAGCATACATCTCCTGAATTTCCAGAGTTAAAAGGTGATAAGGTCAGTAGGGTACAGCCGATATAAAATTTGATAGGTGACGGTTTTGATTTTAAGAATGAAATCTAAGCTGGAGAAGGGAGCACCATCCATCTGAACAGCATTGCGGGTGGTCCAAAGCATATAGATAGTACAAAGTAATGCAATCCGTATTGTTTTACTGCGCAAGAAAGCACCTTCCTTTGGATTCAAGTCGAATCCATTTGATAGCACAGGAAAGAGTTCCAATTGCTTGAGTAATCCCGAGCCAATGGCTAATGGCAGACCATACCCCACTAGAAAAGGGGCAGTGAAAAAACAAATGCTCCACTGATTCAGTGGCACAAGTACAAAGGATACAAGTATCAGGTAACGCCAAGAAGGATAAGTTATCTTTGGTAGGCAAGTGATTCTACAAACTCAACCAAGCAATAAATGAAATTTTTTTGGGGCGGGGGATATGATGTTTCGCGCATCTCATAGAACTTATGGGAAGAGAGGCGACCAACATGACAAGACCGCAGCAAAGCCTCCTCCATAACAGTGCAATCGCCTAGTTTATTTAATAGGGTGTCATAGATCAAGGCAATTTTCTTCAATAAAGGGGAGGCCCTAGGGTGGGGGACCCAATCCCAAATGGACATACCACTAAGGTGGTAGGCATGAACCCATTTCACCCACAAAGAAGTTAGCTTCGCGTGGATATTCCAAAGTGTACGTGCTAAAAGAGTTAAATTCTAGTATTTACAATTTTTTAGCCTAAGACCTCCTTCCTTTTTGGGCATACAAACATTCACCCAAGCCACTCGATAATGTTTGCCACCCCGGAGGGGGGGGATATGATGTTTCTGGCCGCATCTCATAGAACTTATGGGAAGAGAGGCGACCAACATGACAAGACCGCAGCAAAGCCTCCTCCATAACAGTGCAATCGCCTAGTTTATTTAATAGGGTGTCACAGATCAAGGCAATTTTCTTCAATAAAGGGGAGGCCCTAGGGTGGGGGACCCAATCCCAAATGGACATACCACTAAGGTGGTAGGCATGAACCCATTTCACCCACAGCAAGTTAGCTTCCGCGTGGATATTCCAAAGTGTGCGTGCTAAAAGAGCTAAATTCCAGTATTTACAATTTTTTAGCCTAAGACCTCCTTCCTTTTTGGGCATACAAACATTCACCCAAGCCACTCGATAATGTTTGCCACCCCAGAGGAAAAGCCAACAAATGGCAACAAGGCAATCAAGAATGGCAACGGGCAAGGGAAAAGCCTGAAGCCAAAAAGATAAGACTCCTTGAATAACCGAATTAATGAGTTCGCACGGCCAAAGATAAGATAAGGAACGCCTTGCGCATTAAAATAGATTCCACCACATCCAAGAGGCTAGAGTATTGGGCAACAGAAACCTTCCTTGGGGATAGAGGCACACCCAAATACCGAACAGGGAAGGACCCCAGAGGGAAGTCAGTTAGCTGCAAGATATCTTCTTTTTCCCGAGGTCCCACACCTCCCAAGAAGACATTGGATTTATGGGGATTAACCCGCAAGCCAGAAACACGATGCAACACAGCCAGACCCTCAAGCAATATTCGGACATAGGGGAGATCACCACGGGAGAAGAGCATAAGATCATCTACGAAGGCGAGGTGGGTGATCCCAAGTGGCTGGCATTTCAGGTGAAAGTTAAAATCAGAATCATTCGTGCTCACATGGTGGACCCGACAAGCAGAATAAAAACAATATAGGGGACATAGTATCGATTTACGGAATTCTCTAGCCAGAGTGAATTGACATTTGAAAAGGTATTTTCAAATATCAATTATAAATCAATTAATAATTAGCAAGGACGAATATGATTGGATGAAAAGAATAGACATGATATCCATACTTGATAAGTTATTAATTAATTTATTAATAACTTATCAAGTATGGATATCATGTCTATTCTTATGGGAAGAGAGGGGGGGGATATGATGTTTCTGGCCGCATCTCATAGAACTTATGGGAAGAGAGGCGACCAACATGACAAGACCGCAGCAAAGCCTCCTCCATAACAGTGCAATCGCCTAGTTTATTTAATAGGGTGTCATAGATCAAGGCAATTTTCTTCAATAAAGGGGAGGCCCTAGGGTGGGGGACCCAATCCCAAATGGACATACCACTAAGGTGGTAGGCATGAACCCATTTCACCCACAGCAAGTTAGCTTCCGCGTGGATATTCCAAAGTGTACGTGCTAAAAGAGTTAAATTCTAGTATTTACAATTTTTTAGCCTAAGACCTCCTTCCTTTTTGGGCATACAAACATTCACCCAAGCCACTCGATAATGTTTGCCACCCCAGAGGGGGGGGATATGATGTTTCCGGCCGCATCTCATAGAACTTATGGGAAGAGAGGCGACCAACATGACAAGACCGCAGCAAAGCCTCCTCCATAACAGTGCAATCGCCTAGTTTATTTAATAGGGTGTCACAGATCAAGGCAATTTTCTTCAATAAAGGGGAGGCCCTAGGGTGGGGGACCCAATCCCAAATGGACATACCACTAAGGTGGTAGGCATGAACCCATTTCACCCACAGCAAGTTAGCTTCCGCGTGGATATTCCAAAGTGTGCGTGCTAAAAGAGCTAAATTCCAGTATTTACAATTTTTTAGCCTAAGACCTCCTTCCTTTTTGGGCATACAAACATTCACCCAAGCCACTCGATAATGTTTGCCACCCCAGAGGAAAAGCCAACAAATGGCAACAAGGCAATCAAGAATGGCAACGGGCAAGGGAAAAGCCTGAAGCCAAAAAGATAAGACTCCTTGAATAACTGAATTAATGAGTTCTGCACGGCCAGCATAAGATAAGGAACTGCCTTGCCACGCATTAAAATAGGATTCCACCACATCCAAGAGGCTAGAGTATTGGGCAACAGAAACCTTCCTTGGGGATAGAGGCACACCCAAATACCGAACAGGGAAGGACCCCAGAGGGAAGTCAGTTAGCTGCAAGATATCTTCTTTTTCCCGAGGTCCCACACCTCCCAAGAAGACATTGGATTTATGGGGATTAACCCGCAAGCCAGAAACACGATGCAACACAGCCAGACCCTCAAGCAATATTCGGACATAGGGGAGATCACCACGGGAGAAGAGCATAAGATCATCTACGAAGGCGAGGTGGGTGATCCCAAGTGGCTGGCATTTCAGGTGAAAGTTAAAATCAGAATCATTCGTGCTCACATGGTGGACCCGACAAGCAGAATAAAAACAATATAGGGGACATAGTATCGATTTACGGAATTCTCTAGCCAGAGTGAATTGACATTTGAAAAGGTGTTTTCAAATATCAATTATAAATCAATTAATAATTAGCAAGGACGAATATGATTGGATGAAAAGAATAGACATGATATCCATACTTGATAAGTTATTAATTAACGTATCGACTTGGAGTATTTTTGGAGCAGAATGGGTGGATATTCTTATGATTATGGTGTTTTTACATTGTTTTTGGGAAGTAATGAGATGTGGAGCTGTTTTGAAGAAAATAAGTTAAAATTGTCGAAGTTAGAGAAGAAAATGCATCGTAGCATAAATAAATTAGCTGTAAAATGAAGCAAGGAAAACCAGAGTACAAAAAAAAATGAAACAATGCAGTAGATGGAAGAAACAAACGCAAAGCAGCAGGGAAGATAAAATAACAACACATCAAGAAGAAGCAAGTGAGATGCACAGCAGTAGGGAAAACAACGTAGCAGACCAGACATAGCATGGACCAGATAAAATAAAAGGCACGACAGTTGGGAGAATAAATGATAGAAGAAAAGAAGCAAAATGCCAACAGGAATTAAAACACAGTAGCAATAAGAACAATCCAAAAACGCAGTGTACTGAGGGATGTTTTAAGACTACAAACGTTTTTAAAGTAGTTTTTTTAAAAAATAAGACATGTTTTTGCGGAGGATAATACGTAGGTAGAAACTGCTAGTTTTGGAAGACATTTTTTCAAGGTAGTACGAGGGCAAGTTTTCTAGGGGCAACAAGCAGTAGCTACTCGGTTTAGTTTTTAGTCTGGATTCTTTTGGCTCTCCAACGTTCGGTTTCTCCTCTCAACTTCTTCCATAATACTTTTGAATAATATTCATGTGTTTTTTTCTTGATAGCTTGTAAATAATTTATTAATTCTAGTTAGAGGATTATATTGAAGCCTTGATTCTAAATTGATTGTGAGATCAAATAGGTTTTATTGAATTCAATCGTGTGTGGATATTTAATTATTTCCTGAATTCACTGATTTTATGATGGTTCTATGTTTTAGTGAATACATGCATATATTTAATAATCGTGAATTTATCTACTGCTAACTAAAATGGCAAATTCGTAATTGTTTGTTGGTTTTGATAAGTGGCAATCGACATAATTTTATTTCCTCGTTAAGAAGTTTCAACTGTGTCATAGAAGTAATTAATCTAATTGAAATCAACCTTCTGTTGAGTTTGTTGGTTAAAATTGGGTCTTTCTAAATCTTAAGGTTGTCAAAATACTAAATCCTATAAGTTGCCTATGGGGTTGTCTTTTGATTAGGGAGTAATTATTTGATCTTTTTGTGATTATCATACAAGGTAAGGAAAGATTGGTTATTATAGATCTGTTCTTAATAACTAAAACCAATTTATTCATGAATATGTTAAATTACTTTTGCATCAATGATCAATTGCACGAAACAAGGTGGAAATAAATTCCTTTAACTAAAAGTATGTTTTATTGAATTTCAATTCAATTCACTTTTTATATTTTTTATATTACGTTTTAACATAATTTTCAAACCCCTTTTTTTTTTACTTATTTGTTTAAAAGAGATCAACCGTACTTCACTGTGCTATGTTAATATGCTAAGTAGGTTAATTATTTTTGGATGATTTGACAATCACCAAATTTTAGTGTCATTACCAAGAATTGGTGTCAAGTATTTATTTCTTTTAAAATTTTGTTTTACTTTTGTTTTGGTTGATGCTCCGCTCTTCCTGTACAAGTGATTTGATTTTTGATCTAAAAGTCAAGAAGATAGCTAAGGCTATCAAAAAAGAATGGAAAAAAAGAAGATCATATACTTGCTTCAATGTTTTATTCTGAAGAATCAGATCGTGAGTTTGAACAGCAAAAGACTGAAGAGACGATTGTTGAAGAGTCAATCACTAAAGAAAGGCCAATGGGTGAACGACCATAACAACGAACATTAAGGGAGTTAGCAACTCCCGATGTTAACTAGCAACCTTTTTGCATTGAATTTCCTAATATTAATGCACCTTTTGAGCTTAAATCTGGTTTGACACACTTATTATCTACTTTCCGTGGACTTGCAGATGAGGATCCCTATAAGAATTTGAAGGAATTCCATGTTGTTTGCTCATCAATGAAGCCACAAGGAGTTATTGAAGAATAGATAAATCTTAGAGCTTTCCCATTTTCATTGGCTAACAAGGCCAAGGACTGGCTTTATTATTTACCATCTGGGTCCATAACCACTAGGAATGAACTAAAGAAGCAATTCCTGGAGAAATTCTTCTCTGATTCCAATATTGCAAACACAAGAAAAGATATTTGTGTAATCCGACAATTCAGTGGAAAGACATTATATGAGTATTGGGAGAAATTCAAACAACTATGTGCAAGTTGTTCTCAACATTAGATTCCGGACCAGCTCCTTATTCAGTACTTCTATGAAGGTTCGCTACCAATGGATCGGAATATGATTGATGTCGCAAGTAGAGGAGTATTAGTGAACAAAAACCTATCTGAAGTAAGGAGTTTGATCTCTAGCATGGCTGATAATGCACAATAGTTTGGGACTCAATAGGATAGCACCCAATGAAGAGTTAATGAGGTTAGTGTTTCCTCGACTAACCAAAGATTAGACGCTCTGACTTCTTTGGTGGAAAATTGGTTGTAGGACAAATTCAACAGGTCAAAACATGTGGTATTTGCTCTATAAGAGGTCATGCGACAAACATGTGTCTAACTCTTTAAAAAGACCCCAATGAGCAAGTAAATGTGGTAGGAGGATTTTTAAGACCACCATAAAGGAGATATGATCCCTACTCAAATCACTACAATCTAGGTTGGCGAAATCACCCTAATTTTAGTTACGGCAATAAGCCATCAAGATTTCAGCAACATCCACCTCAAATGAGACCACCAATTCTACCACCTCAAGCATTATCATTTTCTAAGTTAGGTATGTCTTTGGAAGATATTGTGAATGTTGGACTAATGGTGGTTAACAAATTAAATCCTATTTAAGTTTTGATAATAATAAAATATATAGAATTGGTTAAGAAGTTTATTTCAGGTGTTTTGGATTGAAAGAAATTTAGAAGACATCATAAATCATTGAGGAATCAAGAAGGAAACAATGTCAACATGATTTAGATATTAAAGATGAAGATTATTGGAAGATTTGACTAAATGTATCCGTTGGAACCAGCAACAAGTCGACTAATTATTTTATAAGTCGACTAAGAATTAAGGATCATCAGATGGAGCATAAAACAAGTTGACTGATATGTTGCAAGTCGACTACAATTCATTGGAATAGTAACACTAGTCGACTATCATGTCACTAGTCGACTTATCGAGGAACGAAATCAAGCCTGAAATGAAATATGTTAACACTAGTCGATTATAACACTTTGACTAGTCGGCTAACATGTTGAAATGGACAAGATTTATACGAATCATTCACAAAAAGGAAAGTAGGAAGTTAAGGAACGACTATATGTAATCAAGCAACGGCTAGAAGACCTCCAACGACTATATTCTTATCAATATAAAGAGTGGAAAATCAAAGGAGAGGGGGCTGAAGCTCCATAAGTGAAAATACTCTTCTATTGCTCCAAAATTGCTCATTATTGTTCTTATCTTGTTACATCATTGTATTGAGAGTTGTTCTTCAACCTTTATCTTATTTCTCTTACAATTTGAGTGACTAGTGAAAGGTCACGAGTGAGGTAACTTGAGCTGGAAATCAAGTGGTGTTGGTAGGATTTGTGCCGGAAGACAAATCATTTGTAAAGATAGCTTGAGCCGAAAATCAAGCGGTATTGTAAGAGTTCACACTGAACTACAAAGTGTGTAATAAAGTGGTTTGTAAAATCCTAAGTGGGAGCTTAGGTAGAGGACGTAGGTCTTAGCACCGAACCTCTATAAAAACAGTGTTTGCTTTTCTTCCCTACTCTTTAAATTTAATTTTGATTAAATTGTTTTTGTGTGAATTAACTTCTGATTTTGTTGTAGAAAATTATAAAAAGTTTAAAGATCTATTCAACCTCCCTTCTAGATCGTTTACAATTGGTATCAGAGCAGAAGTATCCAGGGATGGCACACAATAATCTAGCTGAAAAAGGTAACACAAATAATCACCCTCCTTTGTTTAATGGTACTAACTATTCTTCTTGGAAAAATCCTATGAAGTATCACATTATAAGAGAGGGAGTGGAGTATTGGAAGATCATCATCTTCGGTCCACAAGCACCTTTGAAAGAAAATGGTTAGTTAAAAACGGAGCTGGAATACGACGACAATGACTGGAGGCAAGCCTACATCAATGCAAAAGCTATGAAGTTGATATATTGCGCTCTCATGATTGAAGAAAGAAACCGAGTTAATTCTTGTACCAGCGCCAAGGAAATGTGGGAAAGACTACGCATCACTCATGAAGGAACCAATCAAGTTCGAGAGACAAAGATTAACATGCTTCTTCATGACTATGAAATGTTTGTCATGAAGGAAGGTGAGTCTATTTCCATTATGCTTGATCGTTTTGCAGAAATCATAAATGAATTAGGCAACCTTGGAAAGCACATGACAGATAGCGAGAAGGTGAAGAAGATTCTTCGCTCACTACCGAAAGAATGGGACTTACAAGTCACCGCCATTATGGAATCCAAGGATCTAAATCATTTGGAATTCAACGCCTTGGTGGGATCACTTATCAACTATGAGATCATTCTCAAATCCAGAGGAGGTAGAGGTAAGTCACAAAAGTCAATTGCTTTAAAAGCTAATATTTCTTCTCTTGATGAAAGTGATGAAGAAATAGATGAAGAGGAGGAAGACAAAGAAATAGCAATGTACGCCAGAAATTTGAGAAAATTTAAAGGACTTCTAAAAAATCGGAGGAAATAATTAAATTGTGGAAGAAATGGAGAAAGGAAGAAATTTGCCATGGAAAGAAGATCCAAGGGTTATGACGAAAAGAAAAGCAATGAAGAATGTTGGAAATGTGGAAAAATGGGACATCTTGCAAGAGAATGCAGAAGCTCATCCTCCACCTCAAATTTCCAGAAAAATGACAAATATGACAAAGGTAAAAAGAAAGTTAGCCTAGTAGCCACTTGGAGTGATGATGAAGATGCATACCAAAGCAATGATGAAAACAACTTGGCACTTATGGCTAATAGCTCCTCAACAAGTGATGAAGAAGAAGAGGTAACTTTATTTGATCAACATCTTAGAGATTCTTTTAATGCCTTACAAATTGATTTTGAAGAAGCTATTGAAATCAACAAGAAATTGAGAAAGAAAAAAAGGGAATTGGTTGCTGAAAATTATGCCTTACATGAGACTATAGATGATTTAGATAGTCCAAAGGAAGATCATTCTGCATGCCTTATTGAAAAAGAAAATCTTATTTGTGAGCTTGATAGACTTAGAAAAGAATTTTCATATGTGGTTGGAAAATTTGCAAATGGAAACGAAAAGTTTGAAAAATTGCTATCTTTGCAAAAATATTCAATTTGTAAACATGGATTAGGATATGATCCCTTTAATAGAGATTGTTCATTGATTTCAAAATTCACTAAGGATGGAAAAGTTGCTCAATGTGCTAGATGTTTGAAAGATGGTCATATAGAACTTGTATGTAAAAGTATTAGGAGATGTATCAATGTTAAGAAAATTTGGGTGATTAAAGGTACAACACCTCCTAATGTGGTTTATATGACTAACCAAAATGGACCCAAGATGGCTTCGGTACCAATGAGAAGAAAGGATGTTTCAGTTGTAGGTACAAGCAAGGAATGAAAATCAACCATCAAAGCACTTGGTACATTGATAGTGGAAGTTCTAGGAACATGAGTGGAGACAAGAACTTATTTGTAGAAATTAAACGAAAGAATCAAAGGTATGTCACTTTTGGAGACAACAACTAAGGTAAAGTCATTGGTATTGGTAAAGTGGGTAAGGAACCTTTACCTACCATTAACAATGTTTTGCTTGTGAATGGATTAAACATCAATTGCTTGATTATGGTATTGTGGTTAAAAATTATTCCTATTTATTGTGATAATACCAGTGAAATTTTTTTGAGCAAAAACCCAATTCTACATAGTAGAACGAAGCATATAGAAATTAGACATCATTTCATCCGTGATCATTGTTTAAAAGGTGACATTTGCTTGAAGTATGTATCATCTAGTGTAGCACCCCACTCCCACAAGACCCGAACCCGATATCGTGGGTGATATCCGAGTCCGTGCCTCATGAGAGTGGTATGCTAGAGTACTCGAATACCGTCAAACATTCAGTATAATTTTTTTTTAAGACATTCACATTCCCGAAAAACGGTAGACAATTTGGGGCCGCTTTACTTTGTAAACATTTTCAATGATAACAGTACACTCGACAGTATTTTTAAAAGTCAGTTAATATACACAGATCCATAACCAAATTGGGCCCAATTTTATTCATAAACATTTCAGTGATCACATTACAATCAATAAAATTACAATAGCCCATTTGGGGCCCATTAGAACTACAACACTATTTTTCAGAAAAATGCAAAATACATAATTGTATAAAAGTAAGATGACACTAAAGTAGACGCGAACTGATCCCGACCCCTATCTTTTTCTGGCATGCAGTAGGCACACTCCCGTGTCTAACGGAGTACTCTTCAAGGCCTGAAAAGTAGTTGCAAATTTTGGGTGAGTTTTACGAACTCAGTGAGGAACCATCATCGATGGTTCACTCAATTCATGCATTACGCAAATAGCGTACAACACATCACCATAACACATTCAGAATACCCTATAGCAGTTTACAGATTCTCATGCACTCTTACCTATTTCTCATTCACTGTATTCAATCATCACAATGTGTATGCAATGCATATGAGACTCTTTCCCATTTTATTTCAGTGTTGTGACCGAGCGCATAAACAGTGATCAGTGTTCAGTAGACGCGTCTAGGGAGTAGGAGAGCCCTCTGGGTATGCACTAACTCCCTTTGAGCTCGAGGCTCGTTTCAGTAACAGTGGCGACTCAGGTCACAACTATCATTATATGTTCATATATCTGTGCATGAAATGCAATATACCCAATATATTGCAATACAGTCAAAACTAATAATTGAAACAGTCATATCATATTGGAAACGTAAAAGTTTCTCAATCTCAGTCAATTAACATTTCAATGTCAAATTCCCATTTCCTCGGACCTTCGGTCCGGTATTTCAGTCATAGACAATTTTTTTCATTCACTAACAATCACATTGGCATATCCAATCACTCAATCCCTCGGACCTTTGGTTCGAGATTTCAAACATAACAATTCACATACTCATCATTATTCAACACAGAATTCTAAGTACAGAACATTTAACAGTCAAAAATTGAGAAACCAACTAGGTTACTCACCTGTACATCCGAGCTAAATACCTGGAAGACTCAATAACGTTGGTGGATCGACGCTCTAAATAAGTCTCTATAACAATACAATTGCATACACATTAATAAATGTACAGGCAGAACTATTTAAAGATGCACATGTATCAATGAAAATGCGTACAATGCATGTTCGTGACATTCCCGGTATCATTCCATAAATCATACAGTAAAAATGTTTCCTTATGTCCAAAGAAACTATAGACACTAAAATCGCTCAATTTGGATGTCAAAAGGTCCAAAAATCGCTACCTGATCCTATCACTTTGACCTAACCCATTTCTGTCAATTTCGCCTCTAAAATTCCCAATTTCACATAGAAATGAAATTAAATGATTCACAAATCCGATGCCTCAAGAATCAGGTCAATCGGAGGTCGGATGGACAAGTTATAAGCAAAAGAAGGAAAATATATGATCCTAGTCCACTTGCCTGAGAATCCTAGCCGACTTATGCTACTGTGTATTGTTGGAGTTATGTAAATATAGTGCCCTGGAAAGCAAGTGTATTTACATGTAACTTTATCTTCTTCAGTTACAGTTTTGTAATGAAAATATTTATTATTAATAAAACAAAAGAGTTTGGTTTTATCTGTATGAGCATTATATATCTGGTCATAAGGTACCAAGATTCATTTGTAAGTAATATACATATACATAGAGATGTATGGGAAACATGTATATTATTAGAATCTGAATTAATTGATTCACAGTTGAATAATCAAGTTGGTCGTTTGATTATGGTTTAGATTGTAGTGTTGCGATTTATCTCCATATAAGTAAAGGAGTTTACTTAAAGGGAATGATGAGTTTCATATCATGATAGTAGTAGACTATCGATAATGGCACTATTAAATGAATCTAGAATCAAGTATGTTTTCAAGAATAAAGTGGGCCGTTACTTTAATCTTAAAACATACAACTTAAGCATTCGCTTATTATGAACCACAATCTTGATGAGTGGTGAACTCATATGTGTTTCATTATAATTCTTGATATGATTGGAATGGATTTTTACAGGTATTAATCCATTATCGCATGTTGGAATTATTAATTGAAACATGTATCGTGAACATTCACTCAAATAAAGAGTTTATAGTGTTATCATCTCTTCTAGATGTTTTAAGGAGATTTGGTGATTAAATGGCGTCGATGTTTGATGGACTAGCTACCCATCAAGTCTTAACACTAAGATGAGATCTTATGTGTTAGTCACCATATAAAGTAAAATGAGAGATCTAGAAGGAAAAACCAACATAAGGGCAAAACGGTAATTTTACCCTTTGTTGTGCGGATGGCTATAATAAGGTTCTAAATAGGGTTTGCAATTGGACATATTCTCATAATATTTAATAATTCAAGAGTTCAACTAATTGTCTTTAGTGGAATGACATTTAGTTAATAAGCTAGAATTAATTCCAATGAGATTGAATTATTTCTGGACTTATTGGAGCTTGAATTATCAAAGTCCAATAAGATTCCCCACTTGGCTTTAAGGAAGGTTATCAAGCTAAGTAAGAAGTAGTTTGGAAGCTTTAGAAGTCCATAATTGAATGATGGGCTTATACTAATTAATGGTTAATTGGAAGCCCATATGTTTATTTAGAAATGGGCTTGTTTTGGTTTAATGTAATTGATTAGATTAATTATATTAAAACAATTTTTTTAAATGGAGAAGAAGCAATTTCAAATTGTGTTAGGTTAGATGTGTAACCACACATTTGACATTAAAATACTAAATAAAGATGGTCTTTATTATGGTTCATCATTATTAAATGGAGTTATGAACTTACCATTAAATGGTTTAATGGTTGGCTTTTAATGTTGGCATGTAACCTATTTGCATTCATTAGATTAAAGATGAAAGATGTGCATTAGATGGACCATCTTCCTTCTTTCTTCTTGCCAAAACCGAAATGGGTATTCAATTATAGGTTATGGTCTTTTCAAATAGCCATTTTAAAGATAAATGAAGTAAGTCTCATTTATTGGCTATTTGATGAGTGATTAATGTAAGAAGTGATGCATTGGATGCCTCTCACTCTTTTCATTCATGCATATTTCGAAATTGAGATGTAAGAAAGGGTTCTTGCATGGTTTTTAGACATTCTCTCCTTTCATGCAAGGTAGAACCGAAATTCCTAAGTGAAAGAATTGAAAGAGTTTCAATTTTGGTTCTTTTTCTTCTAAGAAAATCTCCTCCAAATATTTCTTCTCCTTTCCCACCAAAGGATTTTGTTAACCTAGTTGTCCTTGAAGAACAAGTGGTAAATCTAATTGGTTGAGGATACTACAACAAGGAAGAAGATAGATTGCTAAAGGAAAAGACTCAAAGGCAAAGGATTTGGATATAAGAAGGAGAGGATAGCAATGAGGATTTAAAGTCAGTGGCGAAGGAGTCGGTAATTTCTTTTATCTTGTTCTTGGTTTTATTATCCTTATACCATATCATGTATGGATTAGCATGTTGATTTGGATATATTGCTTCCGCTGCAAGATGATTTCTTAAAAAGTTTTGAAATCTATCGTTTCTCCATACTAAGCATGCTTTCTTTTTCCGATCCAACATGTATATTCTAGTCGACTTGTCTGAGGATGCAAGTCGACTTATACTACTACAATGGCATTTTTGGACAAACGTCCACCGACATCCCAACTTTCACAATTCATAACTCCTTGCTCCGAATTCCAAATTGGACAAACTTAGTGTCTATTTTATAGAGAAAAGAGAGCTCTACAATTTTCATGCAGGACACAAAAACTAATTTCACCTCTAAGTATGTCAAAAATACACTCAAAGTTACTGCCTTCACAATGCCTCTCAAAACAGTGCAACATTTTGTCAAAACAGTGCAACATTTTATAAAATCCATAACTTCTCATTCCCTTTGCTAAAAATTACAAAATTTATGCCAAAAGAAATATCAGAATGTGACCTACAACTTCCATGACAACATGAAATCAAATTCAATTTCTAAGTTGGTCAAACAATTCAATCAATGATTCTGCCCAGTGAAATCATCTGAACTGAACAGCAATTTTATAAAAAGCATAACTCCTTGTAAAAATGTCAAAAAATTTCATACTTTATACCCATGAAAAGCTAAAACAGAATACTACACTTCTTATGAAGGGCTTAACAGCCAATTCCATTTTTAACAAACTCAGAGCTGTCATGCAAGTGGCTGCCCTGATCACTAGTCAATGACCAAACTTAAGTCTAATCTTTGGAAATTCATAACTCCCAATTCTGATATCCAAAAATAGTATAGTATATCTCATTTTCAAGATAGTTTCTTCCTCTACAACTTTCCAGAAGATCCCTTGAGCCAATTCACATCAAAGAAATCTCTAAATTGGCTTCCAAATCACAATACTCACAAACCTACACTTATAGCTAGGTTTCACCCAAAATGCACATAACCAGTCAATAGTTAACAATTCATAACTCCCAACGTACATATCGAAAAATTGCAAAATTAGTGGCAACGGAAAGATAACAAGATAGGCTTCAACTTTCATTTAGACCAATTTCACCAATTCAACCTCAATCAATCTAGAAAAATTCATCAAAAGTTCAGGTCATCAAGCTCGAATCACTGTTCATACTGCACCCATACTTCACTTTCAAAGCAAGATTCAACACTCTTCTAGTCAAAATTGGACAGTGCTTCCTTCACAAAGATTGTAGCCAAATGACTCAATTTTAATGTAGGAAAAGCCTCACCTCATTTGTTTAACCACACAAATAGTTATGGCAAAAACATTAGAACATGTTCAAGGTACAATTTCCAGCTTTACTACTCACTCCAATTCCTATCATTCAAATTCCAATTCTATACTCATAAGCATCCAATTTAGTCATTAATTCACCCATACTATAATCAAAACCCCCACTTGAACAATGATCACAAAAGTGACAGCAACTCATACACATTCATTCATCTATTTTCCACACCATTAACATTATTTAATGCAATCCAAACCCTCTCAAATGACATACATCACATATTATCCTTACATGCATCATCCTACTTCATCAACCATCAATTAATCACTCAAAGCTCTCACCCAACTTTACCAACACAATATTCATACACTTAGATGCACAACCATCACAAAGAATGCATTTAATTACCACTTCATTCATTAAATGAACAACCGAAGCTTAAAACAAAAACTTACCTAATCAAGTTTTCAACTCTTCAATCTTTCAACTTATTGCACTAACTCCTCTATTCCTCCCACCATGCACGACAACCACCATGATAAGAAGGTAGGAAGCTTAAACTTGTATGCATGTGATCTTAAGGTTGAAGGAGAGCAACAATTGAAGCTAAATATGTGAAGAAAAGCAAGGAAGAGGAAAAAGGAGAAGGGATTTCGGATGGATCAAGAAATAAGCAAGCAAAAGTGTCTTTTTATTCCTTCATTAAGGAACCAACGAGAACTCTAGAATCCATTAAATGAGAGTGATATGTGTCAATTTGACACTAGTCTATGGTAAAGAAGGAAAAGACAAAATAAGAATAAAGACAAACTTTTAATAAAATTTAACCCTAATGAAATGAATCTTTGACCCATTCAATTCCAATGATTCCAATTTCAATCCCGAAATAATGTACCCAATATTTCAGTACCATTGGACAGAAATTTTCGATACTAAATTTCAACCGGTTCGCCACTTGGCGGTTTTTTTTTTGTCCGAAAATTTTCCCCAGAAAATTCCAGAAAATTTCCTAAAATTTCCTTAAAATATAAAACACACAAAGACTCACTCTAAATAATTTTTTAAATACAATTACCACGTAATTCACAACCACATTCTATTTAGGCACAAATACCGGGAAATGTCAGGAATGCATGTACAGTCAAGTTCATGTGCAATTCCACTAGTCCCGTGCAATAATATGCATACATATTGCAACCCAATACTAAACACTCTCAGCCCCTTTCCAAATTACTATTTTACCCTTCCAGTGGGGGTGGGATGTTACAACTCCCCGCCTTCTTATAAAAATTTCGTCCTCGAAATTCTCAGTCAATGGTTCACTATAGTAGAAAATGATCATTTTTCATAACCCCCTACATGTCCCATACACCTCATCGCTTAATTACTCATTTTCCGAAGATCACGATGATGACTCGATCGATCTTTCACCACTTATTTGGCTATCTCACTATCTTAACTATCTCACTGGACTATTTCAGAGTAGACACTAACTTTATTTCGTATACTAAGGATCAGATCATTCTTTCCGCACCTATTCACTTATCACGTGTTATAAATCCAATACCTCTTTCACCAATAACATACAGACCAATTTATATAGCTTCATTGCTACCTTTTTCCAGTGATACTTATAAATTCCTTCATCTATAACTCATTTATCCTTCATATCTCGTTGACTCTTATTTCAGATTCATCTCCCCTTTGCCAATTCCCTATTCTGTAGTGTTCACGCACTCAATTCGTATATTCATTTTATTATCTTTCATCTGTCCGATCTGGTTCCACCTCAGCCAACCCATTCAGCTTTCATAAGTCACTTCAGTTTGATTCTATACTCATTTCACTCACTAACAGTAATCATTTTTCTAGGTTCTCTCTCTATTTCAATGAAATGGCGAACGACTCTTTTTGTCGTTCAATGCCTCATAGAAAATTCTAATGGTGTCACCAAATTAATGCTTATTATATCTGTAGTCACTTACATGATAACTTAATCCCATGTTCCTAAGACCTCAAAAAAATAATCTGTACATTCGTCTCTAATAATTAAGACTACTGGCAACTCAAATGTGTAGTCATTCAGTTCTACGTTCTTTATCAACAATTGCTCTTTCGGTGTACTCTTACTAGACCATAGAGCTTCGATTGTTCCTTATGTTTCTACTAACAGTGCTTAATCCTCCTTTATCATATCATTTACTCACGAATTGGGTCTATTTTCAATTAAAGTCCCTAATAAAATTGACAAGTTCTAACTCCTCGATTTAGGCTTTGTCAGTTTCTTGATACATAACTGATTGCAAACTAATCACATGTTCGCCACCCATTAAGACTTTCGATTTAATACGGTTCTTGACTATTTTAGTCAAGGCAATGTCCTCTGTATTTTAATCCCACAGTCACATTTCCGTATTCAATCTTCAGAATCCGAATTCATTGTCAGCTTCACAGGGAGAGCCAAAATTTATGAATCACCAATTTGGGGTCTTACTCAACTTTTCGTGTAAGACTAAGCTTAAACTCAACTTTTAAATGTACTTCGGTTTGCCCAAACTTCAACTCGACTTCCTGTGCTCTTTAATGCAGTAGTAATGGTGACCTCAATATCACAATTTTTTTTAAACCATTATCGGATTTTATGTTCAATGCACCGATGTACAACACTAACTTTACGGAAAGTACTCATTTGCTTAGTCAACATCTTTCTATACCTCTATTCATTGTCTCGATCAAAGATTCAGTTCTGTCAACCTCTATAATGAATTCCCCTGCACCTATCATGTCTCCAACTAACGAAGTAATCACTACTGTAACAAGTTCTACTCCATGCATTCAGAAATCAGCGCATGGGACTCTAGTCGTCTCGATGCATATGACATCACTTCCTTATACTTCTAGTACCGGCTATAAAACATCATCGTATGGCAATCTGCAATCCCAAATAACAAATGATATTACGTTCATCGGTGTCTCCACGTTTTTGAACCAAGTACTAGTATAACATATTTCAAGTCTTTGAATAGATGACTTAAGCTCCTGAGAAAAAAATTGTCCTCAGTACACGAATCACTTTATAGTGTTGCACACAATCGTATTGAAATCACTAATAGGAAACGTGATAAACTTCCTACAAAATCTCCAATTCAAAATAGTATCATCAATACGGAGGTCATAAATTCCTCAAACATTTGTTGGGATCTCCTCACTGATGTGACTTACATATGATATCACAATTAGTCAAATTCTCATCTCACGTTTTTAAAGCACAATCAGAATACGGTCTATCATCATAATCACTAATTGCTATCATGTAACTGAGATCAGGTTACTCTACAACATGGGGTCCTTGTGCCCATAATTCATCTCTTTAATTAGCAAATGAACCAAATTTTCTCTCAAATTCACAAATCCACTTATATAGTGGGATACGTTATATCAATAAACTGCATACACTCTCAAAAGCCCCTTCTAACTCTTATGCATGACTCTTTGCGTCAAATGCACCTCCAATATTCGCTTTTAACTCACTATTTGGTCATTTGGGTTTGTTCCTTCATTAGTCATTTTTTTCATTTTCCCTTCATATTGTTCATAATCCCAGTTCCTATACTTTCTTATTAATATGTTGTAGCGCTTCGCAAAAATTAGCTTCCAAATTGCATAGGATCTCAATAAGATTTCCTAGGGTTTCGCTAAGATCAAGACATATCATGACGAAGAAGGTCAAAACACCCTCGCCATAAGGTATTAGGTAATGTATATACCTTCCAAAATCCTTACATCTCGCCTAATTACATTCACGTCAAGTTTCCGAGTAAGAACATTCACTAATGCTATATACATTCCAATTGTTTCTAGATAACATTTCTATCCCTGTTCCTGTCCATGAATGGGGTTTTCCCGTATGATCATCACAAATTCATATTTTGTGTAGGCCATCATCATGCCCTGTACTTTCTTACTCATGGAACACATATCTTACCAGTGATTCTATTTCAATTTCCTAGTATGTACCTCTTCGAAAACAACATCATTTCATATAGTATTATAAGCGCAGTCACTCCTCTTCTGTTGATTCAGTATTTCTTCCTTAATCACATGTATACTTAAACATCCAAACTTAGGCGTATTTCTACAATCTCCGTACTACACACCACTTATTACTTCTCCTCACTTGTAAAATCATTTGTATCTATTCCTTTTTCTTTTTTTTTTATAGATTCCGAGGTAGAACATTATAGTCCAAGATCAATATCATTATGCTCTAAGGTACACACCAACACCATATAGTGAATTTCTATCTACCTTGTCGCACCATATACTTTTTCTCATTGCCAATTATCCACATATATTCTTCTTATTTTCGAATTGAATTGATCCGTATAGTTCTGAAATGTCTCGGTATGCCTAATGTTTCCAAATTCTCAACCAATCATTATGATAGAAATTCTAAACCATGTACCCAATTTAGCCCTCGAGACTTTCATTGTGTCTCTATGCATATAAAATCACAATTCAGAATCGTAAATACCTAGTTAGCCCGAACTTTTAATCTCGTATAGGCATATTTAGCATCACATCATACTTTTATCACTTTAACTGATATTCCTCTCATGTGCAACTTTGACCTCTTCCGGTTATAGAAATTTTTGTTTTCATTCAACTCGCTTTATACACTTTATGTCTCAGTATTTAGTTTGATACCACTTCTTTCCTAAAGCAGCCCATACCCATGTGTTTACATTCATATCATCTTACAAGGGTTTACAATTTCATTATAACATGAATATCATTATCCATTATTCCTTCCTCATTCCTAATGGCCCATACACCTTCATTGGCTCATATCGTTATCTGCCATATCTAATCATATACAATTTCTCATTTCTACACATCCACAACCTTCCGTTTGACACATTACGCTATACGATCACTTTTCGCCCTATTTGTGTCAACTAAAACACTTTATACATGCTCATGCGACTCAACTAGGGATCAGTTGCTACTGTCTGCTTTGACATGACCAAAATGCATGTAACTTAACACAAATTTCAGAATGCCCATGTACAATCGTACTTCTGGGATCTGATACCACATATGTAGCACCCCACTCCCGCAAGACCCGAACCCGATATCGTGGGTGATATCCGAGTCCGTGCCTCATGAGAGTGGTATGCTAGAGTACTCGAATACCGTCAAACATTCAGTATAATTTTTTTAAAAAAAGACATTCACATCCGCGAAAAACGGTAGACAATTTGGGCCCGCTTTACTTTGTAAACATTTTCAGTGATAACAGTACACTCGACAGTATTTAGAAAAGCCAGTTAACGTACACAGATCCATAACCAAATTGGGCCCAATTTTATTCATAAACATTTCAGTGATCACATTACAATCAATAAAATTACAATAGCCCATTTGGGGCCCATTAGAACTACAACACTATTTTTCAGAAAAATGCGAAATACATAATTGTATAAAAGTAAGATGACACTAATGCAGACGAGAACTGATCCCGACCCCTATCTTTTCCTGGCATGTAGTAGGCACACTCCCGTGTCTAACGGAGTACTCTTCAAGGCCTGAAAAATAGTTGCAAATTTTGGGTGAGTTTTGCGAACTCAGTGAGGAACCATCATCGATGGTTCACTCAATTCATGCATTACGCAAATAGCGTACAACATATCACCATAACACATTCGAATACCCTATAGCGCTTCTGATTCTCATGCACTCTTACCTATTTCTCATTCACTGTATTCAATCATCACAATGTGTATGCAATGCATATGAGACTCTTTCTCATTTTATTTCAGTGTTGTGACCGAGCACATAAACAGTGATCAGTGTTCAGTAGACGCGCCTAGGGAGTAAGAGAGCCCTCTGGGTATGCACTAACTCCCTTCGAGCTCAAGGCTCGTTTCAGTAACGGTGGCAACTCAGGTCACAACTATCATTATCTATTCATGTATCTGTGCATGAAATGCAATATACCCAATATATTGCAATACAGTCAAAACTAATAATTGAAACAGTCATATCATATTGGAAACATAAAAGTTTCTCAATCTCAGTCAATTAACATTTCAATGTCAAATTCCCATTTCCTCAGACCTTCGGTCCGGTATTTCAGTCATAGACAATTTTTCTCATTCACAAACAATCATATTGGCATATCCAATCACTCAATCCCTCGGACCTTTGGTCCGAGATTTCAAACATAACAATTCACATACTCATCATTATTCAACACAGAATTCCAAGTACAGAACATTTAATACCAAAAATTGAGAAACCAACTAGGTTACTCACCTGTACTTCCGAGCTAAATACCTGGAAGACTCAATAACGTCGGTGGATCAACGCTCCAAATAAGTCTCTATAATAATGCAATTGCATACACATTAACAAATGTATAGGCAGAACTACTTAAAGATGCACATGTATCAATGAAAATGCGTACAATGCATGTTCGTGACATTCCCGGTATCATTCCATAAATCATACAGTAAAAATGTTTCCTTATGTCCAAAGAAACCATAGACACTAAAATCGCTCAATTCGGACGTCAAAAGGTCCAAAAATCGCTACTCGATCCTATCACTTTGACCTAACCCATTTCCGTCAATTTTGCCTCTAAAATTCCCAATTTCACATAGAAATGAAATTAAATGATTTACGAATCCGATGCCTCGAGAATCAGGTCAATCGGAGGTCAGATGGACAAGTTATAAGCAAAAGAAGGAAAATATATGATCCCAGTCGACTTGCCTGAGAATCCTAGTCGACTTATGCTACTGTGTATGTTCTAGTCGACTTGTCTGAGGATGTAAGTGGACTTATGCTACTACAATGTCAGTTCTGGACAAACGTCCACCGACATCCCAACTTTCACAATTCATAACTCCTTGCTCCAAATTCCAAATTGGACAAACTTGGTGTCTATTTTATAGAGAAAAGAGAGCTCTACAAGTTTCATAAAGGACACAAAAACTAATTTCACCTTTAAGGGTGTCAAAAATACACTCAAAGTTACTGCCTTCACAATACCTCTCAAAACAGTGCAACATTTTGTCAAAACAGTGCAACATTTTATAAAATCCATACCTTCTCATTCCCTTTGCTAAAAATTGCAAGATTTATGCCAAAAGAAAGATCAGAATGTTACCTACAACTTCCATGAACAACATGAAATTAAATTCAATCTCTAAGTAGGTCAAACAATTCGATCAATGATTCTGCCCTGTGAAATCATCTGAACTGAACAACAATTTTATAAAAAGCATAACTCCTTGTACAAACGTCAAAAATTTTCATACTTTATACCCATGAAAAGCTAAAACAGAATACTACACTTCTTAGTGGCAATGGAAAGATAATAAGATAGACTTCAACTTTCATTTAGACCAATTTCACCAATTCAACCTCAATCAATCTAGAAAAAATCATCAAAAGTTCAAGTCATCAAGCTCGAATCACTGTTCATGCTGCACTCATACTTCACTTTCAAAGCAAGATTCAACACTCTTCTAATCAAAATTGGACAGTGCTTCCTTCACAAAGATTGTAGCCAAATGACTCAATTTCAATGTAGGACAAACCTCACCTTATTTGTTTAACCACACAAATAGTTATGGCAAAAACATTAGAACATGTTCAAGGTACAATTTCCAGCTTTACTACTCACTCCAATTCCTATCATTCAAATTCCAATTCTATACTCATAAGCATCCAATTTAGTCATTAATTCACCCATACTATAATCAAAACCCCCACTTGAACAATGATCACAAAAGTGACAGCAACTCATACACATTCATTCATCTATTTTCCACACCATTAACATTATTTAATGCAATCCAAACCCTCTCAAATGACATACATCACATATTATCCTTACATGCATCATCCTACTTCATCAACCATCAATTAATCACTCAAAGCTCTCACCCAACTTTACCAACACAATATTCATACACTTAGATGCACAACCATCACAAAGAATGCATTTAATTACCACTTCATTCATTAAATGAACAACCAAAGCTTAAAACAAAAACTTACCTAATCAAGTTTTCAACTCTTCAATCTTTCAACTTATTGCACTAACTCCTCTATTCCTCCCACCATGCACGACAACCACCATGATAAGAAGGTAGGAAGCTTAAACTTGTATGCATGTGATCTTAAAGTTGAAGGAGAGCAACAATTGAAGCTAAAATATGTGAAGAAAAGCAAGGAAGAGGAAAAAGGAGAAGGGATTTCGAATGGATCAAGAAATAAGCAAGAAAAAGTGTCTTTTTATTCCTTCACTAAGGAACCAACGAGAACTCTAGAATCCATTAAATGAGAGTGATATGTGTCAATTTGACACTAGTCTATGGTAAAGAAGGAAAAGACAAAATAAGAATAAAGACAAACTTTTAATAAAATTAAACCCTAATGAAATGAATCTTTGACCCATTCAATTCCAATGGTTCCAATTTCAATCTCAAAATAATGTACCCAATATTCCAGTACCATTGGACAGAAATTTTCGATACCGAATTTCAACCGGTTCGCCACTTGGAGGTTTTTTCCGGTCTTGAAATTTTTTCCGAAAAATTCTAGAAAATTTTCTAAAATTTCCTTAAAATATAAAGCACACAAAGACTCACTCTAAATAATTTTTTAAATACAATTACCACGTAATTCACAACCACATTCCATTTAGGCACAAATACCGGGAAATGTCAGGAATGCATGTACAGTCAAGTTCATGTGCAATTCCACTAGTCCCGTGCAATAATATGCATACATATTGCAACCCAATACTAAACACTCTCAGCCCATTTCTAAATTACTATTTTACCCTTCCAGTGGGGGTGGGATGTTACAACTCCCCCCCTCCTTATAAAAATTTCGTCCTCAAAATTCTCAGTCAATGGTTCACTATGGTAGAAAATGATCATTTGTCGTAACCCCCTACATGTCCCATACACCTCATCACTTAATTACTCATTTTCTGAAAGATCACAGTAGACAGACTCAGTCAGTCTTTGTTAAGCCAATTAAAATGCATTTAAGTTGGACTTAAATTTGGTTGATTTGTGAAAATTGTGTTCATAAATTAATGGAATTATTTGTTAAATGTCCACAGGTGGTTGCCAATACCAAAAAACGAAAAAGGATCAAAAAAATGAAAAATATGTAAAGAAATTCGAAAATTCCAGTCTGGCCGAAATTCAAGATTAGGCGTGGGCACGCCTAAGGTCAAGATCCTAATACTGCAAATTTTTCAGAAGATTGTCTCCAATTAGGACAAAATCGCCGAAGATCTTCTAGAGTCCTTTTCAAGAAGTTTCCCAGCTAAATTAGAAGACTATCTACTTTAGACAAAATCCAATCAAGATATGGAGATTCACGTCAATTAGGGAAATTGGGAGCTTGCAGTGGATATAAATACATGTATAGGGGTTAGAGGAGGGTATTCGAGCATTAGTAGCTTTTAGGGTAGGTTTAGGTTAGGTTCCTTTGCTGCACTTTTCTGGATTTATTGTTCTTTACATTATGCATATTTTCACTTAGGATTATCATTACTTTCATTAAAGGACCAGTTATGGAGACAATTTCTTTTGTTGTTTTCTTTGATTTCAATTCAAGTATGAGTAGTTAATTTTCTTATCTTGGTTTAGGGATCCATGTTACATGTTATTTTGGTGAGATTATTTGGATGTTTTTCATGATTGTTAATGAACATTGAATATTTTCAGATCTATTCTTTCTAATTGGATTTGTTGGTTTCTAGGAGCGCTACTAGAGATTAATTGATTCAACCTCTAGATTAACGAAATATGACGTTCAGTTTCGGTAATTATAAGTAGCAATTAGGATTAACTTCTCTACGTTAGAATCGGAAAATTCTAAGAAAATATTCGCTTGATTGACTGCATGTCGTACATGTTTATCACTTGTCATTGGTTCTTAATGTTATTATTCAATTTACCTATGATTGTATCTAGGTTATTGTTTAATAAGATTGCTAGAATACATGTTTCTAGTCATTACACTTAAAAGAGAATTTCCCCCAATGAATGTTTATTAATAATTGCTATTTTATGTCGAGGATCCATAATAGCGTGATAACATCGGTGACCCGAAACCAAGGTATTTTTCTCATTGATTTTTCAGATTTAATTATTGCTTTTGATTTGTGATTTTTCTCTTTTATTTTTATTATTACCGTGGCAAAACCCCCCTCTTTACTTTTGTTATTTTTTCCATTTAAACTAACTAACCTTTACCGTTAGAGATTCCTCGTGGGAACGATATCCGCTTACCGCTACTACATTAATTTGTTTTAACGGAAGTGATTTCTTTTATATTTGGTTGCAAGCAACAGCATCACCAAATTTTTGTGCCGTTACCAGGGAATTTCTTAACGGTTTTTGTTAGTGATGTTTTTGTTTGTGTTTTTGGTTTCATTGCGATTGGTTACCTTGTCTTCTTTTTGTTTCAGTTTCACAGCCCTTTCTGATTTTTCGATCTTTTAACGGCATGACTCACTATCAGTATGCTTTTAATTCTGATTATCCATGTTATGCTTATTATGATAATGAGTTTCCGTTTGTTGCGACCTCCAAGTTTGACCATCAAGTGGCAGATTTCACACCCTTAGCCGTGCAAGTACTGAGAGATGACCAACAAGCTAAGGTATGTGAAGTTTGTTCATTTTTGGGTTGTTCTTCTTGTATGCGTTCCTGTTTGCAGAATATAAAGTACAGATACACTTCTCCACCGAGTTACTATGAAGAGCAGTACTTGCCTCGACAAAATCCAAATATGACATCAAATGGCGACGATAAGTCTTCTTTGGAAATTATGTTGCAAACTTTGACCGCTAACACTTTGATGTTTCAGCGGAATACTGAAACAAGTCTCCGAAATTTGGAAAATCAACAAAGGAATTTAGAAAACCAGCTAAGCAAAATTGCAGCTGTCGTTAATCGATTGGAAGCACAAAGTTTTGAAAATTTTCCAGCAGAGTTAGAAGAGGAAGAGATTACAGTTCGAGAAAAGATGGAGGAAGTGCAACCTCCTATAGTAAGTGATGCAGTTCATGTTATTGCTAACCAAATTTCGTTTCCTTTTCCTAGTTATTTACAGGTACAAGAAGAAGAACAGGAAGAGCCGCAAGGAGTACAATTTTTAGGAGAGCCGTGGGTGAGCAAACTGAAGACCGAAGGTAACAACCAGGATGTTGAGTCTCCACAATTATTGGCGTTACTTTTACAGAGACAATCCTTGCATGAGAAGGGCGATGCCCAAAAAGACGAGTGGACATTAGAATATGATGGTGAAGCGATGAAATTCCACTCATCAGAAGTCATGGAGCATCGTGCTGACAAGGAGTCGCATTCGAAGGAAGTTGTTCCAGGCCCCTCACAGAGTTTGAACATGTTTCTTGTTGGACTCAAGCACCCATTTGATAATGGATGATGTCCAGATGCTAAGGGTCCAGCTTATGACCTTTAATAAGCGCTTAATGGCCCATTCGTATCAATTCTTTTATTTTTATTTTTTTCAGCAATTTTCTTTTCTTTTTTTTAGGTTTAATTCAGTTTAATTAGGAATTTAATTTAATATTTTCTAATCTTCAATTTTAATTTTGATCTTTTAATTTTAATTATTTAAAAAAATGAAAAAAAATTAATTAAAAACAAAAAAATTAACTTTTGTTTACCGCCCCCTTAGTTTTTCCCCCATTTTTTTTCCCAAATCTGAATTCTCCCACTTTTCTGATGTTCATCGATTTTCCCTTCCTTCTTGTCCCCCTTCACAGCTGACTCCACCCCCTCTTCTCCACACCAAGTTGCGATTTTTCCTTCTATTTTTCACCAGTGATTTTCAGCCCTCATTATCGTAACTCTCCCCATCCAAACCACCGGCCATAACTCCCTCTTACTCTGTCGATTTTTGCCTATCCTTCATAAATCCTTAATTTTCGTTTCACATAAATCCCCCAAATTCCTGTACCACCAGCCCTTCATCTCTCCACTGCCGACCCTATTGCTGATCACACCCTCTGTATTTTTGTGACTATCGTCC
Source organism: Erythroxylum novogranatense (assembly GCA_029891385.1). Classification (NCBI taxonomy): domain Eukaryota; kingdom Viridiplantae; phylum Streptophyta; class Magnoliopsida; order Malpighiales; family Erythroxylaceae; genus Erythroxylum; species Erythroxylum novogranatense. The sequence continues at coordinate 42,347,790 of CM057224.1, read as the reverse complement.
CTTTGATTTTGCAGGTCACTCTTCATAGATTGGGACAATGCCCAGGACCAAGAGCCAAGCAAGATGGGTTGCCAACGTTGACAACCCCCAAAAGTGATGTTGCTTTGGGCTTATTATCTACTGCTAAAATTGAAAACCACTTAATTCTAAATGCCCAATGTGATTTTCATGCGAACTTTACTGCTTCTAAATTGTGGCGTCAATGGTCTGTCAATAACCATCCATATAATGCTAGCTTGTCTAACAATTCTTTTCTTAGGAACCCTGTTTTCAAGATTATTCATAGGTTGCTAGCATATAATTTTTTTCGGTCGTCATAATGCTTCGGGTACCTTATCGAAAGATGAATTTTAGTTCTTATGGTGCATGGATAGACATATTCCTGTCAACCCCCAAAAGTAGAATTAAGGACTTTGCATGTTCAATTGCTAAGTTTAATGTTGCTTTGGGCTTATTATCTACTGCTAAAATTGAAAACCACTTAATTCTAAATGCCCAATGTGATTTTCATGCGAACTTTACTGCTTCTAAATTGTGGTGTTAATGGTCTGTCAATAACCATCCATATAATGCTAGCTTGTCTAACAATTCTTTTCTTAGGAACCCTATTTTCAAGATTATTCATAGGTTGCTAGCATATAATTTTTTTCGGTCGTCATAATGCTTCGGGTACCTTATCAAAAGATGAATTTTAGTTCTTGTGGTGCATGGATAGACATATTCCTGTCAATTGGGTTTTCGGTTTATGCATCAATTTCCATTCAATTTTGCAAAAGAAGTCTAAACCTTTAATCCTTGGCTCCTATATCACACAAATGGCAGTTAACTTGGGCGTGTTAGATATTGATAATACTAATATGACTGTGGCTTGTGGTATAGAGCCATTGGATATAGAATGTCTTTGCAGGATGGGGATTGTGGACCTTAGCCAAGGTCACATCGCTTTCACCGATGGCCTACTGGGAGCACGAAGGATTTCAACCACCACACTCGCCAACACCTTAATCTCGACACCGCCAAACAGAGAAGCTTTCTTTCACTCTTTTTTTTATTTTTTATGCTTTTTTAACATTGGGGACAATGTTGGTTTAGGTGTGGGGAAGAGAATTGAGAATTTTGATGTGGAAAATTGTTTCGATTTTTGGTGAATATTGTTGGTTGTTGTGACTGTTTTTATTGAATATTGCGTGCGGTTTTGCATGTTGAACCATGACATTTGGTCATATTAGTTTGGATGAGATTGAGGACATGCATGAAATTAAATTGGGCTAAGTAAGTTTTAAGATGGAACATGTTGATTAATTGTAATAGCTGATCTTATAGGCTTGGTCAAAATTTTGACATTGGAGTAATGAAGTAAAGTGTGAAATTAAGGTGGATTCTTAAATTTAAACCTGTGAGCAAACTTGAGCCTAAATGATCGCATCTTTATGTCATATTAATTGTTTGAATTGAGTGATGCTCCTCTATTCACGTTGCCTTCAGAACTTGCATGGAACCGTTTTGAATTGGTTTAATTACATGGGACATAGAAGTGATTAAGGCATTCTTTGTTTTAAAACCCTTGGGCTTAACAGTCTTTCAGTCACTTATTTGGCTATCTCACTATCTTAACTATCTCACTTGACTATTTCAGAGTAGACACTAACTTTATTTCGTATGCTAAGGATCAGATCATTCCTTCCGCACCTATTCACTTATCACGTGTTATAAATCCAATACCTCTTTCACCAATAACATACAGACCAATTTATATAGCTTCATTGCTACCTTTTTCCAGTGATACTTATAAATTCCTTCATCTATAACTCATTTATCCTTCATATCTCGTTGACTCTTATTTCAGATTCATCTCCCCTTTGCCAATTCCCTATTCTGTAGTGTTCACGCACTCAATTCGTATATTCATTTTATTATCTTTCATCTGTCCGATCTGGTTCCACCTCAGCCAACCCATTCGACTTTCATAAGTCACTTCAGTTTGATTCTATACTCATTTCACTCACTAACAGTAATCATTTTTCTAGGTTCTCTCTCTATTTCAATGAAATGGCGAACGACTCTTGAGGATTGTTTTACAGACTATGAGGGAGAGACAACTGTATGTCAAATTCAGTAAGTGTGAATTTTGGCTGGATCGGGTGATCTTCTTGGGGCATATAGTGACTGGAGAGGGTATTTAGGTTGATCCGAGTAACATTGAGGCAATGCTGAAATGGAAAGCTCCACGGAATGTGGCAGAGATTCAGAGTTTCCTTGGACTGGCCGGTTATTACCGGAGGTTTGTCGAGGGGTTTTCACTGATCTCAGCCCCTCTGACAAAACTTATGAGGAAGAATGTACCTTTCAGATGGACTGAGGAGTGCCAGAAGAGCTTTGAGGAGCTGAAACATCGATTGACTACTGCACCGGTGTTAGCTATTCCATCAAGGATTGGAGGATTTGAGGTGTTCAGTGATGCATCGCATCAGGGATTGGGGTGTGTTCTGATGCAGCATGGTAGAGTGATTGCATATGCCTCGATGCAGTTGAGAGCTCATGAGGTAACTTATCCAGTGCATGATTTGGAGTTATCTGCAGTTGTTTTTGCCCTAAAAATTTGGAGACATTATCTGTATGGTGAGATATTTCAGATCTTCACGGATCATAAGAGTCTGAGGTATTTACTGAGCCAGAGAGAGTTGAATTTGAGACAGAGGAGATGGCTTGAGCTGCTGAAGGATTATGACTGTACCATCGTGTATCACCCTGGGAAGGCCAATGTAGTTGCAGATGCTCTGAGTAGGAAGTCTCATATTAGTACAGCTAAGATTCAGGCAATGAGGTTATCGAATTTGATTCAGTTGAGAGCCTTGAATGTACAGTTGACTTTGGAGCAGAATGGAGCTTTATTGGCCACTTTGAAGCTTAGACCGATGCTACTGGATAGGATCAGGAGAGTTCAGGACAAGGATCCTGCCTTGGTAAGACTGATTGAGAGAGCGAGATCTGATCAGGATTTTGATTTTGAGTTGAGAGATGGGACTTTATAGATGGGTCAGAGATTGTGTGTGCCCGATGTAGATGATTTGAGGCGAGAGATATTGGAGGAGGCTCATATGGCTGCCTATGCTATGCATCCTAGTACTACCAAGATGTATAACACTCTCAAGCAACATTTTTGGCGGCCTGGTATGAAAAAGCAGGTAGCGGAGTATGTATCAAGGTGTATGACGTGCCAGCAGGTTAAGGCTGAGCACCAAGCTCCAGTAGGGAAGCTTCATTCGTTGCCTATTCCCGAGTGAAAATGGGAACGAATTACTTTGGATTTTATTATGGGGTTGCCCAAGACTCCGAGGCAGCATGATTCTATCTGGGTCATCGTGGACCGGTTGACGAAATCGGCCCATTTCTTGTCAGTAAGGGAGAATAATTCCCTTGATCAGTTGGCCTAGAAGTATGTGGCTGAGGTAGTGAGACTGCACGGGGTTCCGGTGTCGATAATGTCAGACAGGGATCCCAGATTCACGTCGAGATTCTGGCAGAGCTTGTAGTCTGCTATGGGTACTAAGCTGAATTTTAGTACAGCATTTCATCCTCAGACAGATGGACAAAGTGAGAGGACGATTAAGACTGTTGAGGATATGTTTCGGGCTTGTGTATTGGAGTTCAGAGGAGCATGGGATCAGAATTTGGCTCTAATTGAGTTTACCTACAACAATCATTATCACAGCAGTATTGGGATGGCACCGTATGAGGCTCTGTATGGGCGGCAGTGTCGATCGCCTCTGTATTGGGATGAAGAGGGTGTGAGGATGATTGAGGGTCCTGAGCTGATTCAGGATACTGTAGATAAGGTGAAACTGATTCGGAATCGCATCAAGGCGGCTCAGGATAGACAGAAGAGTTATGTGGATCAGCACAGGAGGGAAATGGAGTATAATGTGGGAGACAGAGTATTCTTAAGGGTGTCACCATGGCGTGGTGTACTGAGATTTGGTAAAAAAGGGGAAGTTAAGCCCTAGGTACATTGGTCCCTATGAGATTACTGAGAGGATAGGACCTTTGGCCTACAGATTGGCTTTACCGACCGAGATGTCTCAGTTGCATGATGTCTTCCATGTGAGTATGCTCCGCAGATATCGGTCAGATCCGACACATGTTATACCGGCTCAAGAGATTGAGGTTGCCAGTAATTTGAGTTATGTCGAGGAGCCCATCCAGATTGTCGGGTCACAGGTTAAACAGTTGAGGAATAAGAGTATCCCATTGGTGAAAGTTATCTGGAGAAATCACTCAACTGAGGAAGCCATTTGGGAGACCGATGAGCATATGAGGAGGCAATATCCTCATCTATTCGACCAATCAGGTAAGAATTTTGCGGACGAAATTTTTATTAGGAGGGGAGAATTATAACATCCCACCCTCAACGGGAAGGGTAGAATTGTAATTTGGCATAGGATGAGAGTGATTGGGCTTCATTAGGACTGTTCATGCATACTAGTATTGGTACACAGTGAATTTTGTGCACATGAAATAACTGTACATGCATACATGACATTCCTGGTTTTTGTGCCTAATGTAGTTTTACTGTGATTAACGTGGTTCTTGTGTTTGAAAAATTATTCTGAGTGCGCCATTGAGTGTTTTATATTTTAAGGGATTTATAGGAATTTTTCTGGAATTTTCTGAAGAAAATTCCCGAACCGAAAAAATCGCCAAGTGGCGAACCGATTGATTTTTGGTACCAAAAATTTCTATCCAATGGCACTATAATATTGGGTATATTATTTTGGGATTAAAAGTAGGGTCATTGGACCAGAATGGGTCAAATTGCATTAGGGTTTACTAAAAAGTTTTTGTCTTTTATCTTTTTTGTCTTTTTCTCAAAAATGTCAAGTGTCCTACCTATTTAATGCTTTTGTCTTCTTCTTCTCCTTGTGATTTCGGTGGCTTTACATTAAAGGGATAAAAAGAAGAGTTATTGCTCATTTGTTTCCTTCCCCATCCGAAAATCTTCACTTCTTTTCATCTCCATCAATTTCTTCTCCTTCTTTAAGTTACTCTCCTTCTACTTAAGAACCTTCCTTATATGCTTGCAAACTTTAACCTTCTACCTCCTTACCATGATGACACCATGTATGAGGATTAGAAAGTAGAGAAAGTGGAGAAGTTGGTGTAGTATTGAAGAGGGAAAACTTGATTAGGTAAGCTTTTGTTTTAAGCTTTGATTGTTTATTTAATGAATCATAGTTGTTAGATGCATTCATTTGGAGTTATGGTGCATTAAATATGATTTATGATGCATGAGTTTCATGAAACCTATGGCTTGATTATTTGGGTATAAATGTATATTGTGTGAGGGTAAGTGAATGAACATGGTTTAGATTGGTTTTAGCTTGGTTTTGGTTTGATTTTGATGACTAATCTTGCATAGAAATTAAGAGTTTAATGCTGCAAAATTTTGACTATGGGTCTAAGTGAGTGTAGGAATGATCTAGGGACTGATTTTGTGTCCAATTGGGATGCTTATGGTAGTAGAAGTTCAATTGGCATGATAGGAAGTGTATTTGAGTAGTAAAGCTGAAAATTGGTTTTTGACCTACTGTACTGTTTTGAGCATAACTCATTGTGTGGTTATGAAAATGAGGTGAGGTTTGTTCTAAATGAAACTTTGGCTTGTTGGCTACATTTTTGTGTGAAATAGGTGTTATCTAATTTTAGCCTTAAGAGGGTGAATTTTGGCTTGGAAAGTTATTGTTGATGTCTGTATGAGCAGTAATCGAACCAATGACCTAAGTGTTTTGATGATTTTTATAAATTAATTTAGAAGGAATTGATGAAAATGGTCTTCATGAGAGTTGAAGCCTATATTGTTAGCTTTCCATTTCCACTGATTGTGCAATTTTTAGATATGTATATTGGGAGATATCCACTGTTAACTATTGACTGATTTTGTACATTGTGGTGAAACCTAGCCTAAGTGTCAGATTTGTGAGCATTCTGATTGGAAGCAATTTTAGCAATTTCTGTGAATTGAATTGGCTTGAGTGATCTTCTGAAGAGTTTTAAAGGAATAAATTATATTTAAAATGGTATATAGCATGTGATTTTTGGAGATCATATTTGGGAGTTATGAGTTTTCAAAGCGAACTCAAGCATTAGGTTTTTAATTCTTTCTGATCAGTCACTTGTTTGGCAGTTTGGAACTTGTTAAGGGGGGGGGGGAATTGGATTTTGAATCCTTCATGAAAATTTAAGTATGAGATCTTATCTTTCCAGTGATATAAGGTAGTGATTGTTTTCACATTTGTGCTAGGAGATATGTTGTTTTAAAATGTACTGTTCAGATTGGGGAATTTCAGTGGGCAGATGCTTTACTGAATTGTTTGGACTAGTTAACAAATGAATTTGATTTCAGGTTGTTCATGAAAGTTGTAGATAACATTGGGATCTTTCTGAGCATATTTATTGTGTAATTTTTGACTGAGGAACTGAAAAGTTACGGATTTTATAAACTATTGTACTGTTTTGACAAAATGTTGCACTGTTTTGAGAGGCATTGTGAGGGCAGTAACTTTGATTGCATTTTTGACATCCTTAGAGGTGAAATTGGCTTTTGTGTCCTTCATGAATCTTGTAGATCTCTCTTTTCTCTATAAAATAGACATTAAGTTTGTCCAATTTGGAGTCTGGAGTAGGGAGTTATGCCCTGTGTAAGTTGGGATGTCGAAGGACGTTTGTTCCAGATCTGCTATTGTATAGCATAAGTCGACTTGCACCCCATATAAGTTGACTATTGCATACACAGTAGCATAAGTCGACTTGCATCTCAAGCAAGTCGACTAAGATCATATATTTTTCTTCTTTTGCTTATAACTTTTCCGTCCGACATCCGATTGACCTGATTCTTGAGGCATCGGATTCGTCAAAGGTTAAATTTCATTTTATGAGAAATTGGGAATTTTTGGATGGGAAATTGGTGTGGGTCCGGTTTATTATTTTCTGGTCACTGTTTTATTTAATTTTGGACATATAGAGGTCTGAATTGAGTACCGTCAGCGCCATTAGATTTCTAATTTTTAGACGGATTTTATGATGAAAAGTTGAGTTTAGGTAGGAATATCATGCACATGCATTGTACACCTTTTAATTGTTACGTATGCATCATTAACTCGTTCTGATTGGACAATTAGTAATAGTTATCTTCTCTGATTTTTATAGAGACACAATTGGAGCGTCGATCGACCGACGTAGCAGAGACTTCCCGGAATTAGCTCGGAAGTAATTGGTGAGTAACCTAGATGGGTTTCTCAATTATTATTTGTCTAATATGGGGATAATGGTGGGATTAAGAATGTGTAAATTGTGTGACTTGTTTGCCCTTACTGGGATTACTGTGATTTATTGTGACTGATGGACTGTTAATTGTGCACTATGGACTGTTAATTAACCATTCAATTGGGCATAGGCATTTCATACACAGATGCATAAACGGATAAAAATAATTGTGAACCGAGTCGCCACTGAAACTGAAAACGAGCCTAGAACTCGAAGGGAGATAATCCTCCCGAGACGCGTCTCTGATCGACATCGACATCGCTAAGCGCTCGGTCACAACATCGAAATAAATCGGAAAAAGAGTCCCATGTGCATTGCATCTTGGATGAATACCTTAAATGACTTTTGTTGTATATGGTATGTGATTGTTGAGCTCAGATATCACTATGATCGCTGATTCTTCGGAACATGCTTATGTGATGCATGAATTGGGCGAACCATCGATGATGGTTCCTCATTGAGTTCGCAAACTCATCCAAAATTGCAATCTATTTTTCAGGGTTAAGAGTAGACTGTTAGCTCCCTCAGGACTGTAGAGCCTTGGACATCGGATTGGCGAGAGGTTATGACTCAAAGGTCGACACCGGGATTTCTTTGGAGACTTATAATTAGAACTGTTTTGTGCCTTATTGTATAGTACTTAATGTAAAATGTTTTGAAGGAAGATATGGTGAAAATCTTGACGGCTTGTAAATTTCTAAGTTTGAGTAAATGAAATGAAATACAATTTGGTTTTAAAAAGTTACCAATTTCTTATTTATGTTCTATTATTGTGATTCCATGGAGAGTTTAGTGGTGGTTTTCAGTAGTGGTCTTTTATCGTAGGATATGTACCGGAATGACCTACGGGCGTTCCGGTGGGTACTCTATGGTAAGGGGCGCTACAGCATCGAACTAGTATGAAGGAAAAGAATTAAATTTAAATTTGAATTAGGAATGAGATTCATAGCAATTTATAAAGTAAACTGAAAAGTATGCAGTGTGAATTCGTTTGATATGTGATGGGTCTAGAGTTTTAATAAAATAATGAACTTCATATGTGCACAGGATACCTTTACCGGGTGTGGATTGAGAACGAGTGAATTTCTTTGTTTAAAATTGTTATAGGGTTAGATATATGTTAGCATGTTAAAAAGAACAAGCAAGTTTCTAATTGGTGGATCTTTATAGAAAAAATATTTGAAAAATGTTTACAAATGAAAAGGAAATTGAAAAGCATGAGTTATTAATTTTAATTACTTGATGAAGAACGATACGTATGTTAGTGTAACGACGACAAAACTTTGAAGACGTGTCTAACAAAATAAGAAAAATGAAAGGAGTCAATGTCCCTAAGCATAAACCACTGGAACAATTCAACCTAACATAAACCATTGAAAAAAAATTAAATCAATTCTTTTGTAAAATTAAAAATGGTTCTTAGAAATTTAAAATCCAAACTTTTGGTTTTGTTTTTGATTCTTAATATTCTTCATTTATTATTGTTATAATATCTACCAAATACTTCATTTCATTTATCTTTATTCTAGTAATTTCCATTAAAATTTTATTTTTTTAATAAAAGTAAAAAATTAGCCGTATATTTTTATTTAATTGATTTTATAAATATTGGTACTTAATCAATCTTTATTTAAAAATATTGAAAAGTTTAAATTAATTGTTTTAATATTACAATTTTATACTTTTTAGTTTTGTTTAATAGTTTATTAAATATATCAATGAATGATTTTCCTTAATATAATACAAAGATATAACATTCTTGTGTCTTAGATGTTTTATTTAAAGGATAAAATAAAGAATCAAGTACAATTTAAGAGAATTTCAAGGTAATTCAAATCAAGTTGACCAAGAACAAAAAGAATAAAAGAATCCGTCGTTATAACAATCATTTTATAATCTTATATTAGCCATTTCAATAAATTAGGAGTTCAATCATTGCATGACTATTTATGAGGCATAATGATAAGTCTTTTGATAATTAGAGAAAATTTAATTATTGTGAACTAAAAAATCTTAATCTTCAAACAAATTTTGAAAAACTTTTAAAATAAATGGTATTGAATCTAGTTTTAAGTAAATGGAGTATTTTGAAACTTTTGAAAATTTTAATATATAAATATTTGATGCCTCAAAATGTTTTTGAATCTTAATCTTTGATGGGAGGTTTTGTTAGCTAGATAAATTTCAAAAACTTACCTAATAGATCATTTGTCATTGGTTAGATTGTTGACTAGTACCGATGAGCTAACCAATGGACATTTGAGTGCACAAATGTAACCAATTATGTCTTCAGTAATCGAGTAGAACAAAATCACTACTACTTATTTTGTAATTGCCTTATTCCTCCTTCATTTAAGTCAATCCTATGAACTTCTGTGACAAATGCTAGGACACTTCAATTTGACAATGTGATTTTGTTGGTTGTAGGAACTGTATTGTCCCCAGTATTTATACTTTCGAGGAACGTGAAGAGAAGCCTACGCAGGTATTAAAATGACAACTATACTTTTACTTCAATTGTGGTAACTTTAAGCATATATTTTTTAATATATTTTGACGTAATAAAAAAAATTTGGTTGTGAATTGATTTGAGTTTAATGTTTAATTCTTGATAAGTAACATGAGTTGTTGACAAGGCAAAGTATGGACATGTAGTTTAGAGATTAGTTGTGAGTTGACTTCACTTGTCGAATATAGAAGTGTATTTTCACATGCAGGGGGCTCTCTTATGTGTAAGAGGGGGATGATTATGTGATAGGGGAAATGCTGCCGAAATTTTAGCATGATCCTCGTATAACAATTAATGATACTGACCTATGTTATATGTGACATACATGAATTGTACTGACAATGGATTGACTGGTTGAAATTAACAGTATCCCAACTATGAGCTTCAGGGATAGATCTTGGATGTATAGACGATTAACCCCTGCTGGCTTCATTAATCCTAAATTCGAGGATGGAGTTGACAGTTTTATTCATTATACATGCTCTCAACCTGCATATATGGATGGACAAAAGATCATATGTCTATGTAGGAAGTGCAAGCACAAAAGTTTCCTTAGTCTTGATGAAGTTAAGTTGCATTTGCTGAGAAAAGGGTTTGTGCCCAATTATTTTGAGTGGACACGACATGGCGAACCGTTAATTTGTAGCACCTCAAGGGGGAATGAACCACAAATGTCCGTCAACGTAAATGAGTATGAAGGGGAGGTTGGAAGTAGATGGAATTTTGTTCATGGAACTGAAAACTCGTACAGGCAAATGGTCTTTGATGGGGTCGGTTGTAACTTTGGGACAAATAGGGAAAATGTTGAAAAAGAACCAAACGCAGAAGCACGAAATTTTTTTGACTTACTCCAGTCTGCTAACTGAGAATTGTGGCCCGGTTGTCAGAAAATTACGTAATTGTCTTCAATTGCGTGAATTTTGAACGTTAAGAGTGAAGGACACATATCAGATCATAGTTTTGATAACATTTTGGAGTGGTATACTAAATCACTACTCGTTGATCATTCTATAGTTGACAGTTTTTACAATATGAAGAAACTGATTCGGGGTCTTGGTTTGCCAATGCAAAAAATTGATTGCTGTCGGTTGGGATGTATGTTGTACTGGGGAGATGATGTGAACTTAGATGAGTGCAAATTTTGTGGTCAATCGAGGTTTAAGCCAAGAAAGCGTGCAATGAAACATAAATTAGCTCCATGGAAGCGGATGTATTATTTCCCACTAACTCCGAGACTGCAGAGACTTTATGCATCTGATGTGACTGCATGTCACATGAGATGGCATGCTGAACACGATCAGGAAGATGGAGTTATGCATCATCCATCAGATGCACTGGTATGGAAGCATTTCAATGACACCCATCAGCACTTTGCAGTTGAAAGTCGGAATGTGCGGTTGGGATTGTCGACTGATGGATTCCAACCTTTTGTTCAATCCGGGCAGCAATATTCATCTTGGCTGGTGATAATTACTCCTTATAATTTGCCTCCGTGGATGTGTATGAAAGAGGCTTACATGTTCCTTAAAGTTATTGTGCCAGGACCAACAAATCCCAAGCAGAAAATAGATGTTTACGTACAACCGCTAATATTGGAATTGCAGCATCTTTGGGAAACTGGTGTGTAAACATATGATGTATCTCTGAAACAGAATTTTGTTATAAGAGCAGTTTTATTGTGGACGATTAGTGACTTCCCGGCTTCGGCCATGTTATCTGGTTGGAGTACAACAGGGAAGTTGGTGTGCTCTCATTGCGGCAATGATTCATATGCGTTTTATCTTCCAACCGGTGGCAAAATTAGTTGGTTTGACAATAACAGAAAATTCCTTCCTCCTGATCATCCGTTTAGGTGCAATAAATATAAGTTCATGAAAAATAGGATTATGAAACAATCACCTCCACCTCTAAAATGTGGTGTTGAGATTTTACAAGAGATTGAGGCATTGGGCTTGCTTAAAGTAACTAAATTTGACGCCGATGAAGTAAATAGAAGCATCAGTCAAAACTTTGGTTGGCGAAAACGAAGCATATTTTGAGATTTACCATATTGGAAAACAAATATGGTACGGCATAATCTGGACGTGATGCATATTGAGAAAAAACATGTTTGACAACTTGTTCAATACCATTATGAACATTAAAGGGAGGACAAAATACAATGCCAAATCCAGAGCTGATTTGCAACTGCTCTGTAGAAGACATGAGTTACATAAAGATGTTCGTACTAGTAAATATCCGAAAGCATGTTACACTTTGGGTAAGCAACAAAAGGAGCGTTGGTGTGAATGGTTGAAAGGACTAAAGTTTCCTGATGGTTATGTTTCAAACCTGTCTAGGTGTGTAGATATGAGGAAGTACAAATTATTTGGGATGAAAAGTCATGATTGTCATGTTTTTATGCAAAGGCTAATTCCAATTGCCTTTCGCGAGTTGCTACCTTCTAAAGTATGGGAACCATTAACGGAGTTGAGCTTGTTTTTCAAAAGCTTAACATCATCTGAAATCAATTTTCATGAATTGCAAAAACTAGAGAATGAAATTCCAGTTATTTTGTGCAAATTAGAAGGGATTTTTCCTCCTAGCTTATTTGACTGCATGGAGCATCTATCGGTGCACTTACCACACGAAGCAAAACTAGCCGATCCAGTTCAATATCGATGGATGTATCCATTTGAGAGGTAACTCTAGTACTATCATATCCTTACCCATTTGTACATGCTTTGTCAACCGAACATTGTAATAACCATTTGCTTTATTATAGGTATTTACATCATTTGAAAAAAAAATGTGAAAAACAAAGCTAGAGTTGAGGGCTCCATATGTAATGCTTATTTAGTTGAGGAAGCTAGTACGTTTTGTGGACATTATTTTGAGCCTCATGTGCGTACAAGACCGAGACAAGTTCCTCGTAACGACGATGGGGGAGGAACAAGTGGTGCGGATGAGAACTTGTCAATTTTTACATATCCAGGACGAACCTCTGGACGTGCAACAAGACGAATGCTAAAAAAGGAGGAAATTGATGTTGCACATGTGTACATTTTATTGAACTGTCAGGAGGTTCTTCCATTCGTACAGTGAGTTGCACAACTGATTTGCTCAATTGCAGGTATTAGTGTGTTGAACGTTACTGATTGGTGTCATGTCATATGCAGCGTATACGAGGCATTATTGCACGAGATAATGCCTGGTATCACACAGGATGACATTAATAACGAAGTTGGACAACAATTTCCTCGATGGTTCACGCGATATGTAAGTTCTCACTTTAAACTATTCCTATTGTTACCTACCATGCTAAAATGTTCCGATGACATTGTACTCTTTCCTTTGCTACTTACTGTTACATAGGTCGCTGAAAATCCAATACATAACAAGTTCATTTCTGATCTTGCGAAGGGACCTTTGCGAACTGTGTACTCGTATCCGGTTTATTTCGTGAATGGATATAAATACCATACAGAGTCGCATGGACATAGCATGTCAAGTATGAACAATGGAGTTTCGATACAGGGAGAATTGATGGACTATTATGGGAAAATAATTGAAATACTTGAAGTTAAGTACCCTACGTTGCCAATCAAGCGATGTGTGATATTTAAATGTGAGTGGTATGACCCGACACCAAATGTTGGAAAAAAAGTGCATAGTCGATACAATGTGGTTGAAATCAACGTCCGCAGACAATTGAGACAATTTGAACCTTTCATCTTAGCTATGCAAGCAAGAAAGGTCTGTTATGTCCCTTTTCCAAACTTACGACGTGATAAACAGGATTGGTTGGCGGTGTGCAAAGTTAAACCTAGGGGAGTTTTTGAATCCCATAGAAACGAAGAGCAGAGAAATGACAGTGAAGCGTTTCAAGAAGATGTGGCTTCTATCAATGAAACAACAACGTGTGACAAGACGGAACCTTTGCACGATCCTTCTAACGCTTATGTTGATATTTCAGATGCACAGTCTAACGAGGGTAACAATGGGTCTGAACAAGAGGAAGCGTTTGATTCTTATTCTTCCGACGAGGAAGATGATTGTTGTAGCGTCCCCTTACCGTAGAGTACGCACAAGGACGCCCGTAGGTCATTCCGGTACATAACCTACGATGAGGGTGCTCTACTACCCACAGCAGACTGAGCTCCCAGTGTAGCGGGACAATTCCTAATCAGATGATCCATGGAGTCGCATGCGAGGCAGGCTCCAGTCAGCCGCCAACACTCCCCACTGTGCCTCTTGTCACGATGTACACAAACAGGAGAAATCTGCCCTGAACCTCTAGCACCGCCACTGCCAATCTGCACAAATCTCCCCCTCTGGCCAAATCCAGACTGCCTGGATCCTCCTAAAAACCTGAAGGCCCTGCTCTGGCGCCTGCTAAAACTCCTGCCAGAGCTACCCTGACTGTCACTCGATCTCTTACCCCTGGATCCCTGACCATTCTCAGCTTGACTCTGTCTCATAAGCTGCTCAATCCGTACTGCAGCAGCTCTCAGCTCGATAAAGTTGCCCATGTCCGATCGGGCTAACCTGGTATGGATCTCCAGATTGAGCCCACCCTCAAATCTTCGGCACCTATCAGCCTCCGTAGCAATCAGAACAGTAGCATATCCCATGAGCTCATTGAACCGCACCTCATACTCGGCCACTGTCATCTGACCCTGTCTCAACTCTAAGAACTCCTACATCTTCATCTCCAGATATACCTTGGGCATGTAATTATCTCGAAAGGCTCTCAAGAAATCCTCCCATGTCAGAATACAAAATCTGGTGGTACTACCCGGAACAGTCTTCCACCACTGATATGTTGGACCCTGTAGCAGAGAAAATGCATAATCAAAGCGCTCATCAAAGTCACAGACCATCTGGTCTAGGACTCTCTCAGTCCTCTCCAGCCATCCCTCAGCCTCAGCAGGGTCTGTGCTGCCAAAGAAATCAACAGCCCCCTGCTTACGCAGTCTATCATACCTCCTCTCCCGTCTCACGGGGACTCTAGGAGGTTGCTCCTCAAATCGAGGCACTGAGGACTCCCTACTAGCTCCGACTAATCCATGGTCAGCTGGTTGATCTACCTGATCACCAAAGACGGATGACCTATAACAAAACCATAATTTCAATCAATTTCTGCTTTTCTTACTGAAATTCAAGCCTAATAATACATTATGCCCAAAAGATGTCAAACCATGCTCTGATACCACCTAAATGTAGCGCCCCCTTACCGTAGAGTACGCACCGGGACGCCCGTAGGTCATTCCGGTACATAACCTACGATGAGGGTGCACTACGAACGATCATTTTTATAATCCACATAGCATCAAAATAATAAAACCATAATATCAAAATCACTAAATTTTTGAAACCAAAATACTTTTCTCATAAAATCCATAAATGTACAAGTCTATCAGTTTTCCAAGTCTAAGTACAATATTCCAAAAAGGAAACTGATACACAAACTAACTAAGCCAACCCCAAAAACCATCCCAGTTGACCGACCTGTGAGCCATACTTTTCTTTCCAACGCGCTCGACAAGGCAGGAAAAGTCTCTCGCTAACTGGAGCTAGGAGTCTACTGTCTCTGTCCTAAAAAATATTTGCAATATTGGGTGAGTTTGTGAACTCAATTAGAAATCATCATCGATGGTTCACCCAACTCATGCATATACAAACAATTCATATAATATCACATATTAGCACATTCCAAATTATCCTATGCATTATCAAATTACACATATAAGGCGTATCGCCTTTCACATAATTCATATTTAATCATTCATATACAGAATGCACATGTGACACTTTCCATTTTGTTACGTTGTTGTGACCATGCGCCTGATTACGGTGGGCTTGAAGCCCTGATACGTTGAGCCTGTGGCTCTAAAAAAATTACGTTGGGTTCGAGGCCCTGTTGCGTTGAGCTTAAAGCTCTGAAATACATTGGTTGCTCCGGTCACAACTGTCATTATCTGATCATACTTTTATGCATGAATGCACATGTTTCGTATCGCATTAAAATCGAATTATTGCCAAGTATCACAATTAACACTTCTATATCAAGTTCCAAATATTTCGGACACCTATGGTCCGAAATCAATCACAAGCAAACATACAAATCCTCCCTTAACTCTACATGGCATAAGTGCATAAAATTAAACACATAAAGGTTGAGGAACCAACTAGGTTACTCATCTCTAACTTCCGAGCCACTGCCGGGAAGTCTCAGCTATGTCGGAAGATCGACGCTCCACTTGAGCCTCTAAAACAATCAGAATATACAAACATTACTAATTGCACAATTTCAAATCGATAATGCACATGCAGCGATTGAATTATGTACTATACATGCTTATGACATTCCCAATCTTTCCACTTCAACTCTTTATCTCTCTAAAATAGCAATTCCTAGATTCCATAATTCACTTAATTAATGTCCGAACTCTCTAAAATTGTAACATCCCACCCCCTCCTAGAAGGGTAAAATAGTAAAATTGGCATAGGATGAGACTAATAGGGAATATTTAGTATTGTTCATGCATAATAGGATCGATACACAGTATCAATTGTGTATATGGAATTACGGTATATGCATTCATGACATTCCCGGTAATGGGGCCTAAAGCAATTTTATTGGAATTCATGGGATAATTGAGTTTGGAAAATTGATTGACTGCACCATAAATGGTTTTACATTTTAAGGATTTTAGGAATTTTTCTGAATTTTCCTGAGAAAGTTCCTGACCGCAAAATCGCGGTGATCCACCTAAACTTGTTTTGGAGTAGAAAAGGTGATTTTTGTGATTGAAAATTATTTGGAGTGCACTGTTACCTGTTTTATAATTTTAGGGAATTTCATTAATTCTCAGAAAAATAATTCGGGGAAATTCTCGGACCGGATAAATCGCCAATTGGCGAACCGGTCGATTCTCGGTAGCAAAAATTGCTACCCACTGATACTGTAATATTGGGTATTTTATTTTGGGACTGAAAGTAGGGCCATTGGAGTGAAATGGAGTAAAATTTTGGACTCGGATATCACCAACGATATCGGGTTCGGGTCTTACGGGAGTGGGGTGTTACATTTAGGTGGTATCAGAGCCCAGTAGTACGTAATGTATCTGGGCACGCTTTGGAACATAGGTTTCATGCATTTGAGTCGTATCGTTGCAGATCGTGGTAATCGATCCTAGTCGAGTCGCCAGGATAAATCCTACGGCGTAAGTGTTAAGTGATTAAGTGAGAGAAGAGTGATAATCGATTAGAGTGTAAATCCCAAAGGGATAATCAATTAGGAAAGGATAAAGGAAAAAATGGATAAGAAGATTGAAATTGTCTTGGGTTAGAAACCCTCATAAGTGATAGCAGAATGATCGCAAGGGCTTCAATGAATTAAATTGACAATATTATGATGACGAAAAATGAAGATGTTGAGAACTTGAGAAGTCCATTAGAGATATGGTTGGTTATAGTAGATCTCGGTGAAATTAAATGCCCGGATGGTTAGGTAATTACGCTCGACCGTATATGTCATGAAAGGGAAATATTGGAAGTGAGTAAAATGTAGTGGTCCAATCGGGCATATCTTGATTCATCAGATTCGAGTTAGAGATCGAGAGATATTATAAGCGGAAGATGATAGCGAGATGGAAAGAAGCTCAATAGGGTAATCAGAACGGTTTATTGAGAACCAAAGAATGTAACAAAGGTAAAAGTGTACAGATAGATTGAAATGAATTCGGGAAATGGTTATGAACTAGACCGCATCAGTTTGAGACTGAAATTGTTAGGTGATTATGGTGCTTCGAGGTTGGAAATTCGTATGATAAAATCGTAAGGAAAAAGATAGACAGATGATTTCCACTGATGGTGTATCGAGAAATACTGAATTAGGTATATATGGACACGAAAATGGTAAATGGATAGGTATATAGATAGAGATAAAATGGAGTGGTATCAACGATTTTGTCGGGTATTGGGGACTGTGAACACCCGATCATAAACTATTTGAGGAAAATAGAAGATAAGTAGCAGAAAACAGAATAAAAAAAAATAGGAATAAAGATCATAAGATGAGAAGCCAAATTGATATGACCTTACAAGGTCAAGCTGCACGTAACAGATATGGGAATGAGTCATACAATTTAATGATACGGGGAGAATGAAATAAAGATCTTGAAAAGAATGAAACCACAATAGTGGTGTATGAAAAGAGTTATTGCATTTAAATCGATTTCTTTCGTTAGGGATATCTATCGGACAAGAATGTTGATTGTGACTAATGAAATGTATATTACGTATATATGGAAATCATAGAGAAGCAGGCGGTAAATGTTTAGAGTGATTATAAGTGAGAAGTTCTTAAGAGGTTAAAGTAAGACAAAGTGGACCGAGTGTACTGTATGAGAGGAACGAAAAGTGATTACATTATAGATTCTTGAATAAGTGTGAAAGAAAGTATTTAAGTGATCATCATAAGGAACCTTTGTGAAAGGAATGTTCGATATTTAAATTATGGCATAAAATTGTTCTAATTGAGATTGTGCGATATAGTGAAGAAGGATTGAAAAGCAATTAGGGATAATAATTGATTGATGAGACTTTCGTGAACCGTATAAAGATGGTATCAAGACGAACGGTCAAATGGATAGAAGTACGGACAAAATTAATGGTGAAATTGGGACATAGCTCATCTAGTTGAGGTTATCTCGACCTTTGTATGTACAGAAATGTAAAGTATCCAATATGAGTGAGATTTTAATTGAGGTGATTCTATTGCAATGTGAAGTGAATCGATCTCCGCTATGATGTAAAGCTGCTGAGGAATCTAGATTTGAAACGAAAAATAAAAGAGTCCCGAACTGAGAATTGTGAGAGACTAAAGTAAAAAAATGGAAAATTTTTGGAGGTTTAAATATAGATGACAAGGTATGTTGATAGGAATGATATGAAAACAAATGAGAAGAGAAAATGAAAAAGAGTAACTGAATGGAGACAAGAGGGTCAAAAAGGGAAACTGACAATGAGGTGATGCAGTGACACCTTCATAAAGAAATTGCAGATACACTCATTGTAGACTCAATGAAAAGGGTAAAAGATGTACCAGAAAGTCAATAAGACCCTAATAGGGATTTATGAGGGTAAGCAAATGGTAATAATCGTGATTAGAGATGAATGTGTTTGGAAGTGTTGAAAAGTGAAAAGTAAAAGAATGATAGGACTAATTGAGGAATCGACATCGATGATAAACATACACGGGAAGAGTGGGCGTGAGTATTGAATCTGTGACAATATGTTGAACGAGTATGAAATAAATTGAACTGACTGTGATAAATGGTAGTAGTGCCATTCTCATTATTGAAAGCCTTGGAGACTGTAGATTCCTATAAGGATACACTGGGTTAATTTGAGGAAAGAGACCGGTGTAAATACGATAATGCTTCAATGAACAGATCAATTACAGATATTGGGATTTTCAATGATTGTCAAGCAGATTATGGGTAATAGTGAAGTGTTCTGGAAAAATGAAGTTGTAAGAATAGTGATAAGAAAGGTTAAGAGTGCAGAAAGTAAAGAGGGAAGTTTTTATGATGAGTTTGAATATACAAATGGAATTGGAAAACTATAGTGAAAAATTCAAAGAAGAAGTAAGTGTACCCGATAAAAAGGTATTAGAACAAGAAAGCGAATAGTCAAAGTTAGACATTCTAGTCAGCATATTTGAAAAGTGAAATTGAGTAATTGTAGTTATAAAATGAAGTGATTCTTGGCTCAAGTGTTTATAGGTTGAATGTCCAATAGGAAAAAGGTTTGATTATGGTCGTGTTATAGAGCTTTGATTCATCGGAAAATATATACCGTTACCTTCGCATGCTGCCTCATCGGGAGTTAAAGACCGTAATGGGTTTGAGACTAAAATGTGTGAGAAAAAAGAAAGTGACTTAGGAAGACTGCATGGTTAGCTAAAGTGGAATCGGATCGGACAAATGAGACAGAGTAAACTGTATATCCGGATAAAGTGTGTGAACATTATAGAATAGTGAATTGTCTTACGAGAAATCGAATTTGAATATAAAGTGAATGACATATGATAAATGACTGCATTAGGGACATTGTTACTGATTATAGTGAAGTGGAGTTAAGTGTCACTGTATTGGTACCAAGGGAATGTAAATCGTCCCTGACGTGATTAAGGGAGGTACCAAAGACATGGAGATGTCCTCAATGGAATACGAATTGGACTATATGGCACTGTAGGAAAAAGGTATTAGAGGAGAGGAATAAAATGTGATAAGTGAATAGGTTCGAAAATACTGAACTGAGTTAAATATCGGAACCAAAGGTAGTGACTATGCTAGACATGGCAAGTGAGATAGCTAAGAAAATGAGATCGCCAATTGATAGTTTTGTCAAATCCACATCGTTGTCTTAAGTGATAACGAGTTAGCCAAATCAGTAACTGAACCACAGACTGAGAGTGGTTATAGTGATCACTCGATAAGTGAATTATTAAGTGGAAAAGTGTATGAGATATGTAGAATCATATGATTACTGTCATAGTGAATCGTTGACTGAGAATTTCGAGGACGAAATTCTTATAAGGAGGGAGAATTGTAACATCCCACCCCTCCTGAAGGGTAAAATAGTAAAATTGGCATAGGATGAGACTAATAGGAATATTTAGTATTGTTCATGCATAATAGGATCGATACACGATCAATTGTGTATATGGAATTACGGTATATGCATTCATGACATTCCGTGAATGGGGCCTAAAGCAATTTTATTGGAATTCATGGGATAATTGAGTTTGGAAAATTGATTGACTGCACCATAAATGGTTTTACATTTTAAGGATTTTAGGAATTTTTCTGGAATTTTCCGAGAAAGTTCTTGACCGCAAAATCGCCATGTGGTGACCTAAACTTGTTTTGGAGTAGAAAAGGTGATTTTGTGATTGAAAATTATTTGGAGTGCATCGTTACCTGTTTTATAATTTTAGGAATTTCATTAATTCTCAGAAAAATAATTGAAATTCTCGATCGGATAAATCGCCAATTAGCGACCTGTTGATTCTCAGAGCAAAAATTGCTACCCAATCGACATCGTAATATTGGGTATTTTATTTTGGGACTGAAAGTAGGGCCATTGGAGTGAAATGGAGTAAAATTTTGGACTCGGATATCACCAACGATATCGGGTTCGGGTTTTACGGGAGTGGGGTGTTACAAAAATCACACTCCAATTTAAAAATCACATTCACTATTCAATTACCATCCGATTTCGAGAACTTTCGAAATAAATTTAGAAATTCTGTTCTTATAAATTCACAATTCTTAGTCTCTAAATTTAATCACTCCAGAACCAATTCATTAGGAATAAAACCTCAAAACCATCAATTAAAACAATCAACTTCAATTTCAGAAAATGGGCGTCCTCGCCGCAGCGCAAGATCGCTCGCCGCAGCGAGACCCCTCGCCTTCGTCGTAACGTATGCGTTAGGTGCATCGCGGCGTGCCCGCTTACACTCGTCGCGACGTGCGCCTTCGCTCGTCGCGGCGTGCTAAGACAGAATCGTTCACCGTGGCGTGTTCATCACACGTCGCGACGTGCAAATCCAGAAAAACACCCGAAACCCAGATTTCTCAGATCTGTCGATTTTTCATCCATCTATTCTCTTTAAAAACAATCCAGAACAACTCAATACACTTCCCAAAACTCATCCCTAACCTCAAATCCCTCAAATAACCATTATCTCTCAATTACCCAAATCAAAACAAAATAAACTCAAAAATATTATATCATCCGAAACCTAAACATTTTTCAATCATCAAATTAAACTATCTAAAGCATAAGGGAGTAAGAACTTACTTGATTAATCCTTCAAACCTTCAAAAATTCACTCAAGATTCTCCAACCCTCAAGCTAAGCATACCCACGACAATCACCAAAATCAAACTCATCAATAACTTCTCCAACACAAGCTAAAGGGGAAAAAGGTTTTAGATGGAGAAGGAAGTGATTTGAACAAGAAAAATGGAAACAAAGAGCAAAGGTAGAGATCCACGATGGAGGAGGAGTAGAAGAAAAGCAAAGGTCTTTCCAAGAGGGCAAACATCGTGGGAGCAAATTCAAAGGGAGAAGGGTTTTAGACCCAAAACAATTTAAAAGTCTAAGGCTTGTTTGACAAACTCCAATTGCCACAAGACCACAACAGACAACCTAAATCCAATTTCTTATTCTAATTTCTCCCAAATTTCCAATGGCTCTAAACCCTAATTTCAAAAATCAAAATTCTAATTCTCCATTGCCATTGGTCAGTCAATTTCGAAACCGGAAATCCAATTAATCTATCAATTTGTCATTTTTCCGGTCCAGACCTATTACTCTGAAAATTCTAGAAAAATTTCTATAAATCCTCAAAAATAGGAAATACATAATCATACACTCCAATTCCATTTTCTAAACCTCTAGTATTCAATTTTCACTTCAATTCACTAATCAAAGCACAACCTATACAAAAATTACAGAATCTCCAATTTATACATTCATGCCGGGAATATGTCATACATGTATGTACATACATATGCTTGTGCAACAATAATCATTTATCAATAATCATAGAGGCAAAAATGCATGTACAATTTAAAATATGCATGCACACAATCTGACCCAATCCAAATTACCAATATGCCCATAACATCGGTAACGGGATGCTACAATTGTAATTTACATTTAAGTTCTGATAGCAATTAATTTATGTTTGTAATAGGCTATTTTTTGCAGTAAAAACATTATTCATTTTAATCGTTGCAATTCTTATTCAAGTGATGTCGATGTGGCGAATGGTTCTCGATGGTAATAATTCTTACCGTTGGGAGGAATGTGGCAAATTTGTTATGTCCCAGGGAATCACCAATGCAGGGAACAGTGTTGCGAAAAACACTCAGATTCGTTTGCCATCCATGACCGATCTTCTACTTGAAGGTGTTTCCTATGATTATTACATCTCTGTTTATATTTTGTACATCTCATTTCTTTAGTTCAAGTGCCCGTGACATAATAGTCATTTGATGCTTTGCACTTCATGTTACTCTAAGCTTCCTGTATTCTCAACAAAGAAATTAGTGCCAGATTTGGCCAGAGCCATGACCTGACGACATATGAACGATATGACAAATCAGTTATTGTGAAAGATTCGTCAATTGCTCATACTGGGTCTGGACAATCACGTATGTTACCATATCCAGTTTCGCTTTGTGTCACGGTGGTCTAATCGCACGAAATCAAATGTGAATATATGTTCTTCCCTGTTTTAGGTGTAACTGTTCCCCCTTGTACTAGTTCATCTAGAGAATTCGTCTTCCACACCAAGAGCGGCGACACATTTACAATTTCTGCATCAAGTATGGCTATAGCCAAAACGTTATTGAGAGAAGGTGTCCAAAGCCCTCCACCAGATGGGGGAAGTCTGACTGTTTCCGAGCTTCGTTTGAACGTGCCAGGACGCTTCTCGGAAATCTAGATGTCAGGGACTCATTTACTTTTACCGACTCTCATGTCACATGGAATCCGACGGAATAATTTTCTCATGCATTACATAGTTCGACAAAGCTTAAAAGATGTTTGTTGTTGTATCTGTTTGCTTTTGATAAACAGTCATAATTATAAAATTGTTGACGTTGGTTTGTTGTTGTTAAGTTGAGTGCAAATTTTCAATGTCATTGGCTTATATGTTAATAACTTGTGTAAACAATTGCTCTTAAGATTGTTATATTTGTATAGAAATCGATAAATATTGTATTTCATTCATTAATATGGGACCTAAGCGACCACGTGAGGTTATGCGGCCGAGGATTAGAGGGATGTTCGGCAGGCGGCCATGTGAAGGTGGATCGTCACAGTCTGCGACTCGCACTGACTCACCTCGTCCTACACATCCTCCCGTTCCAAATGAGCCATCACCTGCTGCTACTAATGCCACACCATCCCCTACGCCAACTCATATATCATCCAATTCCACAACAGGGGATGGAGGACATGCCCGACAACTGGATCATAGAAGATGATGGGCGAAAGTATATCACCGCATCAATGACCGATAAGTATGGCTATAGGATTAAGCACTTTGTTTCTAGTAGATTAAGCCTTAGGCTTTTCATCCATTTGTACACTACAATAACTTCTTGTTTTAGGTTCGCAAATGCGGAATGGTTTCGGGCATATGACGCCCACTTTTAAGGAAAGGATTAAACCCGATGGATATACGTGGAAGAATATCACTGCAGCTACAAAACAATTGTACTTTCATGATTTCGAGGTACAATAATTATTTCTGTTATTTATTTAATATCTATACATTGTGTCAGGATATATATATATAGTTTTACATTAACTAATATATTTTTGTTTTATTCTTTTATCAGAAAGCATTTTTCTGGGACGCTACTTTGGACGGGAGCATATACAAATTCTGGGAGAGGCAGGCTCGTACACGTTATCGCGACTTCATTAACGCGATAAACAAGGCTGGTGCACGATCCCGCTTTATTTTGAAAGATATTTGGAATCGTTGGCTGGCGTATTGGGCATCACCTGCAGCAATGTCTATCTCAGGACGTAACTCCACCAACAAATGTGGAGGCCCAGGTCAGCAGAGTCTTCCCGTACATACGGGAGGCTCAATAACTCACCAAGAGCATGTAGACAGACTTGTAAGTATCTACACTTTATACTATTTTTGTCGATAGTTAGCTTCGTTGTATTATGGATAATGATAATGGTCTAAATGTTTGGTGCCACTTATGGCTGTGTTTAGTTATTTTCTTTGTCTAACAGGAGGTGGATATCATACAACTTTTCCAACCTCTGCCGACGTTTAAACAATTTCTAGTTCACATATAAAATTTTAGTCTTTCTCATGTAGGAGAAGTCATTGGGCACCAAGCCTACCCCCTTCAGTTATTTGTGCACACTCACACGAAGAAGCATGACGGTCTAACCTTCATCAACAACCGCTGTCGAGAGCTGAATGTATGTCCAGTTATTGCATTTTATACATTTCTAAATACTGCTCCCGTCCTTTTTCTTAATGTTAACTCCACATACCTTATAGGACCAATTACAACAAAACCTTGAGCTACAGTCGCAGGAGGAACAGCCTGTAGACGTGTCTCAGACGTATTTTGAGGCCGTGGGTGGTAGGTATCGTCGTGGTAGGATATTTGGTCAAGGTTCGTTTGGGAACACATGTTATTCCCAATCTTCCATGTCCAGTACAGCAGCGTCCACTAGGCCATCGAACAACAATGAAGTCATCAAGCTTCGGGCCACAGTACAAACATTAATGGACAAGATAGCTTATTTAGAAGAGGGGCAGACAGAGCAGGAGGAACAACGAATGAGGGAGCAGAAGCAACGAATCAGGGAACAAATGGAGCAACGAATCAGGGAGCAGATGGAGCTTTCCCTCAGGGAGCAGATGGAGCTACAGATGAGAGAGCAGATGACGAAGATGAGACAAGAGATTATGCAGATGACTCAATTGTGACCACCGTTTGAACAGTCGAAGGGAAGTTCTACAGAGGACCACCCACGATCACCACAACAATAGATAGTCGAACTCATTATTTTAAGGTACAAACATAACAATTTATGTACGCTTTGATGTGTTTATATCCAATTGTATAACAATTGACATTATTTATACCTTTGATGTACTGGTTAATGTGTGGATATCCAATTATGTACATCCAATTGTATAACAATTGACATTATTTAAACCTTTGATGTACTGGTTGATGTGTGGATGTCCAATTATGTACAACGCAATGTTTAAAAACAATTTTATAACACCGACGGAATACACAATTCCATCGGTATATTTAATCACCTTCACCGATTTAAATGTTATATTCCGCTTCAAGACAAAACTGAACCAAATTTCGCGACGTACACATTACCATCGGTAATGGATGAAACTGTCCGACAGATTATATTTCTGTCGTTAAGGTTTTTACTTACTTCCGAAATGTAGCGACGGTGGTTCCGTCCCTAAATTATACCGACAGACACATTCCGTCGCTGATATATGAATTTCACCGACACAATTTTTAATTATTGTCCGTCGCAACATAACAACAACGGATAATATTCCGTTGTTTTCCGTAGACAATACACCGACGGTCTTTGTCCGTCGGTAAGTAATAACGACAGCCATTTTTACGACGGTTACTTCTGACGTCACGTTCCGTCGGCAAAAATAATTGTCGATGGAATTGTCCGTTTCTCCGACGGAATATTCCGTCGGAGAATGTAAGTTTTCTTATAGTGAGTGACCAAGGTACGCATTTTTGCAATCGCACAGTGGAAGCTTTGATGCGCAAGTCCATCACCGTGTAGCAACCACCTATCACCCACAAATAAATGGACAAGCTAGAGTCTCTAACCGGGAAATAAAAAGTATCTTAGAGAAAACAGTCAATCCCAACCGCGAAGATTGGAGCTCATGTTTAGACAATGTATTGTGGGCCTATCGTACTACTTACAAAACACCCCTTAGAATGTCACTTTATCAGTTGGTTTTTGGTAAGATGTGTCATTTACCTGTTGAAATTGAGCATCGTGCTTTTTGGACAGTTAAACAATACAACTTCAAGGCTCAGGTAGCAAGAGAGGAGCAAAAGTCGCAACTCCAAGAGTTGGAAGAAATACAGTTGGAGGCATATGACAATGCTTATATGTACAAAAAGATAACCAAATACCTACATGACAAATTCTTACATTGGAAACAATTTCTAGTTGGCCAAAAATTCTTACCCTATAATTCACGATTGAAACTCATAGCTGGTAAGTTGAGGTCTAAGTGGATTGGACCATAACTTGTCAAAAATAATTCTCTTCACAGTGTTATTGAGATTGAAAGTTTAGAGACTAAAAAGTATTTAAGGTAAATGGTCATAGACTTAAACCTTTTATTGAAAATTTGGACGTCTCTTTTGTAGAGGGAATTCATTTCGTTCAGCCCATTTTTGAATCAATTTAAAGGACAAAAGTTGTGTCTAGCCAAAGACAATAAAGAAAGGCGCTGATTAAGAGGCAATAACACCACATTCAACTCCTCCACCATAGCCAACGACAATCAATTTAATTAAATATTTTTTATTTAAATTTTTTTAATTACTAAAAAAACAAAAATAAAAAAAATCCCCATTACCCTCATTTGTTTGTTTCTTCTTTATAGGAAAAAAAATAAGATCAACCCCATACCCACAATGTAGATGACAACTACGCCACATTCAACTCCTCCACCATAGCTTATCTAGGGAAGTTTCTTTTCTTTGTTTAATTTCTATTTTCTGTTCTCCCCTCCCCT
Organism: Erythroxylum novogranatense; assembly: GCA_029891385.1. Classification (NCBI taxonomy): domain Eukaryota; kingdom Viridiplantae; phylum Streptophyta; class Magnoliopsida; order Malpighiales; family Erythroxylaceae; genus Erythroxylum; species Erythroxylum novogranatense. The sequence goes on along the minus strand of CM057224.1, from coordinate 42,320,599 downwards.
CTGTTAATTTTTGGTGTTCAATGTGAATTTTGTTATATTCTTGTTAAATTTTCTTTTCTTTTTATGTTTATATGCTTTGCGTTTTTCTACATTAAGGACAATGTATATTGGGGAGAGATTTCTTGAATTTGTTAAAAAATTTTGTTTTGTTTTGTAAGTTTTTTTGCATTATTTTGTCGAACTAAAAAGTATGATGGATTGTAAGCATAAATAGTGATTTGGTGATAGAATGACTATCTTTTTCCGCAATGGTTGATTTGAATGAAAAATGCGCAAGATTTGACAAAAGCCTACTTAAATAAGTGAGAATTGAACCTTTAAAGAGTAATTACATTCTTTGTGCTCAAATTGTTTTCTTATTGAGTGTTGTCACACACGGTTTGGTCATTCTAGAACTTGCTCTATTATACATGTTGAGATCACTAGTGAATTTAGTGCTTTAAAGTGATAAAGGCATAGGATTAACTCTTTTTGGCTTTATAAAGCTTACCCTATATGTTAATTCCCCTAGTTAACCCAATTGAAGTTGTAACCTTTTTATTTGAAACAAAAACCACAAAATTAGCCCAAGCCTTGTGTTTTGAATTTCGTGGTCAACCTGTTATTAAAGGAATGGATGACTAGTTACTTAAACTTATTGGTTTACGGTTTGAGGTGGACATGTAATGGTAACAAACATGGTCAAAGTGATACCTTATCTTATTATGTTCTTGAAATGTGATGAGGAAAGATTATGAAATGCTCGAGAAAAAAGAAGAAAAAAAGAAAAAAAAAGTACACAAGTTTGAAAAGGAAAGAAATGTACACTTAACCATGGTGCTTCAAATTCTTGATTATTCATTGTGCAGCTATGAGTTAATGTATTAGTTGGGTTATAAAGTATTCATATGGTTATCTTTTGTGAAATTGATCCTCAAGTTATGATAATTGAACATCAATTGTTGTCATTATTGGGACATTTTTTGGTTTGAGGGTGGAAGTTAAGCACTATAGTCTACATTACCTTTCATAATTATAGCCTAGACAACCTTTTCATCCAACACTTGTCCTTAGCCCCATTATAACCAAATAAAAGGCCTTTTTATTTTTGCATGGAATTCACAACAAATGATTACGATGTGATATATTTGCAAGCATGTGGAAATGTCATTCTATTGTGGCGAATGAGTGAAATGTCCTATAAACACTTCTTTGAGTGCATTGGGTAAATCTTCATGCGAGGTCAAATCTAGTGCATTTTGAGTTTGAAAAGGTCATTGGGAATTGTGATGGTTGTTCTAGAGTTGAATCCTATGAAATGCTTATGGCTTGATTGTGATGTTGGTTTGGTAAGATAATGCAAATTGGCCAAATTTTTTAAAAGAGTTGTAATTATATTTGTTTAGGTTTGTTTTTTTTTTTTTGTTTCCAAGTCTTTTAAATTCTTAGGGGTGAGCATTGTTTAGGTGTGGGGGAGTTTAATAGTTTATTAATTTACATATTAATTTGGGGTATTTTTGGAACACATTAAATGGATATTGTTATGATTATGGTGTTTTTTCATTGTTTTTAGGAGGTTATGAGATGTGGAGTTGTTTTGGAGAAAATAAGTTAAAATTTTCTAAATTGGAAAAGCAAACACACAGTAGCATAAATAAATTAGCTAGAAAATGAAGGAAGGCATACCAAAGTCCGAAAAAAAAAGTGAAACAACACAACAGATGAGTGAGGGAATGGTAATGTATCACTCATACATGATGAGCCTACTACTTTTAAAGAAGCAATGTCTGACATTGATTCTTTAAAAGTAGTTGGCTCATCATTTATGAGAAAAAGCTATGAGACCTTAAATGGAATAGATATACACTAACCAAGTATGGAATTTAGTGGATGCACTTGATGATATTATACCTATTGGATGCAATTGGGCTTTTAAGAGAAAAACTAACATGTATGGTAATGTACATACTTACAAAGCTACGTTAGTGGCTAAAGGTTACAAATAAAAATAAGGAGTTGATTTTAATGAAATCTTTTCATCAGTAACTATGCTAAAATCCATAAGGATCTTGTTAGCTATAGCCACATATCATGATTATGAAATATGGCATATGGACTTCAAAATAGCATTCCTCAATGGAAATTTGCAAGAAATGTGTATATGACACAACCTGAAGGTTTTTAATCCAAGAAATTTTCCAATCAAGTATACAAGTTGTAAAAGTCCATTTATAGACTTAAGCAAGCATCACGGAGTTAAAACATTCCTTTTAATGAGACAATCTAAGAGTTTGATTTTATCAAAAAAGTGTAGATGAACCATGTGCTTATAAGAAGGCTAGTGAGAATGCAATCGTTTTCTTAGTGTTATATATAGATAACGTACTACTAATTGGAAATGACATACGTATGCTTTAGTCGATAAAATTTAGTTATCTAAGAATTTCTCCATAAAGGATATGGGAGAAGCAACTTATATTATGGGAATAAAGATCTATAGAGATAGAACAAAAAGGTTGCTTAGGTTGTCCCAATCCACATACGTATACAAAGTGTTAAAGAGGTTTAGCATGGAGAATTCCAATAAGGGATTCTTACTCATGTTGTATAGAATTTCTCTCTAACAAAGTATATGTCCAAAGACATAAGAGGAGAGAGATAAAATAGATTGTATTCCATATGCTTTGACAGTTGGATCAATCATGTATGTGATGTTATGTACTAGACCAGATGTTTCTTATGCTTTGAGTATAACGGGTAGGTTTCAAGCCAATCCAGATACGGGTCATTGGAAAACTATGAAAAACATCTTAAAGTACTTAAGAAGAGCTAAAGATCTTCTCTTAGTCTATGGAGGATCTAAACTAAGAGTTCAAGGATATTCAGATGCTAGTTTCCAGTCAAATCTCGATAATAGTTGATCGTAGTCAAGGTACATATTCATAATAAATGGTGGTATGGTAAGTTAGAAGAGTTCCAAACAAACAACCACTGCAGATTCAATGACCGAGGTAGAGTATATTTTAGTGTCAGAGGTGGCAAAAGAAGTGGTTTGGATCAAGAAGTTCATCACTGAACTTGCAGATTCAATGATTGAGGTAGAGTATATTTCAATGTCTGAGGCAGCAAAAGAAGTGGTTTGGATCAAGAAATTCATCACTGAACTTAGAGTGGTTCCTAGCATTGTTGAGCCTATATTATTGTAATGTGACAAAAATGGAGCTATTGTGCAGTTAAAGGAACCAAAGTCTCATCAAGAGTCCAAACATGTACTCAGGAATTTTCACCTGATCAAGGAGATAGTGGAGCAAAAAGACATATTATTGGAGCGAGTTCCCACAGAAGAGAATTTTGCAGATCCTCTCATTAATCCATTATCTCATAAGAGACATGATCAATATATAGATGGATATGGTATTAGATACATAGGTGATTGACTTCAGTACAAGTGGGAGATTATTAGTTTATACCCTTACAGCCAACCAATTAGATGTAATTTGATGTATGACATTATTATTTAATTAATAAAAGGCATTTTTATCTTTGTGTATTAATTTAATTACATTGGATGTTTTAATAATAAAGGTAAAATCCTTAGAATAATTATCGTGTAATTGAAATTATGATAAAATCATAATTATGGGATTCAATTTATATTTACATATTATTTCTAAATATTCCTAGTTGTAGTTTCATTAAGAGGAGATGTTGTTGAAACGATAAAACTAGTACACATTATTCTTTCTTATCAAGAAAGTAATTGATCTCATAAATTCAAATATAGAGATATTTAAGCTAACGTGTGGGTGACTATTAGAGAATAAATAAGTGAACTAACTTGACTATGAGAATCCCAAATGGAATATTACTTACGTATCTATGGATTTTCTTATAATGATGGTTGTATAATTGATCCTTATACTTGAGATTATCAAGGTATCTCGTATAAGAATTATTGTGTTTTGATGTTACTTATGAACTGTCCTAGGATAATTCAGTCAGTAGTAATTGGACGTAATATGAATCATACGAAGGTAGTTAAGTAAGTTAATTCACTCTAAATTATTAGAGAAAATGTTCCATTGTTCTTAATTAGTATAGATTTGTGGAATTATCTGGTCAGATTGAATTGACATTTGAAAAGGCATTTTCAAATATCAATTATAAATCAATTACTAATTAGCAATAACGAACATGATTGGATGAAAAAAGTAGATATGATATCTCTATGCTCTGTCCAACTAGAACATTGGATGACGAAAGGATTAAATTATACATCATAACCATGCATAGACAGGTTAAGTCAACCACTTAGATATTCTGATATTTGAGTGGTCATGACATGTTGCTAAACATTAATTTTATTTATGATTATAAATTATTTAATCAAATAATTAAAGATAAATTAAAAGGAGATTTAATTTATCTACTTCTAATTATAAATTATAATTATAATTTACAATCATCGCCAATATATTATGAACTTAATAGGTCACTCAATAAAGAGCGACTTATGAAGAAAATCAATTTTAATTAAGTTGAACTTAATTAAAAGGTTTGAGAAACTTTAGGGATCAAATATAAAATATTTGATTTTATTAAAATTAAGTTAATTATAAGTATAGTATGAGTTTAATTATAATTAAGGAACTTAAATTTAATAAAATTACAAAACCATCCTAATGATTTTTTTCATTAATAGGAAGAAAATATCAAAAAGCTAGCACTCTTACATTCTTCCTTTTAAAGGTGTTGAAAAGTTGTTTTGTGGATACCATCAAAGCCTAGATAACTAAACAGCTCATGGTTGACAAATCGAACAAATTTCAAAGATTTTCAACATGAATGCATGCAAGGTACAATTTCTTACAATTCGTATTGTTGTTTTTTTGTAAAATTTTTATTTTTCGTTGTGCCCGTGATTCGGTCACAGTTGGTTTCCAACAGTCATGTCATCCTCATACATATTCCTTAAGACTTAAATCCAACTCTTTCATAAAATTGCATAAAAGAATTACAAAGTTTTAGCTTTTAGAACAGAGTTTTTATTCCGAGCTAAAAGAATATTTAGATGTTGAGAATGAATTGTGGTCATCCCTCTCAAAAATTAACTTGTGGGATTAAGTAATGTTGACTTAAGGGCAAAAGGAAGTTGAAGTTAGCTGTTCAATGGATATATACCACAAGGGAAGCCTTGAAGCCAGGTGGGGCTGCCACCTATGTGCTTCCAACTGAAATAACTATATAAACATATGTAATCTCATCATCGACTTGTCCTTTTAACCTCCACAGAGTATTGTTCTCACGCAAAAGAACCTTTCATGTCATGAATCCTGTACAAAGTTGTAGTTATCTTAATTGAGAGTTACAGAGCTACACAATCATGTTTGTTCCTATTATATATTTAGCTGTTAACTTACGTAAAGATGTCGAAAGATAAAAAGGGTTGATGTTCTCGGGGGCAAAAGGGTGCACGCCGAAGAAAACAAAAGCTAGATAAGATAAAAAAAAGGAACAAAAAGCCACCACCAGATGGCAACAATCAATAAGTTAGAACAAAAGGGTAATTATGATCTCACTAGATGATTAAAAAGAAGAAATATGTGAAATTGTTAAATGTTTGCACATTTTTGTATCAATATTGGTGAAGTGGAGTTTTCCATATTGTAAGTTATTTTCTACTTCATCGTAATTAAAATATTACAACTCTATATTTTCAATTTTCATACTTGAACCTGTATGTTTTATTTATTTTTTATTTTTATTTTTATTTCAAATTTAATAAAATTTATTTATTTGAGTTTATAATTTTGTTTTTGATTTTAGATTCTCATGTTTTCATAAATTTTAAAATCATTAAAGATAATTTTATTTTCTATTTCTATTTTTATAATATGATTTAATATATACTAAATATATATTATTTAATCATCTAATATTAATTATTGATAAGAATTATGAACAATTTAATTTAATAACTTAAATCAATTTTATAATTATTTTAAATTTTAAAATAATTTAAGTCTAATTATTATTAATAAATAAAATTTAAATTCAAAATAAATAAATTTAAATAAAATTTTCTTAATGATACAAAAAAATAATTTATAAATAATTTATTTTAATAAAATATAATAATTTTTCTAATATAAGAGATTAAAATATTATTTATTTATTTATAAAATATACTTTTAAAATTTTATATAATATTTAATTATTAGACATTAACAACTAAAATATTTTTATTTTATTTAAAATATAAATAAAAGGAAATTAAAATAAAATCATAATAAACATAGAAGTGAAAAAAAAAGCTTCTATAATGATAATTCTTATTTCACCTAACCAATATTTAAGTTATGAACTGCATGAAGAAAAAAATAGATCTCTAGTGATTCAGGGTTCAAATTCAAATCAATTAAATTGTTTAAGAAAAAGGTGGCCGAGCAACAAATTTAATAGGCGGTGAATACAGTCTACTACGTACACAACCTACGCCTAGACCTGGCAAACGGGTGGGTGGTGCAGGTATGGCGGGGACGAGTCGAGACATGTAAAGTAGGAGGCCCAATGTTTAATTTTTAAATTTTAGAGGCTAACTCCAAATAACTTCATATATATATATCTATATATATATATATTTTTTTTATTTTGGGGCCGGGGACCCCCAGGCCCCATCTAGCTACGTCACTTTGGGTATGGAGTGCAGGTCTCACGTGCAGGTCACACAGTGCACGGATTCATGGGTAAATTTATAGAAACGGGTAATGATTTTGAAAATCCATACCTACCCAATGGTATGGGTGAACCCATGTTACCCCCGCTATATATTTTTATTTTCATTTTAAAATTTCAATTAATAAACTTATTTAACAAGTTTAAATTTTCATTAAACTTGTTAAATAAGTTTATTAATTAAGTTAATAATATAAATCAATTATATTAATTGAAATTCCATTGCAGATTTTTTGCTTGAGTTTCAAGACATAGCGCTTGACCTCAACATTTTTTGTTAAACTGCTAAAGTCTCCACACACTTTAATCTACTATTATCTCGCATAAAAACTCTTTCAAGTAACTAAAATTTGCTAATTAGTCCTTGACTTTTCCTCTTCTTTTGGTTTTATAAATCACAAGACAATTTGGCCAAGACAAATGAGTGTAAATCAACAGATAAGCAAAATTGAAATTTAATTAGGAAAGCAACTTGATAAGTCAATTTTTATTAAAAATAAATATTTATTTATTTATTTTTAAATAATTTTGCGGGTACTCATGGGTACCATGATTGGACCCACCCACAATATTAACGGTGGGTGGGTCACGTAAATATAAAACGGGTAAAAAATATACCAACCCATATCTGGACTGGTAGGTAGGATACGGGCGGATAAATGGGTGACCCGCCCGTTTTGCCAGGTCTACCTACGCCATAATAAAGAGGAATCGAGATTTCAAAGCAGAAAATAAAAACAACCCCCCACCAAGCATGAACTCTACCGCCACAAATGATCTCATTACTGCGTTGATTGGAAGAGTTTTCTTTGAGTTCTTGACAGGTCTTAATTTATATACTGCATACAATGAAAGTCTAATATATATGTATAATAATAATACATTAGTTTTTAATCTTAATTGACTATTAAATTATTAATTACCTCGTAATTTGTACTTACGTAATAAAATAACGATCAAAACATGGAATTGCATATGGAAGCGTGAAATCAATGATTGACACTCACGTTAGTTGAAGCCAAAGTATTGATTTGTTTTAAAATTTTGGTTAAGAATTTGTTTATGTAGTGGAGAGCATGTGGAAAAGCTTTATAATAAAATTGTTAATTGAAGAAAAAAGTGGTAGAAGTAGAAGAAAATTGATCTAAGGTAGGATTTATTAATAAAAACGACATTAGTAATAATTAATTGCTAACACTTAATTAATATCTTAGGGATTTTTTATGGTTTTTATAGAAAAGAAGAATTAAACTATTGCTTACCTTATCCAATAATTTCGATCGAATTCTTTTTTTGAAAATTTAAATTTAAATTCTAGATTGAGAAGTAGAAGAAGAAGTTGAGGGGCGGCGCAAATAGGAAATTAAGTCGTTGTTTTTGACCATAGAAACGGGTGAAGTTATTGCTTACCAATAAAAATCAACGTTCACGCATGCATGCATATACACAAAGAACACGTTCAGAAACAGTTTGTTGTTACTACTTTTTCTTTCATATAGGTGATGATACTACGTTTATATGCATTGGTTCAAGGTATATAGTATGTACTTAGTAAAATGTCCCTTCCCCACGTAAATAATGTTGAACATCAGCATGCAAACACGCATATATTAGCATACGTAAGAAACTATATATCCATTTTGCTGAGTTCCCACTCCATGGGGCTAGCAACATCAGGCCATAATAGTTAGGAAGTGTTAGGTAACAGTTTGTTGTGATGATCTATGCATCTTTTCTCCTCAGTGTCATGCACGTGCAACTCTGAGGGAACCACAGAAAGTGTTGGAACTGTGACACACAAAGTTTCTGACTTTACTTTTGAGGGTTATGCAGATAACTAGATATGCTTAGTTAAAGGTAAATGCTTTTCTTAAAAGATAAGGAGTACGATAAGCAAAGTAACCAAGAATAACCAAGAATTGGTCATCTTTCCTACTCGATTTGTTATGATATTCTTTATACATGTTATAAAAATTGACCAGATTAGAGCAAATTCGTAGTTAAATAGGACTGAAAGAATAGTAATAACATACAGATTTTACGTGAAAAACCTCCAAATTAGGGTAAAAATCACAGACAAGGATAGAAGACTTTTACTATTGAGAAAAACTAGAGAGAATTACAAGAAAAAATCAGATTAAAAAAATACATAAATATTTTTTTGGTCTCTCTTTTTTCTCTCACCTCACTCTCTCCTTTTCTCTTTTGCTTGCTTCTCTTCTCTTCATGCTACTCCTTCCTTTTTATAGGCAGGAGTGCCTTGGCTGTGTTAGGCAAATTTGGTGCCTACCAGCCAACAATTATTAACAATTCTCCCACTTGAAGATTTGATTGATTGTCAATCAAATCTTCACACTATTCTTTCTACCTTAACACTTCATGTTGCTTGTGACTCTGTCAGTCTACACGAGAATCGACACCATATAAACTTATCACCTTTGATTGTTTTCGTCATAAAATCTACCAGGTTATTCATTGTATGAATTTTCTATATGCCTACCGTTCATTCTAACACTTTCTTACGAACGAAATGATATTAAACTCATATGTGTTTTTTCTTTGAATAAAATGCTGGATTCTTGGTAAGATGCAAAGCACTCAGACTATCATAATATAGAGTAAGGGGGCGTTTGGTTTGAGGATTTGGAAATGAAGGAATGGAATAATAGTAAAAAATAGTGTTTGCTTTGGGGTTTTCAATTCCAAGGGAATGTATTTATTCCATTAAGTTTGGGAATCTACTAAACCCTCCAAATGGGGTAGGTATCAAGTTTTCATTCCAATCTAGTGGTTACTATTTATACCCTCCCCACATAAGCAATTTTATTTTTAATTATATTACTCATCATCACACTCATCATCTCATTATTATTATTATTATTATTATTATTATTATTATTATTATTATTATTATTATTATTATTATTATTATTATTATTATTATTATTATTATTATTATTATTATTATTATTATTATTATTATTATTATTATTATTATTATTATTATTATTATTATTATTATTATTATTATTATTATTATTATTATTATTATTATTATTATTATTATTATTATTATTATTATTATTATTATTATTATTATTATTATTATTATTATTATTATTATTATTATTATTATTATTATTATTATTATTATTATTATTATTATTATTATTATTATTATTATTATTATTATTATTATTATTTATTTTTATTTTTATTATTAATGTTATTATATGAAATTAATTATCTTATTATTATTATTATTATTATTATTATTATTATTATTATTATTATTATTATTATTATTGTTATTAATTTTATTATACTAAATTAATTATCTTATTATTATTATTAATTATTGTTATTATTATTATTATTATTATTATTATTATTTATAAGTTTTAAACTTATTATTATTATTAATTATTGTTGTTTTTATTATTATTATTATTATTATTATTATTATTATTATTATAAATTTTAAACTTCTTAATAATAATAATAATATTATTATTATTATTATTATTAATTATTGTTCTTATTATTATTATTTTTATTATAAATTTTAAACTTATTATTATCCTTATTATTATTCTTATTATTATTATTATTATATGAAATTAATTATCTTATTGTTATTATTATTTATTTATTAATGTTATTATATGAAATTAATTATCTTATTATTATTATTATTATTAATTTTATTATATGAAATTAATTATTTTATTATTATTATTATTATAAATTTTGTAATAATAATAATAAATATGATATGAAAAATGGTATTATATTATCTTTCATTCCCATTAATGCAACAAACCAAACAACATTATTGGTATTAATATAGAAACCCAAGTTACAAACCAAATATCATTTTTTATTTTTCATACCCATTCTCATTCCTTTCTACTATTATATCCATATCCATACCCAATCTCGTGCTCAAACCAAACGCCCCCTAATATTCTCTTGTTTATTCTCAAGTTCTTCCATCAACATCTTCAATCACACTGCTTTTTTACTAGCTTGTGTAGATACCACATATTTTGCTTCAGTTGTTGACGTAGCCACAACTGACTACAGTTTTGAAACCCAACTCACAGCTCCTTTAGCTAGTGTAAACACATATCCTATAGTGGATTTACTTTTATCAAGATAACCTGCATAATCAGCATCAACATATCATTTGACAGTAAAATCTGATCCTCCATAACATAATGCAACATCTGAGGTTCCTTTGATATATTTAAAAACCTTCTTAATAGTATTCCAATGCTCTCGACTAGGATTCGTCATGTATCTACTAACTACTCCCACTGTATGTGCAATGCCTGGTCTTGTACAGATCATAGCAAACATTAGGCTCCCCATTGTTGATGCATACGGTACTTGAAACATCTCCATCATCTCTTCTTCATTTTCAAGACTCATACTTGAGGATAACTTGAAATTAACAGAAAGAGGGGTATAAATTGACTTACAATCTTGCATGTTGAATCGCCGCAAGATCTTCTTCAAATAATTCTTTTAAGAAAGCCAAATCTTCTTATTATTTCTGTCTCGGTAAATTTGTGTCCCTAAAATCTTATTTGCTAGTCCCAAGTCCTTCATTTCAAATTCTCTAGCCAATTGTGCCTTCAATTTTTTAATACGATCATTATTGAGGCCTATTACCAATATGTCGTGTACATACAACAGTAAGATTATAAAATCATCTTTTTCAAACCTCTTAAAATATGCACAAGGGTCCGCATTCAGTCTGCTGTATCCAAAGCTCATGATGAAGGAATCAAATCTCTTATACCAACACCTCGATGCCTACTTTAAACCATATAGAGATTTGTTCAACCTGCTAACCAAGTTCTCTTTCCCTTTTTCGCCAAAACCTTCTGATTGGAACATATAAATTTTTTCTTCAAGATCTCCATTAAGAAATGCACTTTTCACATTTAACTGCTCAAGATGCAAGTCAAATATAACATATATTGCTAGAACTCCTCGAACTATTGTGAGTCGAACCACAGAAAAAAAATATTTTGATAAAATCAATACCTTCTTTTTAAGCATATCCTTTTACCACCAGTCTAGCATGATATCGCTCCACTTGATCATCACCACTTTGCTTGATCTTGTAAACCCATTTATTGCCAATAGGCTTTCTTCCTTGTAATAGTAATACCAGCTCTCATGTCTTATTCTTATGCAGAGCTTCAATTTCTTTCTGCATTGCTGCCATCTAGTGAAATGCATCTGAACTATTCATTGCTTCTTGAAGAGTTGATGGCTCTCCATCCTCAGTTAAAAGATAGTATGCAATATTGCTCTCCATAATATAATCTGGGTTCCAGCTCAGTGCTCTTCTTATGCGAGTTGGCTCCGAATATCTAGAACATCATATTCAACTGGTTCTTGCTTCTCGTGCTTTGGTGCAGCTTCAGAAGAATCATTTTGATCAACTTCCCTATCCACTTGTACTGTTGTATTTTCTGGATTCTCTTGTACAGTGTCAACATTTTTTGCTTGCTCTTGATCCTTATCTTCTATGAAGATAACATCCCTGCTGATAACAATCTTGTGGGCAGTGGGATCCCACAGATGATACCCTTTCACACCTTCAGCATACCCTAAGAAAATGCATCTTTTGGATTCTAGATCCAACTCTGTAGTTTCTTGGGTATTGAACATCATATAGGCTGGACTTCCAAATATATGGAGGTTGGAATAATCCACTGGTTTATCAATCCACATCTCCATCGGTGCCTTCAACTCAATTGCAATTGATGGAGCTCAATTCACCGCATAACAGGCAGTATTGACTGCTTCTGCCTAGAATTTCTTATCTAAGCTTGCAGTTCTTAATATCGCTCTGGTTCTTTCCAATAAAGTTCTATTCATCCACTTTGCTACTCCATTTTGTTAAGGAATGTATGCCATAGTGAACTGCCTTTTGATGCCTTCTTACTTACAGAATTCATCAAATTCTTTCCTAGTATATTTGCCTCCATTATCTGAGCGCAAACACTTGATCTTTTTACCAAATTCGAGTTCCACCCGCGCTTTGTAAAATTTGAAAGTTGGAAACATATCTGCCTTCCCTTTGATAGGAAACACCCAACATCTCCTCGAATAATCATCAATGAAGGATACAAAGAAATTTTCTCCCCCTACAGATGTAATTGGTGCTTGTCATACATCATAGTGAATCAATTCTAGAATCTCTTTGCTTCTGGACTTCGATATGTTGAACTTCAATCGATGTTGCTTACTCATAATGCAATGCTCACAGAAGGGTAGTGATACATTTGTGAGACCTGGAAGTAGATTTTTCTCTGCAAGTATCTTCATTCCTTGTTCTGACATATGTCCAAGCTTTTTACGTCACATCATTGAAGTTTTGTGGTCTGGACTAGTCACCGCAACCAATGCTTCTCCTTCTTGCAAAGTTACTCCCTTCAGCATATATAGATTTGCAACAATCTTCTCTTCTTTCATAAATACTAGTGCTCCTTTAATCACTTTCATGATCTTATTTTGAATCTCAAATCTAAAATCGAGATCATCCAGTTGTCCTACAGACAACAAATTATTCTTTAGGCCCTCCATATGTCGCACTTTTTCAATAGTTTGAGTTGTCTCATCATACATTTTTAGCTTGATGGTGCCGATACCAACAATCTTTAGAGCTTGATCATTACAGTTGTACATAGATCCCTCAGAGACAGATTCATACTGATGGAACTATTTTCTTTGAGAGGTCATATGAAAAGTAGCTGCTGAATCGAGAAGTCATACATCAATAAATCTTCTTTTACCTCTAATAGTCATTGCTGCTTCATAGACCATTGCACCTCCTTTATCTAAAGTATTTGCCGCATTTCCTTGAGGAATAGAATCTTTCTTATTCAGATTCAAACAATCTTTCTTCAAGTGCCCTTTCTTGCCATAATTGTAACACTTGAAATTCTTCTTACTCCTAGATTTTGATCTACCATGACTATGACTCTCACTTGGGTCACGTTCCATTGATCTTCCTCTCATCACCATCAAGGCTTCCGCTTGTTGCGAATTTGCTAGCCTATCTTCCTTACTTTTGCACCGACTCTCTTCTTCCAAAATAACAGCTACAATATTGTCGAAGACTAGAGTGTCTGTGTTGTTTGTTAAATTGATAACGAGTTGATCATACGAATCTAGTAAACTTTGGAATAGAAGTTCCACACATTCACTTATCTCTATTATATACCCTAATGATGTGAGTTAGGAAAATAGAGTATTTAAAGTATTTTGTGAGATGATCCCATATTTCTTTCGCAGTCTTCTTTGCCTCTATGCTGGATAATACCCCATCAGCTAAAGCTAGGTGAAAATTAGCTACAGCATTCCCGTCTATCTTGTTCCATTTTTCATCTATGACTCTAGCTAGTCGTTCACTAATGGCCACCAGACAATTATCTTTCTTCAAGATTGCCTTTAGCTTCAACTTCCACAATGAGAAATTACTCCCATTGAACTTCTCAATCTCAAATTTTACTGTCATTGCTTCTATCACGAACAGAATTTAACTCCCACTATTTTACGTGAATAGTACCCATATGTATGAATAGTACCGTACATGCGAATAGTATCATACACGTGAATATTACCGTATACGTGAATAATACCATATACGTAAATAGTACTGTATACTTGAATTACAGTAACTGCACAATTTAATGTAAAATTAAATGACTGAACAATTGCCACCTTTTAGTTACTATTCACCAACTTTCACTGTGCACACCGAAACTCCAAGCAGATTATGCCAAAAAAACATCGTAATTTTCTAACCTCGCTCTAATACCACTTGTTGTGAAAATCAACCGGATTAGATTTCATCTTAGAAGACTCACTTAAGTATTTAAAGTAAAGCATGTGACTTTTGTCCAAACAATGTTTACTAATTGTTATTTTTTCTTTGTCTTCATATACTCTTACGAATGGAGTTATGATCTACCCTTTTCTACTGTTGAAAATAGAAAGTATGCATCATCCAAGTTTTTATTTCATAGTTGTAGTCATGGTTTTACTCGACTAAAGTAAATTATTTGACATTTGAGTCTCAAATTGTCTCGTGACATTTATGTAGTATTATAAAGTAAATAATTAAATTAATGAAATTAAAATTTAAGACTTAAATCAAAAGTTTGTTTATTTACATTATATTTTTAACTTCTTATTGGATGCTTATACCAATAAATAATCAAATAGGCTTTTCCACTTATGTTATGTCAAGTAATTTGAAGACAAATGTACAAACTAAATTAAACCTAAGAATTTATTTGTAAGATATATATTTTGGACATAAAACTTGTGAAAAAATTGTACTTTCTACTAACACTCTTAATTATCAATTCTTTACTTATAAATTTATAATTTATATTTTCTATATTGTATCTAGTACAAAATTGTGGTATCTCTTACTAAGCTTGCTTATAAAGCTTTTTGTTAGTTGTCTCGATAACAATGAAGGGAAGTTGTCATTAACTAATATATTTTATAACACATATTACGCAAATGAAATATTTTGTTCCCGTGACGCAATTCCAACTATATTCTATTGATTTTCATCCACACATTTATGTAGATCCCACATAAATGTGTGGATGAAAATCAACATAAATGTGTGGATGAAAATCAATAGAATAGAGTTAGAATTGGGTTATAGGAACAAAAGATCTTTTCCTAATATTATGAGATAAGATGAGTGAGAGCCACCTTACACGCAAAGTTAAGATCCACCCTCACTCAACATAAATATACAATATTATACTACCTACAACTATCTTATGAGAACACTTTTTAAAGTATCCAATTTTATTTGTACTCTCTAGCTTAACTCTTATTATGTTCCTTTTCTCCAACTTCCTTGTAGCTTCACTTACTCTTTCTATAAGACCTTTAAATCCTCAACTCATGTTAAATTTAATTTCTTATAGTTTTATTTTAGCAAGCTGATATCAATTTATATATCATCATTTACTATCAAGTGCACTATTACTCCTTAATTAAGAGTTTTAAACTAGAGTTTCTTATTTCTAGATGGTATGATGCTACCTCATCTCTATTTTGTTCTCTCTTTTTTTTACTATCAATTTTAAAGTTCAATTTAAATACCCTCTATAGGGCTTCTAAGAGCCCAAATATAGCATCAATTGTCTCACATCTGCCTAAAGCAAGAAACTTGAATTGCTTTTTAAATTTTGGTGGGTGGCTTTTGGAATTGAATGAGTTTCACAATTGTATCCTTTGATCTTACTTTCAAATGAGTTATTAGTCACCTCTATATAAACATAAGGATGCTTTCCTTCAAATGCTTTATTTAGCTTTTGAAGATCTTTCAAAACAAACTTGCATATAAACATTCATGCCTACAACTTATAAGTAAGACAGAAAGGAGTCCAAAGATCTACAATCTACTTTATGTTAGAAGATACCCACTTTAAGTCTCACTCTAGTGATTTTAATGAGTCTACCGATAGCTTCAACTCCCCCTTTAAGGTAAGATCTAAGGAGTCTATAATAGATATAGGCAAACTTAAAGGGATAAAGGATGCTTAATAATCGCCTCTAATGCTAGAGTCTCTGCTTTAGAGCATAGATACGTATGAAGGAAATAAAATTTAAGGAGGTTAAAACTTACATATTAAGAAAATATATTGTCATAAGTTTAATGTACCTTATTACATTATAGTAAGATGTCCATTGGAGTCTAAGAGGGCTTCTCTCCCCAAACTTAGGAAAACAATGGCTACTTTAACAACTTCAAGAATAGGATATGACTATTGTTTTATGATATGGTATATAGTATCATTGAAGATACACGTATGTACTTAAGCCAATTGTGTCCCCTCTTTTAGGAGATCATCATATGTTTCATGGTGGCTTGTTACTTATGAGATATAGAGCCATCAATATGACTACTTAGATATATGCATCAAATTAGAGCTACCATAAAGTATTTTGGGTGGTTTTAGCATGAATTTTATGCTGAAGATGGGACTTTCATCATCTTCACAATGGGAACATAAATTAAAGAAAAAGGTTCATCATTTTTAGTTCTGAAGATGGTAGTTGGTGAGATTTTAAGTCTTTATGGGGAGCATTAACCCTTATTTTAAGAACAGCTATAAAGATCACAAGGTTGGAGTAATAATTGTAAGTCTTGTTATACAAACATCTTCTTATGCCCCCTCCTTATAAATATTATATTGGATTAAGAGGTATTATTGCTATTGGGTGTTTTAGATAAAGAAATGTGTATGTAATTTCCTTTATTTTTTATTTGTCCATGTTTCTAACTACTTTATATGTCTCTTTATGACTCTTGTCGAGCTTATGAACAAAGTGAAAAAAAAGAACTAACAAGGTTGTAACTCCTTCCAAAAATTTAAAACTCCCTATCTTACTTAAGTAATACATAATTCTTTCCTCCTTTTTGAACTAAGATGGAACTTAAGTTGTTATTAGACACCATAATGTATAAGTATAATTCTTCTATAGGCAATAAGGTAGACAATACTGGGAGTTTTATAAGTATTGTTTTATCTTCTCAAAGTCCTATCTACATTACTCTCTCAAGATAAATTCATCAAGTTTTCACAAGATCTAAAAAATCATAAATAATGGTCTGTTGAGCTATATAGAATATGGAAAAGGTTAGCAATTCTCTCAATTAGTATTTAGACTTCCTTTATAGACCTAGGTGGTGACATTCTAGCAATACTTTCTATCTTCTGAGTTATTATAAACTCCAAAATCTTCCTTACTGATATGCCAAAGATTAATCTTTTGGGTTTAGCTTCATATTATACTTTCTTAAGGCATTAAAGCATTACTTTAGGTCTATTAGATGACTTTGACCTCCTATGTTTTCACAATCTTTTCACTTAAAATTTTATTAAAATTTCACAATCTATCCTATCTTTTTCCTGATTGAGGATAAAATATTTTATTAATCAATCATTGGTAGGTGGATTTAATATTTTTAGAATGAATTGCTTATGATCCCTATAACAATATGATGTATTATAAGTGATAAATAATGTGCTTTTCTAATCACCTTTGTGTATGTAGGTCTGGCTGTATCTTGAATATGCATCAATGAAACTCAACATTTATGCCCTGAAATGACATCCACTAAATGATAGATCTTATAAAGGGAATATTTATCCTTTAGGTATGCTTTTTTTTCATATATGTGAAGTAGACAAACTTCGTCCACTTTTTACTTAGTTTTTTAAACTATCTTCATGTTGACTAGCTCATTAAGGTATTGTACTTCTATGATAAAGTGAGCATAAAGCAACTTATGCACTTTGGCATCTATGACCTATTATATCTCTAGAGTAAAGACTTTTTTTTTTCTTTATAAGCTTAGATATTAGGTAGAGGTTCAACATATGTGTGGTCATTAAGGATTAATTCTTTATATATTTTAGGGCTTTCATGTAAACACATATATATATTCGGCTAATATCATCTTCATGCCTTCTCTTTCCTTTGGTTCCATTCTTTTTCTTATTATGAAAAATGTAGGGTACACGTCTCCCTATAAATAATTCCACCATTTCCTTAACGAGTTCCCTTCTTAACTCTTTCTTTGGGTCTTGGCTATTAACAGATTCTTATTTGACTATAATTATACACTCATATTTAATTTGCTCTAAGTGCATTTGTAGGTGATAATTACCTTCTCAGGCTAAAAGAAGAAAATTTTAGATTAAATCGTGGCATAAAACAGAGATTTGATGCTACTTGGAGATATACGGCCGCCTATATGGCCATGTAAGTCTCTGCAAACGTGTAAAGCCATAATAATTTTAGGTATTTTTAAAGCTATATGGTCATGTGAATGACCGTACTTATCCCAAAAATCCTAGTTTTCACTATAAAAGGACGTAAACTGAGTCAAAACAAATAGAGCTGAATTGTTAAGTGGTTTTGAGACATAAGATGTATAAAGAGACGACAATTTTGATCAAGAGAAGAGGAACACATAAAGAATACATCAAGAGATCCAATAGAGGCATATGATAGCCTTTAAGAGACATAATGAGGATATTCCCAAAATAGCATTAAAAGATTACTATGTAAAACTTAGTTCTCACTATGATTTGTTTAAGGTGTACCCATAACTTAAGTGGGATAAGTGTTATTCCTTCTACTGGTGTTTATCTTTTACCAAAGCCAATCAAAGAAGTGAGTAGTTTAAATTGTGAAAAAAGGTAGGTCCAAAATGGTAAAAGCATCATAGAATAAGATTGCAATAAAGCTGTCAATCATATTAATCACCCCTACCTAGGTGAACCTCATGGTAGTTAATTGCAATGTTAGGTCTGAAAGTGCAATCATTTCCTCTTGATTTGTTCTCTTTTTTCCTTTCTTTTAGATCCTTATGTTCATGCTTAAATAGTAGAATTCTTCAATAGTTTTTGACAACTTTATTAAGAGAAAAACAAAACTATCATTTTCTCATTTGAGAAAACTATCATTTTCTCATTTTCTCATTTTCTCAAAGACTTGATTTTTACACAACACCTATTGATGAGCTTGATAAGTGAGGATGATGTCTCTAGCAAGTTTTTTGGCCCGTGGCCAATTAATAATCAAGTTATGGCTTTTGCTTATTCAAATGTTAAATCATATCTCCATCATTTTTTTTATGTTTTTAGTGTAACCTCCTTTCTTTGTAAATTATAGAGATAATCAATCCTAAAATGCCTAACTTTTTGGGATTGTTTCATTTTAGTGTTCAAGTTTTAAAATTTTTTACTTAAGTGATCAACTTTTTAAAACTCTAACAATTCAATTCAAAACATTAGTTTTTTTAGTAATTTGCTTATTTGGCTAATAGAATCTTTGTTTTTCATAACATATAGATGTCCACCTAAAAAAAATAATGGTCATAGTTATACTAGAGTACATGCAATTTTTTCAAATGAAGACCTATTTTTATAAATAATAAAGATTATGTTAGTCAAATCGAAAATTACTAACGAAATTAGCGTTTTGAATTGAATTGTTAAGATTTTAAAAATTGGTCACTCAATTAAAATTTAAAATCTCGGACATTGGATTGAAAAATCCTAAAATGTTAAACACTTTAGAATTAGTTATTCCTAAGTT
This sequence comes from Erythroxylum novogranatense, assembly GCA_029891385.1. NCBI lineage: Eukaryota > Viridiplantae > Streptophyta > Magnoliopsida > Malpighiales > Erythroxylaceae > Erythroxylum > Erythroxylum novogranatense. Next base: position 42,300,718 of record CM057224.1, on the reverse strand, counting down.
ATATGTTAGTTCAATTGTCATATGAAAGCTTAATAATTATTCGTCATAAAAGATAAAGAGAAAAGATTATTGCTCACTCTAATACTCTATATATTTGAGTTCTTAAAATGCCTATGAAATTAAATTTCTAGAAACAATCATTTGTTTTTATGCATTTGAATTTTTTTTTGTTGTCTTTGAAATTTTTTTGTGGATGCAAAGAGATGGTGCCACTTATTTCAATATTTTTGGACCTAGATCAAATAATAAAAATTTGGTTGAGCTGGAAATTAAATTTGAAATAAGAAAAGGATAGCAGTTGAACTCGACCGATTTATTATTGGATAGATCATGTTTGCTTTCCGTTATGTCGCCTCTATTTATAAAAAGATTTAACAGCTAATGTATATTCACAAGTGATCTGACTATATTTTAATTATGTTTTCATTGACACACATGAAAATGAAGAAACAAACACTCCATCAGCCAAAATGGATTGGAGTTGAAACATCTGAAACTGCAGATACCTAACTTTTTAATACCTGGGGTTGGTAGAAATTTGTCAAATAAGAACATCATGTTCGTATCAGAGAATAAAAAGTTGGAATTATAACAACCTGGTTAATTGGAAAACAAAGATAGCAGAAGAGGGTAGATATGAAAAATGACATTTTTTTTATATGTATTTTCTGGATCTGCGGAGATTGTGGACATGTTTCCGCCAATAAAGAAATAGCTATGGCTGAGATTGATGATTAGCTAAAAGCTTAAGCACCCAGATGCCGAAGTGTAAGTGTTTCGTGCCAACAGAAGCAACAAGCCACCTTCCTCTCTGCCCATAATCACTCTGTTTCTTTATCCTAACCCACAACTAGAAAACAACAACATAGCCCTGTTTTTGCCTTTCAACCAATAATACACGCGCAAAAGCATAAGAAATGTCAAGAAGAGACAGAAACTAAACTGGTTTGACGTTTAAGGCCCGGCAACAGGCTATTGCCACCCCAACTTCACCATCTTTTACGCGGTTCTAGACAGATTACTGTGATAACAGTAGACATTGAAGAAATTGGTATTTAACTAGTAAGAAAGGGCAGAGAGAAGTCAAAATGGATACTTCTTTTCCTTATGTTTGTCTTGCTTTCTCCTCTGTTCCCCTTCTTATATTCTCTTCTCATTCCTCTACTTTTTCTAGCTCACAGGGTGTCTTCGCTCATCTTCTTACCTCCACTTTTCTCCTTTCTTGGTTCTGTTCCTGTGTTGAGTGATATTCGTCCTTTACGACATCAAATCTGCATCTGGGTCCTCAACTTCTCTCTGATTCACTTCTGTTCTTGCCCAGTTAGTAGTTGCAAAGTTTATTTATTTTTTATTTTTCCGATGGAAAAGGAGAAACTTTTCATGAACCAGGCAACCAACGGTACAACACCCATGTGGAATTCTTCCAGTTTTGGAATGGGAATGCAATCAAATGACCTCGGTTCTTGCTTTTTCAATTCCAATTGGGATAGTTCAATGGATCAGAACGATCCCTTTGAGTCTGCTCTGAGCCCCATTGTCTCGTCTCCTCTAGTTTCAAGCGCCAATGCCATTTCTTCTCACGGTGGGAGTGGTGACACTGTTATGATCAGAGAACTAATTGGGAGATTAGGAACTATTTGTGACTCCGAGGAGATTTTTCCTCATTCCTCTTATGTCAACAACACCGATAACATCAACAATAACAATAATGCTAACAATTCCTGTTACAGTACGCCGTTGAATTCGCCTCCAAAATTGAATCTTCCATTTATGGATTCCCATATCAAAGGTCGTATACCAATTCTTGGCAACAATTTGACCAACCAACAAAGTTTAGTTCCATTTCCTACCGATCCTGTATTTGCAGAGAGGGCTGCAAGATATTCTTGCCTTGAGAACAGGAACCTTGGAGGCTTAAGTGGGCAATTTGGACTAAATCAAGCTGAATTACTTTATGGTTTGATGCCAGGAGCTGAATCCGGTAACATCTCCATTGTCCAGAGTAGCAATTCTATGAAGGTCACTGCATCTCAGGGGATTGTTCAGGAAAGCAATAAAAGCTCACCACAAGATGTGAGTTCGAATTCTGCCGCGAAAAGAAATGGTGAACTCGGAGATTTTAACGAGAAGTCTTCAGTGTCTGAGCAGATTCCGGATGGAGAAATGAGCGTGAAAGGCCAAAAAGAGTACAACCCCAGGAAAAGGAAATCAATCCCCAGAGGAAAGAACAAAGAAACTCCATCTCCATCTCCTTGTTCTTCTGGGGCTAAGGTAAAATGATAAAATGTGTTCAAGTTTGGTGTTTTTTATGAGATTATGAAGAAACCAATGACGAGCTCATTGCAGGTAGTGGCAGAGAATAATGACGAACCTAGTTTGAAAAAAGGTAAATCAGATGAAGCTAATGGGAAGCAAAAGGATGCAGGAAAAGCCAAAGAAGAAGAACAAGATGGGGACCAGAAAAAGAATCAGGATAGTCCGAAGCCAGCAGAGCCTCTAAAGGACTACATTCATGTCAGAGCCAGAAGGGGTCAAGCTACAGATAGCCACAGTCTTGCTGAAAGAGTAAGAATGAATACAATTTCCGTTATCCATATGATGTCGTAAGATGTTTTTCATTGACCTCTCTGATTTTAAATTTGTCAGGTACGGAGAGAGAAAATCGGTGAAAGGATGAAGTTTCTTCAGGATCTTGTTCCTGGTTGCAATAAGGTCTCTGTTTTCTTTTCTGTTCCTTTTTTTTCTTTTTTCCTGAAGATTTGCATTTACACGAAAGAAGAAAAGATAGAAAAAAGAAAAAGTAACTTTTTAAGGAGTGGAATTTTCTAAATTGGCTGGAATTTTCAACTGCAGGTGACTGGGAAAGCTGTCATGCTTGATGAGATTATAAACTACGTGCAGTCATTGCAGCGCCAGGTTGAGGTAAGTTCCATCCAGGTTTTGCCAAGGTTTTTTCGTTCTGAGTTTGAATGATGTACTTGATTTGATATTTGGGGTGCGGTTTCTTGATCTCATTTGCAGTTTCTCTCCATGAAGTTGGCAACTGTGAATCCTAGTATGGACTTTAACATGGAAGCGCTTCTATCAAAGCAAGTACGTTAAGACTTACTGTTGTTACTCTCTGTCAGATAAACAAGTCCTAACAACTTATGACATTCGTATCTTAATAATTCTATATTTTCAGATCTTTCAATCTCGTGGATCCGTACCGAACGATCTTTATCCATTAGATTCCTCAACACAAGCATTTCCTTATGGCTACCAGTCACGACAAGGATTACCCCTGCAGAGTGGCCTATCCACTAATGCAGGAAACCAGTTTTCACTGAAGCGAAATCCATGTCTTCAGTTGCCACCCCTTAATGGTTTTACTGATGCTTCTCGTCAGGTACGTACAGGTGACTAACCCTGTTCATTTTGGTTGGCTTTTCATTGCATAATCTTATATCATTGTTTGCTCGCATTTGCATTACAGGTTCCCTCATTCTGGGAAGATGACCTCCACAGTGTTGTGCAGATGGGGTATGGCCAGAATCAGCAGAGCTTTCAAGGTGATACAAAAGATTCCTTCCCAAACTTCTGATGTTAAACAAAATGTTGATAGGCGTTTAGCTTAGAACTTAGGTCCACAATCTTGTTGGTGCAGGTTCTCTACCCGCAGCTCAGATGAAATTAAGCTGTAATTCAGAAACAACCTTACAGCCAAGTTCATAGCCAAGTGCCTCGGCGACGGAGACAAGCCTGTGTAAATACAGCCTAGTTCCATTTTGTATCACTTTTTAGATTGGAGAAAGAGTATACTTTCCCATTTTTATTTTCTCCTTTTAGCAGTCATTGAAGCTACCGATTCTTTGGAGAATTGTTTCAAAGAAACCCAAACTGTAAAATCTAGCAGTAATCATTACTGCTGGTGAAACAGTTCTACGGAAGGATCCATTGATGAACAATTCTTGCTGTTGCGAAGGAAAGTAGTAGAGAGCTGAGGGAGGAGTTTTTTTAACTTTCTAGCGATCTTTCTTCTTCGTCATGTCTTTTACTTACCATTGATAAGTGTATTTTGTCACAAGTGACTCAAGCAGTTTTATGTTTCAGAAATTTCATTTTAACCAATTTCTGAACAACCAAACAAAAGAATCCAAGTTAGAAACAGAACAAAAGAATCCAAGTTAGAAACAGTGATAATGAAAACGGTACCCTCGAACATTAATTTCAAATTTAGCTGGAAAACGATCATTGTAGGGCCTTAACCTCAGGGAAAATCGCATAGTCTGTGGGGAAAATAGATTCTTAATTGTAACCAGCTGTAAGTGGGGACAATTGGATCTATCTTAAGTCCAACTTATGATCAAGAATGATTTTTTAGGTTGTTTTTCAGCTGGAATCCAATGCCATTCTCCTACTTTACTGCACACGATTGACCGGACATTTAGGTTCTTCGTCCGCCTCTTTTTCACTTTTCCATCTTAGTCACGGGAAAATCAAAATTGGCGACGTGGACCAATTATTTTTAAGTAATGCAAACCCTAATTACAGACGGCAATATTTCGGGTCGCAGTTGCCTACTGGCCCGAGCTCGAGGTAGCCTGAGCTCGAGCTCGAGCCTGACCAAACCAAAATTTTTTAAAATTATTAGTCCAAAATGACACTATTCTGTTTAAAAAGATCGAGTCTTAGGCTTGGATAACCTAAGCTCGAACCTTGTTCGAGGCCCGATTGAACCCAGAAAACTAAGCCCACCTCAGGCCTGGTCGAGCCTACTTGGACTCTTTTGTCACTCAAACCCTAATTTTTAACTTAAATTTTGACTTGAGCTAATTTTATTTAACTTTTTTCTTCTCTTTGTACTCACCCAACTCCACTCTCTTAACCTAATGAATACCCTTGTTTTATTAGGTAAACTTAAATTTGTACCTAATTGACGAATGCCCCTAATCAACTACACAAATAAAGAATGGAGAAGACAAAGTTTAGAAAGTATGGAAACGTATGTTTCAAAAATTATTAAATTTATAAGTTAATGTTGTAACATTTCTGCTTGTTCTTCTTTTCTTGTTATTGAGTAGTGGTGTTAATTGCAGGGGTAAATGCATTTTTGTTTCTTTTCATTGTACTGAGTTGCATAGATAAATTTATTTCATTTTTGTTGCCTCGTCATATTGAGTTGCCTCACTAAAAGCAAAAACTTTTGTTCCCTCATCGTACCAATGGAGAGATGTAACTGAAAGGGCACGCACTTGAGTCAATATATATATGTATATCTACATGATAGTGCATTGAAAGCATTAAGTTTGTGGCTAGAACTAATAGTATATCCATTCACAAGACACCAGCCTCCAGTTTTCATTGGCACTTTTCAAAATTGTCCACATTAAATTTGTATAAAGGCATCATTGTATTCAATTCTATAAAACTACAAGGTAGAGTATTGCCCTAATGTGTACAAGTTAATATATTTTAAAGCACTAGATGTGTGATAAGTTTAGTTCACCTTGTTCAATGTGCTAATGAGATTACAATTCAACTCGCGTGTATCAATACAACTATGTCTTATTCCATAAGATGTAGAAAATATGACTTCTCATGTTCACATGGTAGCTTTTTTTAATAAAAGCATTTCAGACTCTAGCATCCACTTTAATTTCATGCACAAAAAGCCACCTTTATAGGATCTTTGAGATCTTATACACTTTCAAGTCTACAATAAGAGGTCTTATTGAAAATAGATTCATTTATTATAGTCATATAATCATCAATGTTTATGGTTTCCTTCTCCTAATTTTGCATAGCCCTTTTGTTTTGTTACAACATACTATAACTTATTTATCTTATTTTGATTCTCTATCCAAGTGGCGAGGATGTTTCCCCACTCTATCTACTAAAGAAACCTTTCAAAGATGGTGTATTTACATATTCATTACCATCAATTTAGGTAATATCATTTGTATTTAACAAACAATTAAGTAATTTTGCTTGTTTTGATGGTCAATGCAAATGTCAGTTTCTTCATAATCTTCTTTTTCATGGTTATTGTCTGTATCACACTCTCTAGCATAGTCATTGTTTAAACTTTATTTTTGATAGTAACAAACTGAGTCTCATACATACTCATCCAAATGACTGAAGGGTCTATAAGATTTACATCTTTGCTATATATATTCCATGATTTATCTTCGAGGCCATATCAACATTAGCAGCATATAGTTATTCAAATGAATCACAGGTTGATCATATTTCCTGTCCTTTGAATTTTTTGGTGATTGTGTTTGTTGAATTTCTCTAAAAGTAGATATATATATGTATATATCTTCAACTGAGTAAAATAGATACAGCTGAAATTAATAATTTACATTATGAATGGAGAGTGGAATTGTAGATTTTGTATTTAATAATATATATTGTTAAATATATATATTGATGTCTAACAAAGATATTTGGAAAGGCATATTGTTGCTAATGTCACCCCTAATTTAAATACCAAATCTACAATTTCACTCTCCATTCATAATCTAAATTATTAATTTCAGTTGTATCTATTTTACTCAGTTGAAGATATGAAGATTACATATTCATTTAGTAGTACAGTAAATAAGATTAAGGGCCACTTATATTATTGTAACTATGGATTGATCATACCTATGAGGACTTCTTAAACCATGTTCAACCCAAGAAGACGAGTTTATGAATGAGTTCAATTGAGATCAAATTTTAAATAAAATGTTACTTTATTAAATTGGATTATGTGGTGTGTTATTATATTTTTATCCATGTTATTTCAAAGAAGACAAAATGTAATTATTTTGTGTGGTATAACAAAAAATTCATGCGAAGTAGTGTAAATATCATAAGTGAGCTTCGAGAGATCATTGACAAACTAAAGAATCATCAAAATGAAATATTGTTATGGAAGTTGTTGATTTGTATTTGGGTCATTTTACTATTGTTATTAGGTGTTACTTAGTAATTTACTTATAAAAGATTATTGTACTATGGAATTGAGATTATCATGTTTATTTATGTTTGAGCAACTTTAGACTTTATAGCACATTATGGTCAATTTGTAACAATAAATTTTATATAGTGTTGTGATCAAATATCTACCATTTTAAGATTTGGCATGCTATAAAGAATTCTTGTTACTAGTGTTCGTGACATTTGTCAGCAAAATACACATTCTACTTGTATAAATGATTAGAAATTTGAGTCTAATTGATTGTAACATTCACTTGAACTAGGTTTATGCTAGTAGTAAAGGACGATATATATGCTATAATGTATTAGTAAAAAGAAAAAGAAATTCTGGTTCTCTATCATACCTAAAAAAAATGATTTCATGCCTTTCATCTTATTAATAAGACAAACTTTTGCCACTACACTTTCTCACAAAGCTAAAGCTAATCAAATGACTACTTACACTCTAAAGGTGAACCATTTGATGGAGAGGAATGTTTATGTTTTTATTTCTTACTAACCAAAAAAATAAAAGGTTTTAAACTTTATGAAATGTTTAAGCAATAAAGTTTCTAAGAGATTTTCAAACTTTTCACACATATTGTGTTTTAAAATCTATTGACTTATACACATTCAAGGCAATATTCTACCTTTTGGTTTCGTAAAGTGCAAACAAACTAAAATGACTTTACCCAAGTAATAAACCTAGCAATTAGTATGATGAGAGGACATAAAAATGGATCTGCCCATGCAACTAACCTAACTACTCAATAACATCGAAAAGAAAGGAGAAAAGAAGAACAAACATAAATGTTACAACACTAACCCACAAATTTAATAGTTTTTGAAACATAACTTTTAACAGTTTCTAAACTTTACCTTCTCAATTCTCCATTCTTGCAATTAAACAAAGGGCATTCATTATTTAAGGAAATTTTAGGTTTAATTGATAGAATAATAGGTATTCATTAGGTGAGGCGGGTCAGGTTGGGTACATAGATAGAAAAGGGGTAAGTCGAGTTAAAATGGGTCAAGTTAGATTTTAGGTTAATAATTAGGATTCATGTGACTTAAAAATAATTGGTTTACATGAACAAAATTTTCCATATAAGAATTTTCATTACTTATTTAATTGAAGTCAATGCTAGGTAATTTTTTTGAAAAAGTTTAAAGTGCAAGAAATTTTTCAAGAATTCCAAAATTTAAGATTTTTTTTACTTTTCTTAAATTACTTGAGTATTTTTATCTTTTCCATCGTCTTTAATATATATATGTGTGTGTACATATATATGTGAAAATAAATAATCGCATTATTTGCTATCTTCTGAGAAATTAAGAATTCAACTTCTATATTTTCTTCAATTGAGGATTCTAATGCTTAAAAATATTTGTGAATCACTTAACTATATGTAGAAAACATTAATTATTATTTTTACATTTTAAGTGTATGTTTAGCAGTAGCAACTAACTATTGATTAGAAATGGTTCATTGATAGTTTACAGTAAATGTTCCAATCTGTATTGGGTTAATCAATCCCAAAGTGGCAAATCTTTTGAAATTTTGCAATTTGGTGCCCAAATTTTAAAAATTTTCAATTTAGTAACTAACCTTTTAAAACATTAATAGTTCAGTTAAAAATGCTAGTTCCATCAGTAATGTACTAATTTGGCTAACATAATCTTTGTTGTTCATGACATGTAGATGTTCACATAAAAAATAATAGTCATGGTTAAATTGAATTTTTCAGGTGGAACACTTACATATTATGAACAACAAAATCTCGTTAATTAAATTAGGAAATTATTAATAGAACTAATGTTTAAACTACATTGTTAAAGGTTTTAAAATTAGTCATTTGATTGAAATTTTTAAAACTTAGGCACTAAATTAAATAAAAATTCTAAAAGTTGAACGCTTTATAGTTGGTTATTAATCAACATAAGTTTAAATTTTCTTGTCTTTATTCATAAGTTTTTGGAAATTTTATTTTCAACTTTCCTTCTTGAGTTGAGAATTTGTTAAGGCATCAAAAGAAAATGGTGGAGGAAGTAGACTAGAGATTTACTTTGAAAAATGAAAGTTTATATGCGTCTGTGTTACATACACAATGGAAGGGGAGGGGTATCTACGTCTGTGTGTGGATAGAGTTAAGATATATATCTTCATTTTTTTAAAGCTATCAACGAAATCAAATATAATAATAGCTATTGAGAGAAGGAGTGAGAAAGGAGATTTCAAAACTAGTGCATAAAATAATACTACACAACTCTTAACAATGTAATTATTGGATAGGATTTATAGAATCTTTGCATCAGTTTCTACCAAAACATATCGGCCTCAACTTTAGGTTTCACTTTCACATCACAACACTTAGTCCAAGCAAAATAAAGCAATTAAATCTGATAGATTATCTTGAAACCCTGCTGAATGCAATATTTCTCCACCTCACCCCTTTTAGTCAAAATCGGATGCTTGGTCCTATTTTGATTTGAATTTTCATCCTGCCTAAGCCCATAAATTCTTTTATTGAAATTCTTAACTCCTAAATTAAATGAAATTTTAGAAAATATACTATAAAAAATCAAATATTTAATATATAAATCTTTGAGAATATAAAAAAGTTATAATGCATGTAATATTTCTTTTATACTTTTATATAAAAAAATTATTTTACGTAACTTAAACCTAATTTAGGGTCAAAAAGCAACAACTAAGACTCAATAAATATTTAGAAAATTTTATAAAATAATTACAAGATTTTCCACTTTTTAAAGTGACTGTGAATCCTAGCGTTAGGTGAAGTAGTTATATCATTAGATTCTCTCCAATGTTGTGCAAATCAGAGTGAGTCTCTTCAGCTGAAATGAAAGAAGGTTGATTAGTAATCAAGGCAGGTGAAGGTGAAGTATGAAGTATTTGCTTTAACCAGAGAAAAGGACATATCTCTTGGCTTCATTATGTTTATAGTCCACGGAGCAAGTCATGATGGGTTTCCATAAATAACTCATGTCCTGTAATGACGAGGAAAAGGGTCCCCCTCCCACGGGAACAACTATGATTAGGAGAAAATGAAATTGATTGATTGGTTGAAAATGTTACATCCGTAAACATTTCTTTCTATATAAATATATATTATTAATTTTGAATTATTAATTCACTAAGTGAATTAATTTACATATTTTGTAGCATACATTTAATAATTTATTTCATAGAAAATGATTTAGACTCTCCAAAATCCCAACCGCGTTCTCTCGTTTTAGCATTTCCAAATTAATACTTGCACGGGTAGTTCAGTTGATCATTGGCAAGGTTAATTTAGGACAAAGATCAATGTTCGAATCTCAACAACAGAAGGAATAGACCGCCTTATTAAAAAGTTAGCTGAGATCAAACCATAATTTACCCTCTCACTATTTTGTTGAGTCGGAATATTGGGGTGCCTAGACGGGCGATCCATCTTTTGGGACAAGCATTCCCAAATTAATGGTTAGCCTTTATCTGAATGCCACATTCAATAAGCATATGGACTCATGGCTAGGGTTTTAAAAGCCCCAATTGTCGTCCACTCCTCCCCATTTCTGTATGGTCCACAAATATGGATGTCAGGAAGACCAGGCCACAAACTTTTTGTTCTATGGTCCAAGAAATATTTTTGAAAAGGCTTCTCTTGCTGCTACCCATGTCATGAATAAAGCGCCATGGGCATGCACTTGTCTTCCGGATGATACTCTTGAAGATTGCCCACTATCCCACCCAAACCAAACAATTAATGGCCTATTTGGTATGAGGGAATAGGATTTCTATTCCTACCCTGAACAATCACTGTTCACGCTGAACATTCACACTTCATTTCAATTTATATGTTCTATTATGTGTTCACTTCAGTGTCTATCTTTTTTTTTAATATTTTAGTGAGGTCTATAAGTAACAAACTGAGATTATTATTTAACGAAGAATGATTAACAATTCCTTATTCTCGTGACTGAAATATGGATCCTGATTGGTTTTGTTGTTTTGTGATGTTAACGTGACTAACTTCAAAACTTGCATTCAATACAATACGAATTAATTATCTAGGTTTTTTGTGTATGATATTTTGATTTTTAGGATTGTGATTGCATGAGGTTGGACTATTAAATTCGGTTACTCCCTTGAGTGAAAGCGTAGTAGGTGTTTCTTCTTTATGTTGTTTAGGTATAGATTGCTATTAGATGTGACTCTTTATCCTTGTGATTGATGTTTTGCATATATTTTTTATGCTTGAATTTGGTAATTATATGACTGCATGTAGAGATTTGTACCAATAATATTTGGTCGGATCAGAAAAATTAACCACTGCAAAATGTTAGAATGTAAAATTAAAACTAAAAATAAAATTTTATAAGTTCAAATAATAAATAAAAGGAGAAAATTAATTTAGTACAATAATTACTAATTAATAATTAACAAATAAATAACTTATAATAATAAAATAAATAACAAATAATAATAATAATAATAATAATAATATGGTTAATAAAGTTAATAATAATAACAATAATAATAATAACGTTAATAATAATAATAATAATAATAATAATAATAATAATAACGTTAATAATAATAATAATAATAATAATAATAACGTTAATAATAATAATAATAATAATATTTTGGTCTTTTAGTTAGTTATTCCTTTCCTATTCCAAGTTTATATTTTCAAACCAAACGATGGAATAAAAATTCTTTAGCTATTTTCATGCCTTGAACCAAACAAAGTAATATACATTATATTCTATTCCTCATCTTTTCTATTCCAAGAATAATTATTCTATTCCTTATCTATTCCATTCAGAACCAAATGAATGATTTAAGATGACTAAGTTTTTAATATAAATTAATAAATTTAAACATTCATAATCTTTCAACAAAATTTTAAATTACATAGCATTTATTTTTCTCAGCTTATTTCCTTTTTATATTCTACCTTTTATATTTTCAATACAATATATTAAAACTTTTTATTAAATTTACCTTTAATATTTTAAATTTTGATATCCTTTTATATTTTCAATATAATATATTAAAACCTTTTTATTAAATTTACCTTTAATATTTTAAATTTCTATAATTTGATTACTACTTTTGTGAATTACAAATTTACAATATTTATAATTTAGTAACAGATTATTAACAGGGCATTATTACTGCACATCTGTGCATTATTCCTGAAGCAGAAAGTCATCGAATTTTCTTGCGTCCAATTATTTTTCTGAGGGAAGTGGTTTGAATTTCATTAAAAAGTGAGAATTGAGTTGCAAAACAAATTGGTTAGTTTCGTGTGTAGCTATTTGTCTGCTCTGCATTAAATCCCACAAATTATGTAGTTTGCGTTCCAAGTTATCTAAAATTCATGACTTCCTATCAAACTTGATGAGATGGTAGCGTTTCCTTTCTTGGAAATAGTAATCTTATCCATGTAAATTCAAATTATAGTATAACTTAAGCATATAAAATAATGATAATGAAGAACGTAATCAAAAGCTTGTAATTATAAAATTCTGCAAATTTTATTCACAGATTTCACTATGCTTGCAACAAATTTGAATGAAATGACGAAGTTCATAGAAATATGATTTAAATGCACATCATAATAAAAAGAATTATATGAACAGTTTTAAAATTTTTGTAGGAAAATAATTTGGTGGTCTAGGATTTAGAACAATAACCTCAAGTCCAAATTTAATGTATAGGCATATTAATTGTAATGCATTTTTTTTCCTTTGATGATTTTCTTACACCTATTTGAGTTCTAATACCAATTCAATACAACTAACTTCTCCCAGAGTCTACCAATGGGGTAATTGCAATTCAAAAACGTAGAGAAAGGTAAAAGAAGGAATTATTTGTCTAAAACATTTATTAAGCAAACTTAGGAGATGTTCAAACTCCCGCCAGCCTCGTTTTCGACAAACTAAAGTCTAAAAGATCTCGTTGGAGGAAGTAACCAAAAACAGATTGTCAGTTCTTCTCAAAGACAAACTTTTCAATCTTTCTCAGGTTCAGAGGGGCACGTGATTCCGGGAAGTTTTATTTGATTTTGAGGGTTTTCATGACAGAGGTGGCGAAAAATATGAACTTGGGGGATTTAAATAAAGTGTGGGAAATCAGGGCCCTAAAGAGAAAACCAGGGGAAGAGGACGCGAAGAAATTTCTTGAGAAAATAGCCAAACAGGTCCAACCCATCATGCGTAAACGAAAATGGCGTGTCAAGATTCTCTCCGAGATGTGGTACTTTATTATCATTTTTTGGGTATTCACTATTCAGTATTCTTTCTGTAGGATTTGTTAGGTTTTTTGTATAGTATGAGAAAGTTTGTAAAAGGAATATTTATTTATTTTTATCACCCATTTCGTTGATCAATATCGAAATGAATGTTCTGTTAGAAAGAGATTTCAAGCATGATATAAGGCTATATAATTAGAAATTACAATGGGAAATTGTAAAAGTTCTCCAAATTTTTATGTTAAGTCGTAAACTTGGAGTTATTGAGACTTTTCATTTGTTGCTGTTGTTAGGAATTTGGAATTTTGATCCGTCTAACCAAGATAGTGATTTGGGTTAATGAACTATATGTCCCTGAAAATTATGAATTCAGTGACTTGTTTAAATTTAATTAAACTTAGTGTTGGGTATTAAAATGCTATTTTATCTGTGTTGTTTCAACTTTCAACCAGTTTAACTTATGACGATTTCATCTGTTTGATTGAACTGTAGTCCAAAGAACCCAGCTCTTCTGGGATTGAACGTAGGACATGGGTTGCACGTGAAGCTGAGACTTCGTAGACCAAACAGGGATTGGGA